>JASDDO010000018.1:217874004-218400351 GCA_030015575.1 Agapanthus africanus
CTCTTTGCGGTGTACGGATCGGCCTCACCTCGTCGTCTTCTCGCGCCGAAGATGGATCCACCCGAAAGCTTTTACCTTTTGGCTTCTACTTCAAACTTGAAGAAACTAGAACACTTAGCTTGCTAGACCTTGTGAACTAGGATGAGTAGATGAGTGTTTTGGGTTTTATCTATATGGTTCTTGCTTCTCAACACATGAGACAATTAGAACCATAAACTAGAGAGAGAGCAAGAGGAAGAGGGAGAGCTTGAGGATGAGAGGGCTCAAGAGAGAGAAAGCAAAATGAAAAGTGAGCAAGACTTTTTCCATCCAACCTCTCATAATTCAAAATCATGATAACAAATAATGATAATTGAGTATTATGTGATGGTTGTTATCGTATCAAATAGCAATATCATTTCTTGCATTAAATGCAATTTGTGAACAAAATAAGAAAGCCAAAGTCAATGCAAACAAATGATAGCCATTGTCATGATAGTGGTCAACAAGTCCAACCTCGTCAACCGGTCAACAAAAGTTAACAAGTCAACAAGGTCAACCCTTCAACCCTAACCATATCACTATAATACTTAATTAATATTATTGTTAATCATATTTCTAATTCTCATTAGGTTTAAGCAAAAGTCAACAGTCAACAACCCTAATGAGAATCCTCTGCCTCTGTCTCAGTCAACTGTGCATACACACCCGCATCCGCGTTCCGAGGAACACGAATACAAATGAGATAAAACCAATCCCAAAACATGCACTAGGTACTGGCTTAAACCAAAGCCCGCTAGTGATAACTGCCCGGACACTAAACGTGCACAAGTGCACGGATGTGACCGAACCCTATCGCAAAACCATGCGACCTCTACTCTTTTGCCAAAAGGCGAATAGCTCTCTGTGTGGGATTCTAAAGACTCGACACTACGCTGGCAGTGGGTTTAACTACAGACAGCAAGCGGCACTAGCTGTGCATAACGGCCCCCAGGTAGATGCCGACAAGAAGACTGACGAGGTGAAACCCATCTGAACTCCTACTGAGCCTGAATGTGACAATCTCCGTACAGTCCGGTCTGTTCGTCTGAGAATATCGCATGGCGGGCCTAGGGAGGCGGTAAACGTCAGTCCCCTAATAGCGGTACAAGTCGTGTCAGAGTGTAGCCCAGAACACCCTGAGATAACACTGGAAACCTACCAGTATATCTCGCTTGCCCTGGCCAGGGACGACTGTGTGTAATGGCTCTCCGTGACACAGCGCGATATCAACTCCCAATACCGGGAGAGACGAATCCGGTCTAACCGTCACTGCCTCCAAGTGCTTCAGGACTGCACCCAACTACTACCTGTTTGCATGACTCCTTTGAGCCGTGGTAGGGTAGTAATCAAAGTACAGTGGGAACACACTCGAGGCGAAGTGACAGTGTCAAGTCAGCGGACTAAGCTGTACTCATGTCACCTGGGAACTGATAACAGACGATAGGTATAGTACCAACCAATCAGTTCCCGATGAGTCCTGTCCAGTGTACGCGTAACCTAACTAGCACCCGCATACTATCTCAAGTACGACGTACTGACGGCTGTGAGACAGACCGTCTCCCCTGCTGGGATGAGAAGCGATACGCTAGTTTACTCCGGAGTATCGATGCCCTGTCTCGATAGTCCTATGACTAGGGACCTGTATAAGGATGTGCTTGTGGATTACCCAGCCCCCATAAGTGTAACTGCCATCACAACGCTGGTAATCAAGCAAAGATCCTAAGGGCTCCACTAATGTGTATAGGTGATATACTAAAATAAACACATGTACACATCAAAGCAGAAACAAACCAAGTAGCATACTACCATTTTGAGCAAGATTGTCTATACAACTGTGAATATCCCAAGCTTCCATTAAGTAATATACAAACTAGTATGATACAGTAATGGCCTCTAGGGCATATACACCAACAATCTCCCACTTTCACTAAGGCCATGTACTGGCGTATCGAAGACCTATCATCTCGATCAGCCGCTCGAACTGAGTCTGGGGTAAGGCCTCCGTAAGTGGATCAGCAGTGTTATCTTCCGTAGCAACCCTCCGAACCTCGATCTCCTGGCGATCCACGATCTCCCAGATCAGGTGATACCGCCTTAAGATGTGTTTGGATTTCTGATGGGACCTGGGTTCCTTCGCTAAAGCTATAGCCCCGTTGTTGTCGCAATACAGAGGTATTGGATCAACAATGGACGGAACCACCTGAAGTTCCGTTAAGAACTTCCTCATCCAGACAGCTTCTTTTGCGACATCAGCAGCAGCGATGTATTCCGCTTCCATCGTCGAGTCAGCAACGGTTTCCTGTTTGGAACTCTTCCAACACACCGCCCCTCCATTAAGGGTAAAGACAAAACCCGACATGGACTTGGAATCATCCTTGTCACTCTGGAAGCTGGAGTCAGCAAAGGCCTCGATCTGGAGGTCTTTTCCGCCGTAGACCAAGAACATTTTCTTAGTCCTTCTCAGGTACTTGAGAATGTTTTTTACCGCTATCCAGTGTTTCTCCCCAGGGTTTGACTGATACCGGCTTACCACACTCAGTGCATAAGCTACATCTGGTCTGGTACACAACATCGCATACATTATAGAGCCTACCGCAGAAGCGTAGGGTATAATAGACATGCGATCCCTTTCCAAATCAGTCTTGGGAGACATCTCTTTGGAGAGAGTGATCCCGTGACAAGCCGGTAGGTTACCGCGCTTAGAATCTTCCATACTGAATTTTTTCAGTATGGTGTCGATGTACTTGGACTAAGAAAGTCCTAACATCCTCTTGGATGGATCCGGATCCCCAGAATGTAAGTGGCATCACCCAGGTCTTTCATGGAGAACCTATGTGACAAGAACCCCTTGACAGATTGTAGCTGTAACGCCTTGAAAAGTCGTTTTGGTGTTTTCCCGAAAATCTGTGAAAATTTGGTATTTTTCCGTAAATCGTCTTTTTTGTTATTTTGCAGTTTAGGCCTAATTATACCTAATTTGGATAGCTAATTGCTAGTTTTTAGTAGCTAATGAGTTACTTATAAATTTCTGGTCATTTAAATTTTTTCCCTAATTTTTCAATTTTTAATAATATTTTAAGCCGGTAAAAAATACATTAAATTGGTGATAAATACAAATTTAAATGGGCTAATTTTAATCTTTAAAATCATGTTAATTAAAATCTAGTTGTAATATAAATTTTTAGTATTTTATTTCAAATTTTAATGGGTTTTTATTATGGAAAACAAAAATAAATTTATTTTGAACTAAAACTTGCAATTTTGGACTTGTGGGGGGTCTTTTTGCATAAAAATTTTTGTGCACTCTCTCACACTCATCCTCACACACTCTTGGCCAACCCCACCTCAGCAGCAAGCCCACAAAATTTTTCCCCAACTCATTTGAACAAAATGATATGATAAGGGTTTTAATATATTAAATTGGGTAAGGGTTTTTGGTTGATTGGTATGGCTTTGACCTTGACTTTTCCCACACTTCCCTCACTTTCTCCAACCCCTCCCAAATCTGGCCGAAACCCCACTTGGTGCAGCTCCTCTCATTTCCTTTCTCTTTGCTACAAAAAAATTCCATCAAAATCCATTAAAATTCAACAAAAATCAACAATTTCCTTTACAATTTCAAAGCAAAACCTTATTCTATCTCTTTTCAAGCCCAAATTGGTTTAAATCTTGGAGAAAGGAGATGTCTTGGGAGGCTTGAGCAAGCTTAGGATTGAACTTTTAAGGTATAACTTCTAATCAAATGGTTACATTGTTGCTTAAGTGTGCTAATTAGAACCTTGAAATTGTTTAGTGTTAAATATTTTGTTAATTTCTAATCTAGTTTTTTTTAAAGAGGGTAGTTTGATATGAACTTGGGTTTTAGCACACCATTACTAGGCTAATTAAATGTATTTTCTATCTAGTTATTTTGCTAACCTAATCTAAGAGGTTAATTTTCTTATGTGGGATTTTATTTGTGTTAATTTAAATTTTCAAGTGTGGAATTGGATTTGGAATTGCTAGGTTATGAATTCAAGAAAGGGTTGTGTTTAGATAATGGGTTTTGTAGCATGGTAATTGGGTTAAATTAAATGTAGTGGCTTTCTAATGGTTAACTTGGGTGGTTGTGCGATGATGTGTGCACTTTATCGCAAATCGACGATGTTTGCACCGATTTTTGGAATGTAAATGCTTACTAGTTTTTATATAAAATTATGTGATAATTTATTTGTGATAACTTGATTATATTTTTAGCATATCCTATGACATTTAGGATGTGTGAGTAGAGAATTTTGTGTGATCGGGTTTTAGTTTTGCCGGGCATCCCAAAACGACGATTATAGTTAGTTTTTGCGATTTTCGTGTGCGTTCACGCACCTGGTGCACGTTGTGCCTAGCTTGTGAACGTGGATATTTTCGTTTGGGATTTGTGTCGTTTCATGATATGTAACCTTATGTTTTGTATTGATGCAAATTCCAGGTTCGGTCGCGGAGACTTCGGACGCGGCACGAAAAGGGAAAGCGGTGATTGGACGTAGCTAGCTGAGGATTTCGGTGAGTAGATCTAACATCTGCGGGGGACTATCGTTTGGATGGCGCAAGTCGCCTGATAGTTTAAGTAGTTAAAGATTTCTATTAATATTAGTAACTGCATCCATACTTTATTTGACATACATATGCGAACCCATTCTATAGGACACCTGCACCATTGCCAGGGATTTTATATGCAGCACGAGCACTATTCATGCGTACACACACGCCCTGGTAATTGCCATGCCACCACACTAGATAACCTATAATTTGAAACCATTTACTATAATTGATGCTTAAACATGTGCTATTGCCTTTAATTCCTTAAAATGAAATCGTAGGATTGCTATTCATGTGCATGTACCTCATCATATTATTTGTTCATGCCTAGTCTATTAATCATACATCGCAACTTGATTATTGATATCATATGCATTCATTATTATTGACATATGCACTTATGAGGATTTCTTGTGATTTTACGATATTTCTGGATTTCGGGGGAAAGCCGCAAAATTTCTAAACTTATTACCTTTTTAAAATATGTAAATTGCGGTTTTCTAGTGATGTAAGTGTCGTCCACCATGAGTTTGCTGTGGTTTTCGAGACCCGTTTCGAGGAGTTGGATGAACCGTCTCGGGTACATGGTGGGCCCGGTAAGGTACCCCGGGCCAAGAAGGTCGTGTTGCTGACGTTGAGCCTGGCAGGGGATGGACTACCTGCCGGTGACTGTTTTGGCACGGCGGATATCCAGAGGATACCGACCATGGCCGCGAGATGATGAGATATTGATATTTGAGATGGGTCAGCAGGACGGCTGAGGCCAGAGATAGTATGATATGGATACAAGAGATTAAGACAATTTTGAGGTGTCGATGCTGGGCACGGATTCTTGTTGATTCTATTGGTATTGTGCTGATATTTAAAAGAAAAGAGATTCCTAAATGAAAAACATGACTTCTTGTACCTATATATTCAGATCACGAGTTGATTCATATTGCATTCATACCTGCTAGTACATTCGTGTTGTATACATACCTGTTAGTATATCCTGCCATACCTGTATTATAGATACTAGGATGCTTGTGTGCATGCTTGCGATAGCCTATATAGATGTTATTTATTACTCACGAGTTGGCAACTTACCCCCGTTGTGCCACAGCCTTTTGCAGGTCCGCTCCGTCAGTACAGTAGTGGCGGGCGCACTTACTTCTTTTGCCTCTATTGCCTGGACTCGAGGCTTTTGCTCGTAGGTAGTTTGTATTATTATTTTGTACCACCTTGTATATTCTTTGTATCTAGAGTACTCCATCTACTGTATCTACCAGTATTGTTGTATATTGACCTAGAGACGGGGCTGTGAGATTTGTGGGCTTTTTATGCTGTATTTTGGGGTCGAGCTCACTTGAGTCGACATGCTGTTTTACTTGTGCTTCTTATGTTTATTTCTGCACATTGCTGATTTACATTGTGTGGGATTTCTGACCGTCTTGTGACGAAGAGCTAGCTCCCGCTTGGGGATGCCTTATTTGTTGTATTCATATATATTCTTGTTGTACCCATTTTGGGGGCCAGTATTTACAAAGGAGATTCTGCCGAAATTTTCGGAAAAAATTGATATTGTTTTAAAAAGGCTTGATATGACTTATTTGATAAACTCGCTTTCAATTGATTGGTTTTCCTTCACTCGTCTGCTTTTTGGTTTGATTTCTGGGCTTTGGCTTACTTATTTTATGGACGTGTTGAGATATTTCGTAACTTAAGTGCCAGTCACGTTCCGTACCCTTCGGGTCGTGACAAAGTTGGTATCAGAGCGAGGTTTTACCTTTTTGAGTGTAGGATGACCCTTGGTAGATGGAGTAAGTGACTTAAGCAGGGTAACGTAGCGTGTGTATGTCCGCGGCATACTTGCGATACGGTACTCCGCCTAGGTGACTTTAGGATATACTTGCTTGAAATTCCTTCTTCAATTCCGTGTATCTTATGATTCTATTGCACTGTTCTTATCATCCTGTTCTTGTAACAGCCACTATGCCGCCGAAGGCTACGAGAGCGCAGAGGGCTGCCGCCCGAGATGAGATCCGAGCAGGCTCTTCCGAGACGAGGACCGAGCAGGGTGGGATACCTACACCTCAGGGACAGACTGATCCGCCTTCCCCAGGCCGCATGGACAGGCTAGAGTCTGGTATGGAGGAGCTACGACAGATGATGGGAGGTATGCAGGAGTTACGACAGATGGTGGGATCCCTAGTAGCGGACAGTCGCGCACCGAGATCCGAGGACGTACCTACCACATCACAGACTACCATGGTGCCTGCTGCCCAGACAGTTGCTCCTACTACTACTACCGCGGCTATCCCAGTATCGCTAAAGGATTTCATGAGGCTGAGACCTCCAGTCTTCACGGGCACTGATGCAGCAGAGGATCCGCAGACATTCCTTGACAGTTTAGCCAGGATCTGCCGTTCGCTCAGATGTTCGGACGATCGATGGGTGGAGCTTGCGAGTTTCCGTCTAGAGGGCCTCGCGCAGACATGGTGGGATTCAGTCTTGAGAGGTCGAGCTGCAGGTCTACCGCCTATGACTTGGGCCGAGTTTACAGCAGTCTTTCTAGCTCGTTTCCTCCCAGAGAGCGTTCGTGATGCCAGAGCGTGTAGTTTTGAGGCCTTGATCAAGACTCTAGGGATGACAGTGTCCGAGTACGATGTCCAGTTCACGCAGTTGTCTAGATATGCTCCGTATTTGGTGGATACTGAAGAAAAGATGGTGAAGAGGTTCGTGCAGGGACTTGACACCCAGCTATTTCTTGCTATTGGCGCCCAGCACTTCGACACCTATTTGGCTGCTATGGATACGGCATTACGGATGGAGGCACAAATATCACAGACTTCGGCCGTTTCTGGGCCGAAGTGGATTCGCACCGATGTGCCGTCGCAGAGCCAGCACGCCAGATTCTTTCCGAGAGATGGGCCTGGCAGAGGTTTTGGACGGGGTCAGTTATATGGTTCATATCCACAGGGACAACAGCCGTCGCCAGGATGTTTTGGGTGCGGGGGTCCACACCACCGTATCAGAGACTGTCCGGTGAGACGACAGGGAGCGACGACAGTTCCACATATGACCTTACCGCCATCACCACCTCCTCCTCAGAGAGCCCTACTTCCTATCACTGGCGATGCTCCACGACAGTTCGATGCACCCAGAGGCCGTGGACGTGGCGGTCCGGTCCAGAGAGTACGAGGAGGCCGAGGACAGCCAGTTATTGATAAGGGCCAGGCCCGAGTTTTCGCCTTGACACCGCGGGATGCGCAGGCATCCAATGCCGTTGTGACAGGTACCTTGCCAGTTTGCTCTTTCGACGCACGGGTATTATTCGACCCAGGTTCCACACATTCGTACGTATCTACACACATTGCACCGATGTTGGGCCGTGAGTCGTCGTCGTTAGATCAGTCGCTTGTTGTTATTACCCCGGTAGGCGAATCGTTTGTCGCTCGTTTTGTGTTTCGATTGTGTTCCGTTCGTATCGGGGAGAGGGATTCGTCGGTTGATTTGATTCTCCTCGATATGTTGGACTTTGATGTGCTTCTGGTCATGGATTGGCTAGCCACCTGTTATGCTTCAGTGGACTGCCGTGAGAAAGCAGTCAGATTTAGCTTTCCGGGAGAGCCGGTCCTTGTTATTCAGGGAGACCACAGCGTCACCCTTCCCAGCTTGATTTCATCTCTTCGCGCTGGTCAGCTCTTGCGGAAGGGATGTCAGGGATTCTTAGCGTATATTTGTGATACTCGAGCTGCAGAGGTTCCTTTGGACCGGGCCCCGATTTTTTGTGAGTTCCCTGATGTTTTCCCTGACGAGCTGCCTGGGCTACCGCATGAGCGCGACGTTGAGTTCTGCATTGACTTGATTCCCGGATCGGGGCCTATTTCTATACCGCCTTATCGGATGGCCCCGGCAGAGCTTAGAGAGCTGAAGGATCAGTTGCAGGATTTGTTAGATAAGGGGCTTATTCGACCTAGTGTTTCTCCATGGGGTGCTCCGGTCCTGTTTGTCAAGAAGAAGGACGGAAGCTTGCGCTTATGTATCGACTACCGCCAGCTGAACAAAGTTACCGTGCGGAACAGATATCCGTTGCCACGCATTGATGATTTGTTCGACCGGCTTCAGGGTGCGGGGTATTTTTCGAGGATCGACTTGCGATCAGGGTACCATCAGCTGCGAGTTCGACAGGAGGATATACCGAAGACAGCTTTCCGTACGCGCTATGGTCACTATGAGTTTCTGGTGATGTCGTTCGGACTCACCAATGCTCCAGCTGCATTTATTGATTTTATGAACCGTACATTCCGTCCGTATCTCGACTTGTTCATCATAGTGTTCATTGATGATATTTTGGTGTACTCCCGGAGCAGAGAGGAGCACGACCAGCACTTGCGGATTACGTTGCAGACTTTGAGGGAGCACCAGCTTTTTGCAAAATTTTCCAAGTGTGCATTCTGGTTGGACGGTGTCGGATTCTTGGGTCATGTGATTACGAGAGATTGCATATGTATGGACCCGAAGAAGATTGAAGCCATTCAGCAGTGGCCCAGACCGACATCAGTTACGGAGATCCGCAGTTTCCTAGGCCTGGCTGGCTACTACAGGCGATTCGTTCAGGACTTCTCCCGTATTACTGCACCTTTGACCGGATTGACCCGGAAGGGAGTTCCTTTCGTTTGGACGGAGGAGTGCGAGCACAGTTTTCAGCAGCTACGGACTTGTTTGACTACGGCGCCGGTACTATCTTTGCCTTCAGGATCAGGCGGATTCGTAGTTTATTGTGACGCTTCACAAGCGGGGCTAGGGTGCGTATTGATGCAGCATGACAGGATGATCACGTATGCTTCACGACAGTTGAAGAAACATGAACAGAACTACCCCACTCACGATTTGGAGATGGCTGCAGTGGTCTTTGCACTTAAGATCTGGCGACATTACCTATACGGCGAGTCGTGTCAGATATTCACTGATCACAAGAGCTTAAAGTATATATTTCAGCAGCGAAACCTGAATCTCAGACAGCGCCGTTGGATGGAACTAGTAAAGTACTACGATTGCGAGATTTTGTATCACCCGGGAAAGGCTAATGTAGTGGCGGATGCTTTGAGCAGGAGGCCCGGGGGTAGTCTATCTTGTTTGCGCGCAGTATAGAAGCAGTCGTCGGCAGATTGGTAGATTTTATGCGACAGCCGGGTTGAGTTCGAGTTCACTCCGACAGAGGGACAGTTTGCGCATGTTCGTGCACGTCCGCAGTTACTGGACCGTATTCGAGAGGCACAGCCCAGCGATGACCGTCTTTTAGAGACCATGGAGCAGATTAGGCAAGGCAGAGATTCCGAGTTCGTGATCGATGATCAGGAAGTACTGCGATTTGGGACTCGACTTTGCGTACTAGATTCTGAGGGACTGCGGCGTGAGATTCTTGAGGAGGCGCATAGATCAACATACAGCGTTCATCCGGGTTCCACCAAGATGTACCACGATTTGCGAGATGTTTACTGGTGGGATGCGATGAAGAGGGACGTCACAGACTTCGTATCGAGATGCCTGACTTGTCAGCAAGTCAAGGCCGAGCACCAGAGGCCAGCAGGAGAGTTGCAGCCTTTGCCCATTCCGGAGTGGAAATGGGAGCAGATTTCGATGGACTTTATGGTGGGTCTACCCAGGACCAGTCGAGGGTACGACTCCATTTGGGTGATCATGGATCGATTGACGAAAGCGGCTCACTTTCTGCCAGTGAAGACCACTTTCGGTTTTACTCAGTATGCCCAGATATACATCGACGAGATTGTACGACTGCATGGAGTCCCGACGTGTATCGTGTCCGACAGAGGCACCCAATTTACCAGCCGACTATGGCAGAGACTTCAGGAGGCATTGGACACCCATTTGAGTTTCAGCACAGCATTTCATCCGCAGACCGACGGCCAGTCAGAGCGGACCATTCAGACTCTTGAGGACATGCTCCGAGCGTACGTTTTAGACTTCAGAGGTAGCTGGGATCATCATTTACCGTTGGTGGAGTTCTCCTACAACAACAGCTTCCAGGATACTATTCAGATGGCACCTTTCGAGACATTGTATAGAAGGAGATGCAGAACGCCCGTCTGTTGGATAGAGCTCAGTGAGGGCAGTATTTTAGGGCCGCAGCTTGTGGAGGAGACGACCGCGAAGATACAGTTGATTCGAGACCGGATGAGAGCGGCTCAGAGTAGACAGAAATCGTATGCAGACAGGCGCCGTCGCAGACTAGAGTTCGTAGTTGGCGATCATGTTTTTCTGAGGGTCTCTCCGATGAAGGGCGTGATGCGTTTTGGGCGAAAGGGAAAGCTTAGTCCCAGATTTGTGGGTCCCTTCGAGATTCTCGAGCGTGTCGGCGCAGTTGCGTATCGTTTGGCTCTTCCACCCAGCTTTCCCGATGTTCACCCCGTCTTCCATGTTTCGATGCTCCGCAAGTACCTTCATGACCCTTCGCATGCGATTCAGCACCCGACAGTCCAGCTAGAGCGCGACCTTTCTTTTGTAGAGCAGTCGGTGGTCATCCTGGATTGGCAGGTGAAGAAATTAAGATCGAAAGTTATACCGACCGTCAAGGTCCTTTGGCGTGGCCCGAGCAGCGAGGAGGTCACCTCGGAGACCGAGGACGAGATTAGGAAGAAATATCCCCATCTCTTTGAAGGTACGTGTAGCTAGATTTTTAAATTCGGGGACCGAATTTCTTTAAGGGGGGAAGATTGTAACGCCTTGAAAAGTCGTTTTGGTGTTTTGCCGAAAATCGGTGAAAATTTGGTATGTTTCTGTAAATCGTCTTTTTTGTTTTTTTGCAGTTTAGGCCTAATTATACCTAATTTGAATAGGTAATTGTTAGTTTTTAGTAACTAATGAGTTACTTATAAATTTCTGGTCATTTAAAATTTTTCCCTAATTTTTCAATTTTTAATATTATTTTAAGCCGGTAAAAAAATACATTAAATTGGCGATAAATACAAATTTAAATAGGCTAATTTTAATCTTTAAAATCATGTTAATTAAAATCTAGTTGTAATATAAATTTTTAGTATTTTATTTCAAGTTTTAATGGGTTTTTATTATGAAAAACAAAAATATGTTTATTTTGAATTAAACTTGCAATTTTGGACTTGTGGGGGGTCTTTTTGCATAAAAATTTCTGTGCACTCTCTCACACTCATCCTCACACCCTCTTGGCCGGCCCTACCTCAGCAGTAAGCCCACAAAATTTTTCCCCAACTCATTTGAACAAAATGATATGATAAGGGTTTTAATATATTAAATTGGGTATGGGTTTTTGGTTGATTGGTATGGCTTTGACCTTGGCTTTTCCCACACTTCCCTCACTTTCTCCAACCCCTCCCAAATCTGGCCGAAACCCCACTTGGTGCAGCTCCTCTCATTTCCTTTCTCTTTGATACAAAAAAATTCCATCAAAATCCATTAAAATTCAACAAAAATCAACAATTTCCTTTACAATTTCAAAGCAAAACCTTATTCTATCACTTTTCAAGCCCAAATTGGTTTAAATCTTGGAGAAAGGAGGTGTCTTGGGAGGCTTGAGCAAGCTTAGGATTGAACTTTTGAGGTATAACTTCTAATCAAATGGTTACATTGTTGCTTAAGTGTGCTAATTAAAACCTTGAAATTGTTTAGTGTTAAATCTTTTGTTAATTTCTAATCTATTTTTTTTTAAAGAGGGTAGTTTGATATGAACTTGGGTTTTAGCATACCATTACTTGGCTAATTAAATCTATTTTTCTATCTAGTTATTTTGCTAACCTAATCTAAGAGGTTAATTTTCTTATGTGGGATTTTATTTGTGTTAATTTAAATTTTCAAGTGTGGAATTGGATTTGGAATTGCTAGGTTATGAATTCAAGAAAGGGTTGTGTTTAGATAATGGGTTTTGTAGCATGGTAATTGGGTTAAATTAATTGTAGTGTCTTTCTAATGGTTAACTTGGATGGTTGTGCGATGATGTGTGCACTTTATCGCAAATCGGCGATGTTTGCACCGATTTTTGGAATGTAAATGCTTACTAGTTTTTATATGAAATTATGTGATAAATTATTTGTGATAACTTGATTATATTTTTAGCATATCTTATGACATTTAGGATGTGTGAGTACGGAATTTTGTGTGATCGGGTTTTAGTTTTGCCGGGCATCCCAAAATGACGATTATAATTAGTTTTTGCGATTTTCTTATGCGTTCCGCGCACCAGGTGCACGTTGTGCCTAGCTTGTGAACGTGGATATTTTCGTTTGGGATTTGTGTCGTTTCATGATATGTAATCTTATGTTTTGTATTGATGCAAATTCCAGGTTCGGTCGCGGAGAGATCGGACGCGGCACGAAAAGGGAAAGCGGTGATTGGACGTAGCTAGCTGAGGATTTCGGTGAGTAGATCTAATATCTATGGGGGACTATCGTTTGGATGGCGTAAGTCGCCCGATAGTTTAAGTAGTTAAATATTTCTAGTAATATTAGTAACTGCATCCATGCTTTATTTGACATACATATGCGAACCCATTCTATAGGACACCTGCACCATTGCCAGGGTTTTTATATGCAGCACGAGCACTATTCATGCGTACACACACGCCTTGGTAATTGCCATGCCACCACACTAGATAACCTATAATTTGAAACCATTTACTATAATTGATGCTTAAACATGTGCTATTGCCTTTAATTCCTTAAAATGAAATCGTAGGATTGCTATTCATGTGCATGTACCTCATCATATTATTTGTTCATGCCTAGTCTATTAATCATACATCGCAACTTGATTATTGATATCATATGCATTCATTATCATTGACATATGCACTTGTGAGGATTTCTTATGATTTTACGATATTTCTGGATTTCGAGGGAAAGCAGCAAAATTTCTAAACTTATTGCCATTTTAAAATATGTAAATTGCGATTTTCTAGTGATGTAAGTGTCGTCCACCATGAGTTTGCTGTGGTTTTCGAGACCCGTTTCGAGGAGTTGGATGAACCGTCTCGGGTACATGGTGGGCCCGGTAAGTACCCCGGGCAAGAAGGTCGTGTTGCTGATGTTGAGCCTGGTAGGGGATGGACTACCTAGCGGTGACTGTTTTGGCACGGCGGATATCCAGAGGATACCGACCATGGCCGCGAGATGATGAGATATTGATATTTGAGATGGGTCAGCCGGACGGCTGAGGCCAGAGATAGTATGATATGGATACATGAGATTGAGACAGTTTTGAGGTATCGATGCTGGACACGGATTCTTGTTGATTCTATTGGTATTGTGCTGATATTTAAAAGAAAAGAGATTCCTAAATGAAAAACAAGACTTCTTGTACCTATATATTCAGATCATGAGTTGATTCATATTGCATTCATACCTGCTAGTACATTCATGTTGCATACATACCTGTTTGTATATCCTGCCATACCTGTATTATAGATGCTAGGATGCTTATGTGCATGCTTGCGATAGCCTATATAGATGTTATTTATTACTCACGAGTTGGCAACTCACCCCCGTTGTGCCACAGCCTTTTGCAGGTCCGCTCCGTCAGTACAGTAGCGGCGGGCGCACTTGCTTCTTTTGCCTCTATTGCCTGGACTCGAGACTTTTGCTCGTATGTGGGTTGTATTATTATTTTATACCACCTTGTATATTCTTTGTATCTAGAGTACTCCATCTACTGTATCTACCAGTATTGTTGTATTTGACCCAGAGACGAGACTGTGAGATTTGTAGGCTTTTTATGCTGTATTTTGGGGTCGAGCTCACTTGAGTCGACATGCTGTTTTACTTGTGCTTCTTATGTTTATTTCTGCACATTGCTGATTTACATTGCGTGGGATTTGTGACCGCCTTGTGGCGAAGAGCTAGCTCCCGCTTGGGGATGCCTTATTTGTTGTATTCATATATATTCTTGTTGTACCCAATTTGGGAGCCAGTATTTACAAAGGAGACTCTGCCGAAATTTTCGGAAAAAATTGATATTGTTTTAAAAAGGCTTGATATGACTTATTTGATAAACTCGCTTTCAATTGATTGGTTTTCCTTCACTCGTCTGCTTTTTGGTTTGATTTCTGGGCTATGGCTTACTTATTTTACGGACATCTTGAGACGTTTCGTAACTTAAGTGCCAGTCACGTTCCGTACCCTGCGGGTCGTGACAGTAGCATAGGAATGTCATTTCCTATCAAAAGAATCTCATCCACGTATAATACGAGTAATACGACAGTTCTTGCTAAAAATCTACTATAGATGCATGGTTCATCTGGATTTTTGATAAAGCCAAATTCTTTGACCGTCTCATCAAAACAGATGTTCCAACTCTGCGATGCCTGCTTTAGTCCATAGATGGACTTAAGAAACTTGCACACCTTTTCGCTGCTCCCACTCTAAATGAAACCCTCTGGCTGGTCCATATAGACACACTCTTCTAAATTTCCATTTAGAAAAGCGGTATTTACGTCCATCTGCCAAATCTCATAATCGTGGAAGGCAGCAATGGCAAGAAGGATTCGAATGGATTTCAGCATAGCCACTGGAGAAAAGGTTTCGTCATAGTCCAAACCAGGTCTTTGACGAAAACCCTTTGCAACAAGTCAAGCCTTATAGCTCTCAACCTGTCCATCTACACCAATCTTCCTTTTGAAGATCCATTTGCATCCTACGGGTTTTACCCCGTCTGGAGCAACGTCCAAAGTCCACACTTTGTTGGTGTACATGGACTCCATTTCGGTCTGCATTGCATCCAACCATTTTACCGAGTCAATGCTCTGAACGGCCTGCTGGAAGCTAGTAGGCTCATCATAATCAATGATGCAATCCTCTCTATCCCCGTCTATGAGAAAACCGTAGTATCTCTCGGGCGGATGAGACTGCCTACTACTCATGTGGAGCGGCGTAGGAATGTCCTGTTCTTTCGAACCCTCTGGTTCTACTAAGCTTTCAATAATAGTCTGTGGTTCTGGAATTTCTTCCAGTTCTATTCCGCTCCCACTTATTTCCTTTTCTAAGAACTGGTGTTCCAGAAAGTGGGCATTACGAGAAACAAAGACCTTTTGTTCCTCTGCGTAATAGAAAAGATACCCCGTGGAGTTCTTTGGGTATGCCACAAACTTGCACGGTACTGAGCGTGCCTCGAGTTTGTCCGCATGCTGCTTTTTGACAAAAGCTGGACATCCCCAGATCTTCAGATACTGAAAATAGGGTTTCTTCCCACTCCACATCTCATATGGTGTGGTAGGCACAGTGTTAGTTGGAACTCGGTTCAAAAGGTATGCAGCTGATTCTAGCGCATATCCCAGAATGATCGTGGTAACTCAGCGTTACTCATCATGGAACGTACCATATCCAATAGGGTCCTGTTCCGTTATGTTGCGGAGTGTATGGAGGAGTAAGCTGAGAGAGAATACCATTCACTTTTAGGTAATCCAGGAACTCGGCACTCAAGTATTCACCACTTTGATCAGATCTCAGTGTCTTGATACTTTTTCCGGTTTATTTTTCTACTTCATTCTTATATTCCTAGAATTTTCCAAAGGCTTCGGATTTATGTTTCATTAAGAAGACATGTCCGAACCTTGAAAAATCATCCGTAAAGGTAATGAAATAAGAATAACCGCTTCGCGCATGCGTAGACATTGGACCGCACACGTCGCTGTGTACGAGTCCCAAGAGCTCGCTCGCTCTTACTCCGTGTCCAGTGAATGGAGTCTTTGTCATCTTTCCTTTGAGACAGGATTGATAAGTTGCATACGAATGATATTCGAATGGATCCAAATATCCTTCTGTATGTAACTTCGTCAATCTTCTCTCATTGATGTGACCCAGTCTACAATGCCATAAGAAAGCCTGATTAGTTTCCGGAGACTTTCTTTTGTGTGTATTCTGGACATTGAAAATATGTGGTTGGTTTAATACGTATATACCATTGCTTAATGTACCTGACCCAATCAGAACTTGATTAAGGTGAATGTTCACAACATTACTTACAAATGCAAATTCATAATCTTCTTTAGATAAAAAAGATACAGAAATGATATTACAAGTTGCATTGGGTACAAAATAGCAATTACGCAAAACCAAAACGTGTCCATCTCATAACCCCAGGTGATAGTCCCCCACGGACTCAGCATCCATGCCAGCTCTGTTTGCAACTCTGAGGGTCATATCACCTGCCTTCAAAACCCTACGCTTTCTCAGTGCCTGCAAAGAATTACAGATATGAGATCCTGATCCGGTATCCAATACCCAGGAAGTAGAGTTTATTGAAAGACAGTTTTCAATAACATACACACCTGAAGCCGAAGCCGCAACTTGCTTCGGATCCTGGTTTCTGGCCTTCCAAGCCCTGCAATCTTTCTTCCAGTGTCCCTTCTTATGACAATAGAAGCATTCTTCCTTTCCCACAAGCTGCCCCGCTATCTTTGTTGCCTTTGCTTTTCCCTTCGTATCCACTTTACTAACACCGCCCCTTGGTTTGGCAGGGGCTTTCTTCTTCTTTCCCTTGGCTTTCGCCTTGGACTTAGAAGAGGAAGATCCTCCTACAAACAAAGTGGATATTTCCCTACCTTTCTGTAGGGTGCCCTCTGCACTCCTCAGCATGTTGAGGAGCTCCGGAAGTTCAACTTCTTTTCCTTGCAAGGGCGTAAGTGGAAGGAAGGGACTGGAGAATCAAGTCCGTATAGAGCTCGTTCTCTAACATGGTCACAAGGTCCGCGAGCTCCTCAATGAAACCAATCATCTTAAGCACGTGTTCCGCTACCGATGATCCGATGGCCAACCTTGCCGAAAACAGCTTCTTCGACACTTCGTATCTAGCGATACGAGATTGCTCTCCATACAGTTCTTTTGTATGGAGAAATATGGATTCGAGGTCCATATTCTCGTGCCTCCTCTGATGTTCATTGTCCATAGAGGCAAGCATGAGGCACTTGGCCTTCGCGCAATCGATCTCCCAAGTCTTACGGATTTCCCTATCCGCGACGCTAGAGGTGGGACCTAGGACAGGGGGAGCTTTAGTGGTAAGGAGATACCCCAGCTTGTCATAAGTGATTATCATTTTGACATTCCTGAGCCAATCTTTGTAGTTTAGCCCTGTCAGTATGTTTTTATCTAAAAGTAACTTAAGTCCGATCATGTCGATTGGTCGCTGCAATTAGGAGAGAGAGAAGAAAAACTCAGCATGATGCTCTTGCAAGTTTAGAGTGGTTTTTAGTTTGTCTAAACAGGATGGCTCCCACTGTATCTCGAATTCCTCCTCAAACCAAAAAGGAAGAATTAGTCTGGATCAATCTCACCGTACAATACTTGCTTAACCGTTCAGTCAGGCCAGTGTTGGTACTTCGAGGGAGGTTTTCCAACGCTTTCGCGAAGTTCCTTAATTAAATAACCTCTTTTCCCTGGGGGCGTAGCCCCGCTAACACCTTTTTAGACACCTACTTGGTTTATAGCATTGATCGTTAAGTGAGAAATTTCCCGAGGAGTAGCATATACTCACAGTAGGATCGGGATCCAAATATCATCGCGTGACAAAACTGAAGGAATCCTACCAGAATCATCACACTCCAAATGGTATGCAACGCTAGCAAGTTTCAGGTTCTTTTGAAACTCCCGATGTGGATTTTTGCCCCAAGCTCTTATGACCTTGGCGTGAGGTCAAAATGTCATAAGTCACATGTCAAGTTCTATACATCATTATCCAGGTTAATTTGAACCCACCCGTACCTACCCTTGACGTAGGCCAAAATGGTGGTACAACTGTCTCAAACCAACGCATTCTATCTATGCAACAGACAAATATCCGACAGCTACCAATCATTTTGCCTTGGCGTAAGGTCAAATTACATAGCTTGAATACTACCGAATATTTAACTGAAATGATGGAGGGCTACGAATGGTTTTGGCGAAACTGTGAACGTAGTGAACTTGATATAATCGATGGAACGAGATAGCTTTTAAAAGGAGTGGCTTAAGCTCCGCGTTTAAAAGTTGGATTTTGAAAAGAAACCGAGTGGTTTTTTGAAATTGTTCCAACGACTTTACTTTGGTTTATTTTCTTGCATTAATTTTTAATGGGTCCCATCATTTAATCCTACCATTGCAGAAAACAACCAAAATATGTCGTACTCTTATGCCATCCGCATTCGCCACGGGGCCCCGTCATTACCCGTTAGGTTACTTAACTAACGACAGAGCGGGGGCTGGACTAGCGCGGATGCAAAACATACGCAACGCCTAAATAGATATCATAAATAGATATATAGCATTGATAGCCATTACAGATCACAGATGAACACATTGGATATACTAGGAATCCGCATTTCATACGAGCCTGTAACGGAAAGCGGATTACACGGTCGCGGTGAATAGCCAATACCCCACCCAAGACCCCTACGGGTGCGGCAAACTACCCGCCAAGTACCCGAAGAGAAGCAACCTCCCTCAACGACGTGAGTAGGCCACTCGGCACTTCAAGGTACCCGGTAGTTTGTGCACCCCCTCCATGGGTCTATCCTAGGAGCAAAAACAGTAAAAGAAATTATACAATGACGGCTACAACCTCACCTCGGTTGTGCGGCTAAATAAATAATATTACATCAATTACAAATTTACATGAATTATAAGAAAAAGAAAACTCTCATCTCACAACCCCCCGGCTATTCACCCGCGACAATCCAATGAATTCATATACACATACCCTCAACATTACAGATCACAGATATAAACCCGTTAGCTTAAGTCTTTAGAAGTTCGATCAAAATACGGATTTTTAAGCCCCAAAAACAAATTTTGTTTTCTGGAAAATCTGGGCGGAAAAAACATATTCCAAAAATCTCAAAACACCCACAGAAACACACTGCAGGAAAACAGTGCCACGACCGAGTCAACTCGGCCGCGGATCCACGGCGGGAGCATGCTCCCGCCGCGGTTCCACGGCGCTTTGACCGAGTCGGTGGACCTGTTTTCTTGGGTATTATATAAAAAGCCTGAGCCGATTTTTAGTGTAAGATTTATTAATTTTTGAACAAGAAAAAAAATCGGCAGAAACTATACTTTTCGGGCGTGTTTCGTGACTTTATTTCCGATCGAACTTCTAGTTACTTTGCTAACATGTTAGATAGTGTTTAACTAGGCTCTGATACCACTGTAAGTCCACGTTACCCTTCCCCGGTTCTTTGGGGTTGCGGAAATGGTGAAAAACGATTTTTTCTAGGGTGGTAACATGGACTCAAAATACGGATCTTTGTTAAACAACTACCTAACAACCTAACTAGGAGTTTTACCTACTCGGTTAGGGGGTTATACCTTACTTGAACTCCTTCATCTTCAACTCTTTGCGGTGTACGGATCGGCCTCACCTCGTCGTCTTCTCGCGCCGAAGATGGATCCAACCGAAAGCTTCTACCTTTTGGCTTCTACTTCAAACTTGAAGAAACTAGAACACTTGGCTTGCTAGACCTTGTGAACTAGGATGAGTAGAGGAGTGTTTTGGGTTTTATCTATATGGTTCTTACTTCTCAACACATGAGACAATTAGAACCATAAACTAGAGAGAGAGCAAGAGGAAGTGGGAGAGCTTGAGGATGAGAAAGCTCAAAAGAGAGAAAGCAAAATGAAAAGTGAGCAAGACTTTTTCCATCCAACCTCTCATAATCCAAAATCATGATAACAAATAATGATAATTGAGTATTATGTGATGGTTGTTATCATATCAAATAGCAATATCATTTCTTGCATTAAATGCAATTTGTGAACAAAACAAGCAACCCAAAGTCAATGCAAACAAATGATAGCCATTGTCATGAAGATGGTCAATAAGTCCAACCTAGTCAACCGGTCAACAAAAGTCAACAAGTCAACAAGGTCAACCATTCAACCCTAACCATATCACTATAATAAATAATTAAAATTATTGTTAATCATATTTCTAATTCTCATTAGGGTTAAGCAAAAGTCAACAGTCAACAACCCTAATGAGAATCCTCTGCCTCTGTCTCTGTCAACTGTGCATACACACCCGCATCCGCGTTTCGAGGAACACGAATACAAACGAGATAAAACCAATCCCAAAACGTGCACTGGGATCTGGCTTAAACCAAAGCCCGCTAGTGATAACTGCCCGGACACTAAACGTGCACAAGTGCACGGATGTGACCGAACCCTGTCGCAAAACCATGCGACCTCTACTCTTTTGCCTAAAGGCGAATAGCTCTCTGTGTGGGACTCTAAAGACTCGACACTAAGCTGGCAGTGGGTTTAACCACAGACCGCAAGCGGCACTAGCTGTGCGTAACGGCCCCCAGGTAGATGACGACAAGAAGACTGACGAGGTGAAACCCATCTGAACTCCTACTGAGCCTGAATGTGACAATCTCCATACAGTCCGGTCTGTTCGTCTGAGAATATCGCATGGCGGGCCTAGGAGGCGGTAAACGTCAGTCCCCTAATAGCGGTACAAGTCGTGTCGGAGTGTAGCCCAGAACACCCTGAGATAACACTGGAAACCTACCAGTATATCTCGCTTGCCCTGGCCAGGGACGACTGTGTGTAATGGCTCTCCGTGACACAGCGCGATATCAACTCCCAATACCGGGAGAGACGAATCCTGTCTAACCGTCACTGCCTCCAAGTGCTTCGGGACTGCACCCAACTACTACCTGTTTGCACGACTCCTTTGAGCCGTGGTAGGGTAGTAATCAAAGTACAGTGGGAACACACTCGAGGCGAAGTGACAGTGTCAAGTCAGCGGACTAAGCTGTACTCATGTCACCTGGGAACTGATAACTGACGATAGGTATAGTACCAACTAATCAGTTCCCGACGAGTCCTGTCCAGTGTACTCGTAACCTAACGAGCACCCGCATACTATCTCAAGTACGACGTACTGACGGCTGTGAGACAGACCGTCTCCACTGCTGGGATGAGAAGCGTATATGCTAGTCTACTCCGGAGTATCGATACCCTGTCTCGATAGTCCTACGACTAGGGACCTGTATAAGGATGTGCTTGTGGATTACCCAGCCCCCACGAGTGTGACTGCCATCACAACGCTGGTAATCAAGCAAAGATCCTAAGGGCTCCACTAATGTGTATAGGTGATATACTAAAATAAACATATGTACACATTAAAGTAGAAACAAACCAAGTAGCATACTACCATTTTGAGCAAGATTGTCTATACAACTGTGAATATCCCAAGCTTCCATTAAGTAATATACAAACTAGTATGATACAGTAATGGCCTCTAGGGCATATACACCAACAAGGTATTGATTTAATAGTTTACATATATGTATTTCGATATATATATTCTAGTATTACGTTCTTCGTGTTATTCTATATATTTAGGCATTCGTTTTTTATCCGAATGTAGGTATGTATATACAGCAGTCTGTAATCCGTATTTTATTACAGATTACCTTCTAGAAGGTGGACACCTCATCATGGACTTTTCCATTTATTGATAAATGGAAATGAGGTGGAAATTAAGGAGAGGGAGGCATGGTGAGTGGCATGGCTTCAATAGTTCACAAATGAATTCTTTATTCATTTGTGGTTACTAGTGAAGCATGGCTACACTTGTTTATTGAAAGAAATTGATACACAAAACCTTTGTGTTGATTTTCTCACTTGGATGCTTCATTATTTTCTTGAGCTCCCATTTTTCTTTATCTCCTCCCTCCTCTTGAGTTTCCTCCACCTTAATCATCTTCCTCTTCACTACCCTTCTCATGAGTTGAGAAAGAAGTGAAGAGGCAAGAAAGAGATAGCAAACACTTAGATCTTCACACTACATCCTAAACTACTTGGTTTAGCAACCCAAGTTCTCTAGTTGCTCCACTTGACATATTGTGAGGAGCTAGAGCCATGGATCATATCCTTCAGGTGGATCGTCTACGATAAAGGAGGACCGGAGAACAAGCTCGATCCCGGAGAACCGATGGAGCGGGAAAAGAAGATCAAGTATGTTCAAGGTGGCCACTTGGAGCTAAAGATGAGGAAAGAAGACCGAAGGGCTTGGTTCGTTTAGTGAGATTTCTTCATCATAGTAGATAGCTCTCTTTATTTAGCTAGTTAGGTTTATGGTAAGATCCGGGTTAAAATTTATTCTAGTGTCATGTTTTAATGGTTAGAGAAACTTTTGTTCCGCATTTGGTCACGGTAGTTGGCCCGGCACTAGCGTAACCTTTCAATCGAGACTCCGATGAGGGGCGGTGGCCGGTCTCACAAGCCATTGGTATTAGTTTGTTTACTTAAGATGTATACGGGTTCTCATTAGGTTACGAGTACACCGGATGGACTCACCGGGAACATGCTAGGTTGTATTATACCTATTGTCAGATAGCAGTTCTCAGGTGACATGTGTACAGGTTAGTCTATCGACCTGAGATCGTTATTTGTCTCGTGTGAGTTCCCACTGTGCTTTGATTACTACCTTACCATGGCTCAAAGGAGTCGTGCAAACAAGTTTTAGTTGGGTACAGTCCCGAGCCACAAGGAGGCAGTGAGCAGATCGTCAAGGGATTCATCCCTCCCAGTATTGGGGGTTGATGTCGCATTGTGCACGGGTGGCCATCACCAGAAATCCTTGGCCAAGGTAGTCAGGAATTACTGATCTAGGATCGGTAGTTTCTTAGGCGGTGATGCGTTTCATACCGACACGGAATGTCAAGTTATTAGGGGTCTGACTTTATCCACCCCCTAAACTCGATATGCGATACTCATAGATGAACGGACCAGACTTTACGGATATTGTCATTGTCAGGCTCAGTAGGGGTTTCAGGATGAGTTTGCTCGTCGGCCTCCTTTTCGCTCAATACCAGGGTAGCCGTTACGTACAGCTAGTGCCGCTGGCGTGCTTATGGTTAAGACCACTGCCAGCGTCTTAACGAGCCTTTAAAGTCCCACACAGAGGGTTTCCCTGCTTCGGGCGAAACGATGTAGAGGCTGTATGGTTTTACGGCAGGGTTCGATCATATACGTGCACTTGTGCGCGGATCATGACTCAGACGGATAATACTTTGCTTTAAGCCGGATCCTAGTATTATATTATTGGATTATTTTCATTTCGTTGTATTCGTATTCTTTCAGAATACGGATGCGGGTATGTATATACGGATGAGGGGTATTCTTGTAACTTATTACAAGATTACTTTAGAAGTTGCCATTTTATATTGGATTAAAACATTCAGGGTTAAATGTTTTATATTGAGTGGAGAGTGTAACTCATTGTTTGCATTGATTCATGCATGTACACTTGGTGACTCATGGTGATGAGTCATAGTGGCATTATAAATGTTTTTGTAGTATTGTGAGATATTTGTAGTGAGCAAAGGTGATGGAAGAGATTTTTGATTTCCTGAGTGGCTTTCTTGAGTTGCTCAATTGCTCACAACAAAGAACTCACAATAACACTTAAGCCCATTTTTTTCTTTAGTTGCCAAAAAAATGCTTCACACTCTTCTCTCCAATGGCATCTTCTTCTACCTCCACCTTACATGTCTCATATGTTGAGAAACTTAGGGTGTATTGAGACAAAGTAATCCTACACACTCTGTACTTCATCTTGGTTATCTAGTGTAGCGAACTAGGTACTCGAGTTGCCTCGGATTTGAGGTTGGAGCTCGGACTACATACTCTCGGGTGGATCGTCTTCGATGGGGAGAGATCGGAGATCAAACTTCATCAGGGAAGCCACGAGGAGCTTGGGATAGAGGTTGAAGACTGAAGGACATGGATCATTCGGTATAATCACTCTAACTCTATGCATGTTTTGTTATCTAGGGCTTATGGGTTGATCCGTAGACTAGGGTTCCGTTAGCGCCGGTTTTTATTAAATTTTTGTTCCGCATTTGGCCATGGATTGATGGCCGGGGCGCTGGCGTAACCTAACAGATGTCACCATTAATGTATATTTTTTCTTTTCCGCATTAGGATAGACCCAAGGCGGGAAGCACAAGTAACCGGGTTCTAGAGTCCAGTGGGAGACCATCTCGAGGAATCGAGACCGGGTCTCCTAACTCTAGAATTGGTAAGGTTGCTTGCCGCTCCCGTAGGGGTCTAGGGATGTGGGTTTGGCTATTCATCACAACTGTGGAATCTGTGTTTTTTACTAGTTTAATTTAAAACACGGACCTCCTAGTATATCCAATATTTCATATGTTAACTTCTGCTGCAATGTTCTGTAATGAGATCATATAACTGCGTGAGACGAATGCTTTATATTATATATATGATATATAATAAACGTTGCTTATGTTTTGCATCCACGCTAGTCCTGCACCGCTCTGCCAGTAGTTAAGTAACCTAACGGTGCATGATGGGACTCCGTGGCGAATGCGGATGGTATAAGCGTACGTTGTATTTTCGTTTCTTATCTGTGATGCTTAGGAAGCATAAATGATGGGACTTCATTAATGAGATTAATGAAAAGGAAAGAAACATAAAGATGTTGTAGAATCAAATTTTCAAAAAAGTTAGCTCTAGTTTTTGCTTTGCATAGTGGTATTCTTTGATGAATATCCAGCGCCTCATTTGATGAGGAAAGAGCCGAGATCCCTTCACCGGGAGTGACCTCTTTAGCGAAACTAGCAAATGCTAAAACCCACTCGGTTTTGTCTTTTGATTACTTCTCTAGTTCTTGCTTTGCATAGTAGTATTCTTTGATGAATATCCAGCACCCCATTCGATGAGGAAAGGGCCGAGATCCCTTCACCGGGAGTGACCTATTTATCGAAACTAGTAAAAGCCTAAAACACACTCCTTTTCAAAATCACTCGATTCTACAATGATATCAAGTTCATTACGCAAAATGTTTTCTTAAGAACCTGTCGTAGCCCTCCGTCATTTCAGATAAGACTATTTAGTATTCGTGCTGCGTTTGTTAGCCTTTATCAAGGCGTAGTGTGAGGTAGCTGATTAGTGCTTATCTGCAACCATATGATGCGATTGGATTAGGGTAGTCATACGACCTTATTGGCCTTTGTCAAGGGTCGTACGGGTGGGTTTAATTCAATCAAGAAATGACAGGTTGAACTTGACTAGCGGCCTATAGTTTGTTCGCCTTTGTCAAGGTCATAGAACGTTGGGGGAAAAATATTATTGGGAATTTTAAGTGTTGAAATTTGCAATGAGATTGCATACCTTCTATAAGATAGCTGGATCCCGATACTCACTACAAGTAAGAGTTATTCCTGGGAGAGTTTTGCACTTTACAATTAGCCGATCAAGTAGATAACTAGAAAGGTGTCAACGGGGTTATGCCTTTGGGAAAACGAGGTTTATTTTAATTAGGTCCGTGCGAAAGCACGGGGAACCTCCCTCAAAGTACCGACACTGACCTGGCTGAAAGATTGGCGAAATTGTAGCATGTAATTATCCCGGCTAGTCTTACCTTTTAAGGTTTTAAGAAAGATTTGATAAAAACAGTGGGAGCCATCCTGATTAGATAAAATACTAACCAATCTAATCTTGCAAGAGCATACGCATAGTGTTTTCTTCTCTCTCTCTCTCTCTCTCTCTAGGTAGCGACCGTGGCATGCCTTAATCAAGATAATAATATGGATGTATTGACTGAACCCACTTGTTATACTGTAACATTTCAAAAAAATAAAATATTATTTTTGGGAATTTTTATAATTAAATAATAAAATATTGAATATTTTAATAAGGCGGTATAATTAAATACCGATAAATTTGTGAAAATTTTGGAAAATTATGGAAATTTCTAAAAGAGGGTTTTTCATGTGAATCATGCAAATTTTAAGTGTTTATGATTAATTATACACTAATTTTATGCTAATCACGATTAGATATCACTAATCGGACACTAATCGTATTTTATGCACATGTCTTTTTTTCCACACTTGTTATATTTTCCGACATGATTATGGGTGTATGGTTATTGTTTTGGGTTTACAATTGAGGGGAGAAGAAAAGGAAAAGAAAAGAAAAGAAAAGAAAAAAAATGCGATAAAGAATAGAATATAGTAGTAGGTATGGGTGAGAGAGAGAAAGGTGAGGGTTACATTTGACTTAACCATTCTCTCCTCCATCATTCTCCTTCATTTTCCCTTCCTCCTTCAGCCCAAGGCAGCACCCTCTCCTCCACCATCTTCAACACCCCCAAAACTCCATTAAAAACCCCTCAAACTCAAACCCCATTTCACAAAAAAGATGCACAAGCTCACTAGCAACACATTGGACCAAGAAAGCTTGCATTTTGGACACTTGGGGCAACTCAAGAAAATTCTTGAGTTGCCAAATGAGATATTTTCTGAACCATGAGCTTAGTATTCACATTGCTTTTACATCCATGTTAACTTTAAACTGATATTGTGAGGTTTAGTGAGGGTAGGAAAATTCTAGTTAAGGGTTTTAGAATTCTTGAGTGGTGATGGGTAATTAAGCTCAGTAGAGGCCACACAAACCCCCTAGTGCTAGAATTCAGACCTAAACCAGAGACTAGAAACCCCAAAACACGGATTTAGAAACCTCGACATCGGATAAATGTGTGATTTGTGTGGATATTTTGGAATCTGGAGCAACCCGGGGACACTAGAAATGATTTTGCAATTACTGGGAGTCGTGCAGGCACCTAGAAAGCTACCACTGAAACCCTAGCCCCATACCCCAACCCAAGGCCGCAGATTTATCCATTCTGGCCGCAATTTGCGGCCAGAGCTGGGAAATAGGGTCCCAGGTTTGGTCCATGGCTCCTTCTGCACTAAAATAGACCCCTCCTATATGCAGAATTGGCTAATTGTCACCTGGAGAAAATCTGGGAGCATTTTGGTGTGTTTTAGGCTATGTTTTCCGTATTTTGAAATGCAATTTCTTGACATTTAGATTTGTATTTGGTTGTTGGACGATTGTACATTGACAACAGGGGTTGTTTGATTGTTTTGCACGTACAGGCCATAGGTTCTAACCTATGAGCATACCGTGCGCCATATCGGTTTTCCGGATTTGATTTTAATACGTATTGCGATTGTTTATTATTGTAGGTACCCTCGCATGGATTCTGAGGTGAAGGAGTGCGGCGTCATCGATTTCGGCGAGCGAAGACCAATTGAGTGGATCTATATCCACGGGGGAAGTCGGGTGGATGGCGTATAGCACCCCCGCAAAGTATTGATGGAAAACTGATTATAGAATATGGTTAGAAAACCTAGATTAGGAAACTAAGGTTATGGTAAAGGATAGTTAGTGATACTATATTAGAAACTAAGGATAGTTAGAAATGAGATAATACGGCTATTATGTGATGACGGGATTCGAGAACGACGTTTGCCGATATTGCCGTTTAGGGTACCGTAGGACTAGATAGTCGATGTAGATACGTCATCCGAACCATACCTTTTTCTAAACCAAAGTGTCGTATGTATCTTTTAAAAATATACCTTGAGGGAGGTTATGGATTTTCAAATGATATCTTTTTCTTAAAAACACCGTAACCCCTATTTTCAAAACTACGATTCGCTACTTTAAAAATCTGATTTTATAGTTCGGGTGTGTATGTTAGATTAGATACCTATACTTATAGTAGAGATAGAATGTTTAGGTAAACTCGGCTTGATATGAGTTATAAATTCAGTGAAAAGATTATAAGACGGATATGATGATCTGATGATATGTTGGTATACAGATGCGAGTCGATCGAGATGATTTATACCCTGTCGGTCCCCTGATGTGAGATTATTGCGGATGTGACCTGGGACATAGGTATATAGATATATATATATATAGATATATATAGAATGTTGTGAATCATGGATGATAGGCCGTACGTGATTTCAGGCCGTACCCTCATTTGTCGTATAGGATGATAGGACCCCTATTATCTTAATGCCGCCGTAGGTTTAACTTGATGATTGATCCTTACCCTTGACTATAGGTTGCCGTACGATGGATCATACCGTATGCGATGTTGTTAGGCTGGATGCCGATTGATAGATTCCCCAACTCGGTCATATTAGATACGTATACCCGTCAGCATTGCATATGATTTACCTTATAATGCATTCATATTATTTTCATTGCATTGCATATACCTTTGTTAGTACACTTACACCATTATCGATGATGCGTATGTTACACGTACACTGATTTGCCGGCTCACACACTTCATCATCGATAATTGCCATGTCACTACACAGTAGGATTGCTGCATCATGATATGGCTCTTTACATAATCTACCTTCTATAGTTACCTGTGCACTTTTATACGATGTTGCATGATATATTGCTATGCTTACATGTCCATCACATGTCGTATACATCATGCTTTATGATTTTACGCATTGAGGTATGCTGTTTTCATGAGATTTCTGGATTTGAGAACCGTGTCTATTTCGAAGAAAGCATGTACTGTTTTAAAAACCCGGTTTCTCTTGATATGATATTTCAGTACGTCCACCATGCGTTTTCTCGGTTCTGAGACGTGTGCTTGAAACCCGATTCGAGGAGTTGGATGATCCGTTTGCGGGTTCATGGTGGACCCGGTATGGTTCCCCGGGGCGAGAAATGTTTTTCGTGGAGTAGACGATGAGCCTAGCAGGTTGGCGAGTACCTACCGGTGATAGTATTTGGACTCGGCGGATATCCGGAGGATACCGACCGGAGTCGAGAGATGAGATGGGCCGATCCAGACTGACGGAGCCCGATATATGAGGATTTACGTGCCGATGCTGGGCACGGTTTTCATGATGTTTTCGAGTGTCGGTGCTAGGCACTCAGGTTCCATGATTTTGATGTGTCGGGAGGGACACCGTTGATGTATATCCTCATACTTTCATGCACACCCCTTTATGATATTTACGTGCATGCAAACATTGATTTTGGGTGGACGAGATCCACATACATACATACTTGATTATGGTTGGACGAGATCCATATACATGCATTGATTATTACTGTTGGATGTTATCTATATGCATATAGGTATTGACTACCTTGTTGGCACATATACAGACCCGGTCACCTTAGATATCATAGTATTACCTTTATGATATAGTTGACCTAGGAGTCGTTGTTTATTCGATTTCTATCTGTTGATATTTTTCTACTCACAAGTTGGCAACTCACCCCCGTTGTACCACAGTTCTTGCAGGTTGACCGCTTGGATCAGTAGCGGCTTCGCTGGCACACAGTTGCATTCAGGTGTTTTGCATTGATAGGTAGGATATTTGTATCATTCCCACTCTTGTATCTATATTTCATATTGTATCTAGTTAACTCTATCAATCAAAAGTTGTAAATTGTATAAGTGATGAGACTTAGTGAGACTTGTAGTTGCGAGATTTGAGCGATGGGTTCTATATTCACTTTTGGGGTTATATCTTTCTCTTTTCTTTATCTTTTGTGGTGGACTTCACCGTTGGGCGTCGTATACTTATTTATACTGTATTGCGTGGTTGTGATCCGCCGTTTGGGGAAGAGCTAGCTCCCGCTTAGGGATGCCATTATCCTTATTATGTATTTGTGGTTTTGGATCAAAAAAATACAAAGGAGGTGCTGCCAAATTTTTTTTAAAAAAAAGACGAAAACATGTTTTCAAACTAGTAAACTTCACCTCCTTTACTTTTCTTAAAAGGTTTAGATTTCTGGGTTTCAGCTTACTTGAATTCCGTTACGCCTTTGGACGTTGCGTGATTCAAGTGCTGGTCACGAGCCATTATTTCGGGTCGTGACATATACTGAGCTGGGAACGTTGGTTCCGCTCTACCTTATAATGGTTATAAGTCCGAGCAAGAAATAGGAGAATATCCGGATTTCCATGCGACCTAAACGAGGAATGAGCATGTTAATGCATTTTCTTCGGGCGTGTTCGTTACTGAGAACTGTTTCTCAGTATGCTCTATGTCCTGGGTATTAGATACCGGATTGGGATCCTACATATGTAATATGTTACATGAGCTAAAAAAAGGTAGACAACTGAGAAAGGGTGATCATTCTCTAGAAGTAGGGAATGGTGCAAATGTTGCAGCCAAAGCTGTTGGTGAATATCACCTTGTATTACCAACCAGTAATACATTGATTCTGAACGAATGTTATTATATACCAAACCTGATATGCAATATTATATCAGTTTCTTTATTATGTAAAGAAGGATATAATTTTGTATTGCAGGATAATGTTATGAACATTTTCCTAAATCAAAAGTTGATTGGATCAGGCACGTTATGTAATGGCATATACGTTCTAAATCAAACTATAGTTCTTAACGTACAGAGCACATACAAGAGGAAAAGTTCAGAAATGAACGAATCCTTCTTGTGGAATTGTAAACTAGGTCATATCAATGCGACACGGCTAGCTAAGTTACATAAGAATGGATATTTGAATCTGTTTGAATTTATATCCTATGAAACTTGCCAGTCATGTCTCAAAGGTAAAATGACCAAAAACTCTGTTTATTGGACATGGAGAAAGAGCTACTGAACTCTTGGGACTGATACATAGTGATGTATGCGGTCCCGTGTCTACACATGCCAGGAATGGTTTCTCATACTTCATTACATTCACTGATGATCTCTCAAGATTCGGACATGTGTTCCTGTTGAAACACAAGTCTGAAGCTTTTGAGAAATTCAAGGAATATAAGTGCGAAGTTGAGAACCAAACAGGTAAAACTATTAAAATTCTTTGATCTGATCGGGGAGGAGAATACTTAAGCACGGTATTCCTGGATTATTTAAAAGAGAATGGGATTCTCTCTCAGCTTACTCCTCCGTATACACCACAGCACAACGGTGTATCGGAGCGGAGGAATCACGCCTATTAGATATGGTGCGCTCCATGATGAGTACTGCTGAGTTGCCTGTTTCCATTTTGGGGTTATACGCTTAAGAAGCCGCATACCTATTGAATAGGGTTCCGACCAAATCGGTGCCTACCACTCTATATGAGATATGGAATGGGAAGAGACCATCTCTTAAACGAGTTAAGTAATGGGGTTGTCCGGCCTATGTTGAAAGGCAAAATCTGGATAAGCTTGAGGTAAGGTCATTTCTGTGTAAGTTTGTTGGATATCCCAAACATTCGCGAGGGTATATCTTCTACTACACTGAGAAACAAAAGGTGTTTTGTTTCTCGTAATGCCACCTTTCTAGAAAAGGAATTTCTTGCAAAAGAAATTAGTGGTCATGTGGTAAAACTGGAAGAAGTTCCAGCTAGACAAACTGACAGCTGCAAATTTGGTAGAACCGGAGGATTCAATAGTTCCCGACGAACCTTAGTCTCTCTGCAGATCTGTAGGGTTCCTCATCCGCCTGAGAGATACTACGATTTTCTCAATGACAGTGGGAGCGAGGATTGCATCATGGAAGATGATGACCCAACTAGTTTCGAGCAGGCCATCATAAGTGGGGACTCTGTGAAATGGCCGGATGCTATGCGATCTGAGATAGAATCCATATACACCAACAAATTATGGACTTTGGTAGTTGCACCTGAAGGGGTGAAACCCATCGGGAGCAAGTGGATCTTGAGAAGATTCATGGTGTAGATGGAAAAGTTGAGACTTTCAAAGCTAGACTTGTAGCAAAAAGTTTTCGTCAATGACCACGTATGGACTATGATGAAACCTTTTCTCCAGTGACCATGCTTAAGTCCATCAGGATAAATTTACGGATTAAAGCAGGCATCGCGGAGTTAGAACATCTATTTTGATGTGACATTCAAAGAGTTTGACTTCATCGAAAACATAGATAAACCTTGTATATACAAAAAGAGTTGTACAGAGTAAGATTGTCTTCCTCGTATTGTACGTGGATGACATACTCTTGATAGGAAATGGTGTTCCTATGCTACACTCGGTCAAGCTCTTCTTATCACTAAGCTTCTCCATGAAGGATTTGGGTGATGCCTCTTACATCCTGGGAGAAACACTGGACAGCAGTGAAGAACATTCTTAAGTACTTGAGAAGCACTAAAGAAATGTTCTTGGTGTATGGTAACGGTGAACTCCAAGTGGAGTCCTTTACCGATTCGAGCTTCTAGAGTGATAAGGTCGACTGTAAGACATTCTCGGGATGTGTTTTTACCCTCAGTGGAGGGACGATATGTTGGAAGAGGTCCAAGCTAGATACCGTGGCAGACTCAACGATAAAGGGTGAATACCTCGCTGCCAATGATGCTATTAAAAAGGCTTGTTGGGGTCAAAATTTACACCCCGGTTGACCAAGTCAAAATCAAAGTCAACCCCAAGCCAAGTAGGCCCAAGCCCAGGTCAAGTGGGCCAATGCCTGGGTCGAGCCCGAATATGAAGCCGCCGGCTCCCCTATGCCAAAATAAAAATTTTGTAATAAATAATTTTGGTGTATTTCTTTTATTTTATTTTATGAATAAATGTAAGAAAAATGGGCATAAAGCCAAATTTTGTAAAGCCCATGGCTCTTGTGCAAAAGAATTAAGCACATGAGGCATGGGATGGGCAAAATGCCATTTTGTAAAGCCCTATGTAAAGTGTGTAGCCTATAAAGGCAAACAGGATGAAAATATCTAAGGATCTCTTTTTTTCTCTCTTAAAAAAATTAAGGTCGGTGCCTCCTTCTCCTTCCTCAAGATTCTAGACCTTCTTCCTCTTTTTGAATTAAATCAAGAGTTTTACTCTTCCTTTTCTAAAACTAAATAGTTTTTCACCACAAAACCCACAAAGGGGGGCTCAGATCTTCCATTAGATCTCAAAAATGGGAGATTTTTAAAATCCCACCCCTCTTGTTCTCCAAGATCCGGCCAACAAAGAAGAGGAAGAAGGAGACCCATCTCCGAAAATCCTATTTTGGAAAAGATCTAAGGCTCAAGAGAAGATCCCAGGCTTAAGAGAGAAGAACCTCTGAAGATTTTTAGGGAGTTCAACTCCAAGACCCAAATCCTCAAAGGAGTTTAAGTCCTAATCCAGATCTTTTGGAGTTTAACTCCACTCAAAATCCTCTTTTAGAGTTTAACTCTTATTTCTAGGGGTAAAAACCCTTTCCTTTCGCTAGCGCCCAAAGCGCTGGCGCTGGCGCCCAAGCGCCCATATGCCGGGCACGTGAGGTGCTAGCACCCAAGCACCTACGTGCCGGGCACGTGAGGCGCTAGAGCCCGAGCGCCCAAGCACCTAGCGCTAACCCAAGCGCCCAAGTGCTAGCGCCAGTGCCCAACGCCAGCATGCTAGGCACATGAGGCGCTGGCGCTCACGCATCCTTTGGACGCTATTTTCCCCTCATTTTACATGTACTCCACACTAAAAATACCTCCCCCGTTAGAAAAAATTTCTGACGGGGGCGCTGCTCCACACCCCGCAAGAGGGCTGCGCAGCCCACTATCTGGGTAGCGGGACCCCCGTAAAAACTCTGCGGGGCCCCCGATATATCCAAAACCCCTTCAAAACACAACATTGCACATTGAGTTCGCATGATCTGTTTGACCCATCAATCGGAGGTTCTCTCGCTCCAAAGGGGTAATTAACGGCAGCTTAGTCCGCAGTTGCCGAAGATTCGGATCCCCACAATCAATAAACCCCATCCTACCCTAGGCAGGGGGAATCTATAATGCGCCTGATAAGAGCGCGCGTATTACCATCTCAATGGGGTGATGAAAAACACCCTACAGATTCTGGCACGCCCGGTGGGACCTTTCTCTCCTCCCATATCTCGGGTGAAACATTCTTGCGAACTCATTTAAAATATGTACCGATGTTTGTACTGAAGTAATGTTCCTTTTATGCAGCAATCAACTTTCAACGACAATGACTCCCAAGACGAACTCAGCTTCCAACGCGACCCCGATCTCGTACATGGTCAAGATCAATGCTCGTGTGGTTCTCCCCGCAAGCCTCAGTCGACAGTGGAAGGAACTACCCCGCCAGTTTGGTTCCGTCATCATCTACCCTGCCTGAAGCGCTCATCTGGCAGAAATCCCGGCAAAACAGGTGGCCAAGCCGGTCTCAAGGAGCAAGAGGCAGAATGTTGTGATCGCCATGGCACCACGACCGAAACTTAAAACGGTGTCTGAACGACTCTCTAGTGCTCCAGCTGGGGGCAAGACTTCCGGTACAAAGGGCAACATCAAACGTTGCGGACGAGCTCAGGTGATGACTCCAACAAATGCACAATCAGTCATATCTCCAAAGACCTCCATCGCCCGGTCTACAGCGGCTCCCCGAGGAGCCGTAACCAGCCAAGTGCTTAAAACAGAAAGGTTGAGACAGAAGCGGCTCAAGTATCGAGCGAACAAGAGGGCCAGGACTCCAGCCAAGTGGAATCTTGTGAGATTCCAAGAGCAGAGTCATCCTGCGACGACGGCTGAGTTGACCATAAAAGTCAGCAATTCTTTCGAACCTCTGAAGTGGGTTCAGAAAAACGCCATGATCGCCAGAATTAAGAAGACGGCAGTCCAAACGATGTTGCGAAGAGACGTGTCCCAGCCCCAACAGAGAAAGCATGACACCGTCTCTTCAAGAGTCTATCAGGCGCTCTGTGTCACACGAAAACATTGGCGCAAAGACGAAAGGGAAGTGCCAACACTATTCAAGAACCCAGTTAGGCCAACCATCTTCAATCGATTGTCCGCTACCAAAATAGATGGGCCAAGAAGGTGGTCCACAAAATCAGACGCTGATAATAAAAAGATGGCTGGATATGTTACCCATACGGTCTATATGGCGGGCGGGCGCCCCAGCGACAACCTTCGCAGCAAAAGCAAGGATGGGGCCACCACATCCCAAGCCGAATCTGGCTTGAATGTGGTTGCCGCTTCCCAAGAACAGTCGCCTCTACTGGATGTTGAAAACCCTCTCGATGAGGATGATAGGCAGAAAGACCCCTCAGTCCATATAGAGTCAAGCTCAGACAGCGAGGAAGAGCTGACTTTCTGCCCCAGGACCGCAGAGCAAGAGCTGCTTCAGGAGCTTCGAAAATAGCTCAGAAGCAAAGATAAAGAGATAGCCAAGATCTATTCGAAAATTGACGACCTAACGAACGTTGTGATGCAGCTTACGGCTAAAATTGCTCGAGCGCCTCCCAATCAAGCGCAAGTCTCTACTCATGAGCTAGGTGATGACAATCCAAAGCAGCCGATGCCTATCCCTTTGGGTCTAAGATTGGTTGAGCCGCACGAAAGCCGGCCACATTCCGCTTCTGGGGACGCCTTGGCCCCAGATAGCACTATCCCGCTAACACAAGATCGGATAATGGGTTTGGTCACTGTTAGTGTTTATGCCCTAGAGGCCATTACTGTATCATACTAGTTTGTATATTACTTAATGGAAGCTTGGGATATTCACGGTTTTATAGACAGTCTTGCTAAAAATGGTAGTATGCTACTTGGTTTGTTTCTACTTTAATATGTGCATGTGTTTCTTTTTAACATATCGCTTATACATATTAGTTGAGCCTTTAGGATCTTTGCTTGATTACCAGCGTTGTGATGGCAGTCACACTAGTGGTGGCTGGGTAGTCTACAAGCACATCCTTTTTCAGGTCCCTAGTCGTAGGATTATCGAGACAGGGCATCGATACTCCAGAGTAGACTAATGTATACACTTTTCATCCCAGCAGGGGAAATGGTCTGTCCCACAGCCATTAGTACGTTGTACTAGAGATAGTATGCAGGTGCTCGTTGGGTTACGAGTACACCGGACAGGACTCGCAGGGAACTGTTGGTTGGTATTATACCCGTCATTAGTTAACAGTTTCCAGGTGACATGAGTACAGCATAATCCATAGACTTGATACTGCTGCTTCGTCTCGAGTGTGTTCCCACTGTTCTTAGATTGCTATCCTACCACGGCTCAAAGGAGTCGTGCAAACAGGTAGCAGTTGGGTGCAGTTCCGAAGCTCTTGGAGGCAGTGACGGTTAGATAGGATTCGTCTCTCCCGGTATTGGGAGTTGATATCGCACTGTGTTTGGAGAGCCATTACGCAAAGTCCCTGGCCAGGGCAAGCGAGATTTACTGGTAGGTTTTCCAGTAGTTCCTCAAGTTGTAAAGGGCTTCACTCCAACATGATTTATACCGCTTTTAGGGGACTAACGCTTCCCGCCCATAGGCCCGATATGCGATAGTCTTAGACGAACAGACCGGACTGTACGGAGATTGTCACATCAGGCTCAGTAGGAGTTCGGATGGGTTACCTCATCGTCCTTCTTATCGACATCTACCTGGGGACCATTACCTATAGCTAGTACCGCTTACGGCCTATGGTTAAACCCACTGCCAGTGTAGTGTCGAGTCTTTAGAGTCCCACACAAAGAGTTTCCCTGCTTCAGGCGAAACGATATAAAGGTCATATGGTTTTACTACAGGGTTCGGATATATATGTGTATTTATGCACGTATGATATTCGGACAGTTTATACTAGCAGGCTTTGGTTTAAGCCAGATTCTCGTATTGGATTATTGGATTTATGCAGTCTCAGTATATCCGTGTTTTTCAAAAATACAGATGGGAGGGGCATTCTCGTAATTAGTCGAGAAGGTTCTAGAAGAAAGGTGACTCATTAGTTTTAATTCATTTGTGAATTAAAACTTAATGAGGTGGAGGGCTTATGTGTTATTATCATTAATTGCACCATGACTCATGAGATGATTCATCTCAAGAATTAATGAAGCATGGATGATATTTGTGCAAGATATTTTTTGTGCAAGATATTTTGTTATGCTTCATATTATTCAAAGTGAGAAAGGTTCAATTCATTATAACAAACACACACACTCTCCTCAAGCTCTCCTCTTCAAAAACCTAACCCTAATCCTCTCATGTGTTGAGATCTCAAGGGTTAGCAAGACTAATAGATCCTTAATCCACTTCTATATCTTCTAGGTCACTTGGATTAGCAATCCTAGCCACTTAGTTACCTCAAGTTAGAGGTTAAAACTTGAAGGAGGAACTCTCGGGTGGATCTTTTATTACATCGAAGAGGCCGACGAGGAGGTGAACAACAAGAACAAGAAGGACTAGTATCTTGAGGTATAATCATCTATCATAGTAGTTTAGCACTTCTAGATAGTTGTTAGTTAGGGTTTAGCAAAGATCCGTAAAGTTAGTCGATGTTACCTTAAACAAAATGATTGTTTTACCTATTCCGCCTCCCCGCATCTTGTGGGGTATCTAACGTCAACTTACAGTCACCAGCAAGGTTAAAACATTGGTGGCCGAAGCTGAAGCTCAGAAAGAAATTGGCAGTAGTAGGCGGCCATATCCCGCACAGTACGATCTGATCGAGTTCCCCAGCGGCTACGTCATTCCTAAGTTCGGAAGATTCGACGGGACGGGAAACGCAAATCAGCACGTCGCCCACTTTAAAGCAGCGTGCGGAAATACGGGGGCAATGATGCGCTCTTTCTTCGTCAGTTTGTCAACAGCCTGACCGGTGTCGCTTTTGACTGGTACGTGAGTATACCAGACTGGTCCGTCATAACCTTTGCCTAAATGGAGTCTCTGTTTTGGCAAAGGTTCATGAGTGTCAGTGATAAAATCTCCATTGCTGACCTTGTGAGGACCAAGTCGGGGAAGAATGAAAGCAACACCGACTTTATCACGTCAAGTGCGAACCACCGCTGGAGCAGGACCAGTCCGTCAGCCTCCTCATTGGAAATTTCAGCAACTGGATGGTCCCGTTCTTATATACAGCAGGCCTCAAGACATTTCAGGAGCTAACCAAGAAAGTCCAAATGCTGAAACGCTCGAAGCAAAAGCCCACCCCGGACACTCAGAAAGACAAGACTTGGAAAAGCAAGAGGGACGAAAACCATAGAAGCGGGAATTCCAGCAATACTAATGTCCTCAATGCGTCTGACAATGAAGAAAAGCGAAGGGCAGGCGAATCCAAAACCAACCGGTGTCGAAAGCCAGTGCTGGGAGGAGAAGGGCCTTCCCAAGAGGAGAAAAAGAACAAGGTTTACTCTTTCAGGGACAAGGTCCGAAAGATATTCAAAGATGCCCCGAACAACGGTCTACAATTGCCGGAGTCGAAAAGACCTCATGAAACAAAAATGACCGACAATCCTCTATATTGACCATACCACCGAGTAGTGAGTCATGCAATCGAGGATTGCTATATCTTCAAAGATTGGGTCGAGAAGCAGTACAAGACTGGAGAGATCGAGCTGTCCAAGAGTGTGTTGGTGAACAATCAAGTTGCAAGAACAAACTTTATACAACAGAAGCTGAAGCCTTCTGGGAGCAGACAGCTGAACCCGCTGCCCTGAGAAACGAAACTGACTCACCGCAGTCTCTGTGGAGTACGCACATACCTAATAAGACGAAGAAGATGCTAAAGTTACTTCGGAAAGAGCCCAGAACAGAATGGGAAGGGAAGAAGAAGCCCACCATTCCAGCTGCCAATTCGGCTCAATCAGGCTCAAAATCCAAAAAGCTCAAGAAGAAGAAAAGTGCAGCTCGGTGCAAAAAAGAGTCCGCAGGGAGATCGACCATTCAAAAATATATCGATTCCCTCGAAGACTATGAACAGAAGGAAAGAACTCTGATTCAATTGAAGGAGTTCCTCCCTATAGAAGCGGTTGAAATTCTGGAGGAGTTAGAAGAAGACTCCAATGAAGAGATCCTTAAAGTGACCTGCTACGCCATCCATCTTGGTAGCGACTCAGAGGAGGAGCTCTGTTTTCCTGAAGAGGAAGAGAAGCTCGCCACAAAGGCCAACCAAGTCCAGCTCAGAAACGGCAGGGCTTTACCGCCGAATCAGGGCAATGCTCCAAAAGGAAAGGAAAAACATGTGGCTAATAAGGAGGATGGCAGAGAACCGGCTAATGAAAACTCAAGTCCTTCCTCGGTGGACTATAATGTCTTGGCTCATCTCTGAAAGCTTCCATCTCTCCTGAGCATCTACGATACCTTGGTCCTATCTAAAGAGCTTAGAGATATTCTCATTCATACTCTACAAAACCCTGAGTGGTATCAGGCTCGCTTTGCGGAAATTAATATAAAAGAAGCCCAGTACGCTCTGCATGCCGCCGCAGTCACGTTTAAGGACGAAGACTTGCTATTAGGAACGACTGAGCATAATCGTCCGCTTTACGTGATCGGGTACAACGATGGAGATCGGATTAATCGCATATTGATTGATCCGGGATCCTCAGTGAACATCATGAACTTGCGGACTCTAAAGAGTTTGTCAATGGACGTCCGACACCTGTCAAGGGAAAGAATTGTCATTCAAGGCTTCAATCAAAACTACTAGCAAGTTCTGTAGTCTATAGCTTTGCCAATCAAATTTGGGGATCTGCAAACCAAAGCTAAGATATACGTGATTGACGCTGACACGTCTTATAAAATTCTCTTAGGACGGCCATGGCTCCACGATTATGGCATCGTTCTGTCAACTCTCCATCAATGCATGAAGTATACTAAAAATGGCGAAGAAAGATACATTGACGGAGACATCCAGCCGTTCGATGTGCATGAAGTCCGATATGAAGATTCTCGGTACTTTGTGAACCTCTAAAGTGCTGAGCCACAGCTGACCAAAGACAGAATAACCCTGAAACTCAAAAGTAAGTCTTAGCTGGCTGTCACTTTCAAAAGCAGAAACCCCCATGTGCGTCCGCATTTCGGCAGTGAAATTGATGAGTCCGACGCTGGAAATCCGTCCTTCCATAAAACTCGCCCTCATTTCGGTAGCGATATGGATAAATCTGATACTGAAGGCCCATCCGACAGCAAAATCCACCCTCGTTTAGGCAGTGACACTGAAGAATCAGAAGAAAAGGATCCGTCTTGCAACAGCTGTGCAAATCGGGCTATCATGCGAACAGCGAAGCTACGAGAGACCTTCGAAGTTACAGAAGGGTCCCTAGCCATCACAAGGGTGCCGAAGAAGATGTGCAAAGGTCTCGATGCATTGTCGGTCTCCACCGTGGATCGGCTGAAAACTTTTTACATCCCCGGAAGGAAAAGTGGACAGAAGGGCATCCTATTTTATGGGTCAAATCCCGTTGTGCACCCGGACGATTGTCTGTCACGTGCATTCCCTATGAGAGAGGCATAAGAGCCGTCCGTAATCCAAGATAATATGCGCCCGAGATGCAGGAATACTTTAAAAAGTGCGGGTGTCGGCTATATCAAACAGACTCCGAAGCGAAGTTTTACGAAGGGCTATGGCATCCGCCTTAGGTCCGAGCACTCATCGATGGACGAATTCCAGATAGATGAGGCATAGGTTTCATTCAACCTGATTCTAAGGCATGCTATATGATCCATGTTGGTGAAACCAGCGAAAGATCAAATGATGATGACGAGATAGCCAAACCAGAAGAAGCTCCTCAAGAGCTCGAAGATGGCGGACAAGCAACCTTCGATCAGCTAACCGAGATTGAATTGGGAAAGCCCGATAATCCAAGGCCGACCTATATCAGCTCACTCTTGTCAGAGGAAATGAAAGAGCAAATAGTAGCCCTCCTGCTTGAATTCGCTGACTGCTTCGCATGGACGTACAAAGAAATGCCTGGCCTCTCCCGTGAGGTAGCCGTGCATAAGCTGGCTATTTCTCCAGATGTCAAGCCAGTCAAACAAGATCCCCGAAGAATGAGAAAGGAGCTAGAAGAAAAGGTCATCGAGGAAACTAAGAAACTTATCGATGCTGCCTTCATCAGAAAAGAGAAATAGGCAGACTGGATCGCATGCATAGTCCCAGTGAAGAAGAAAAATGGGCAGATCCGAGTTTGTGTCGATTTCAGAGACCTCAACAAAGCATGCCCTAAAGACGACTTCCCGCTACCGGTCATAGAAATGATGGTTGATGACACCTCAAATTATGAGCTTTTCACCTTCATGGATGGCTCGTCTAGATATAATCAGATCAAGATGTCGCCTGAGCATGAGAAACACACAGCATTTCGAACTCTGATCGGAATATACTGCTACAAGGTGATACCGTTCGGACTGAAGAACGCAGGTGCTACATACCAAAGGGCAATGACCAATATCTTTGATGACCTAATCCATAAATTCGTCGAATGTTATGTTGATGATCTGGTCGTCAAGACTAAAGCCAAGGCCGATCGCATTCAAGATCTTAGGACCGTTCTCACGAGACTGAGGGAATACGATCTGAAGATGAATCCTCTAAAGTGCGCTTTTGGCGTGTCATCGGGAAAATTCATGGGCTTCATAGTCCGACATCAAGGGATCGAAGTTGACCCATCAAAGATAAAGGCCATCATGGAAATGCGCCCTCTAAAGAGTCTGACGCAGCTAAGATCTTTTTAAAGCAAGCTTCCTTATATACAAAGGTTTATCTCAAATTTATTAGGGAGATGTAGGCCCTTCTCAAAGCTCATGAAGAAAGGAGCTCCTTTTGTCTGGGATGCCAAATGTCAAGAAGCGTTCGAAAGCATCAAACAGTACTTGTTGCACCCTCCAGTGCTGGCCGCTCCCATTCTAAATAAACCGCTGATTCTCTACACTGCTGTGCTAGATGAATCACTTGGTGCGATCCTTGCCCAGAACAATAAGGAGGGAAAAGAAATGCCCTCTACTACCTCAGTCGAACTCTATGGGAGCGGAACACAACTATTCCCCGATCGAAAAGCAATGCCTGGCTCTGATATTCGCTGTGAAGAAGCTGAGGCACTACCTGCTCACTCATCGGGTTATGTTGATCTCCAAGGTCGACCTACTCAAACACTTGATGACCAAAGCAAGCCTAGCAGGTAGAATGGCGAGATGGGCTGTCATGCTGCTTGAATTTGACATAATCTATACTCCCTAGAAAGCAGTAAAAGGGCAAGCTCTTGCAGACTTTCTCGCTGCTCATCCCGTTCCAGAAGGGTCACCGCTCAATTGCGAGTTACCCGACGAATAAGTGCTGCACCTCGAGAATGACGAGCCATGTTGGGAGCTCTACTTCGATGGGGACTCATCAATAAGGAGCTCTAGCAAATCAAGCGTCCCGGAGATAAAAGCAGGGATAGGATTGGTGTTCATCATGCCATCGATAGGAACCCTACGGCGTTCTTTTGCTCTCACCGAGCCTCGCACAAACAACGAGGCTGAGTACGAGGCTCTGATAACTGGTCTGGAGCTCGCTAAAGAAATGGAAATCCTTCGGCTACAAGTCTACGGTGATTCCCAGCTTGTTTTCAACCAAGTAAGCGGCGACTATAAGATATACAAACCCAAGTTAGCTCGGTACAGAAGCCGAGTGGTGGAACTTATGAAACGGTTCACTCACATTGAACAAATGAAAGTCCCTAGAGCGTTGAACGGAAAAGCCGACATACTCGCTCGCCTAGCTAAAGAGCTAGCCGATCCTGACATGGACGAAATTTTAATCGCAGTCAGAAGCTGGCAAATTCTGCCTCCAGCCTCTTTGCGTGAAGAAGAAAGCATAGAACAAGAGAACAATCCTGCCAAAGAAGCTTCGATCATCTAAGACGAGCCCGATTGGAGAGAACCCTTCATAGAGTACCTCCGATACGATAAGCTGCCCGAAGGAAAATCTGCAAGGATTCAGCCGAAGAAGAGAGCTCTCTGATACGAGTTTGTAAATGACACGCTATACCGCAGGTCATATGACCAACTCTGGCTCAGGTGTCTGTCATTGGCCGAAGCCCAAAAGATCATTAAAGAAGTTCAGTCAGGCGTTTGCTGTGATCACCAATCTGGCCCCAAGATGCGACTTCAAATTAAACATCTTGGGTATTACTGGCCCACCATGATACGGGATTGCGGAGAGCATGCAAAGAAATGTCATATCTGCCAAATTCACGGTGATTTCATTCACAAGCATCCCAATCCGTTGCATCCTACGGTGGCGTCGTGGCCCTTCGAAGTCTGGGGAACCGACTTAGTTGGCCCAATTGATCCTCCGTCATCCAGAGGCCACCGGTTCATATTGACCGCAACTGACTATTTCTCCAGATGGGCTGAAGCTGTCCCGCTAAAAGAAGTCAAGACAGAAAATATTCTGACATTCTTCCGGCATAATATTCTATACCTCTTCGGTACACCAACAAGAATCATTTCTGACAACGGGCCTTCATTCAAGAGCTTCAAAGTCTCAAGGTTCGCTACTCAGTACAAGATAGACTGGAGATATTCCTCCATCTATAACCCAAGAGCCAATGGTCTAGCCGATAAGACTCTATGCAAGCTCCTGAGGAAAAATTCTTCAGCCAACAATAGAGACTTGAATCTCAAACTTCACGAGGCGTTGTGGGCATATCGTACCACGCACCGTACTCCAACTCAGTCCACTGCATACTCATTGCTCTTCGGAGTGGAGGCGGTCCTGCCCCTCGAAGACGAAGTTCCAAGCATAAGAATGGTCGTTCAGCACGAGTTGACGGAGGAGGAAAACGTGATCCTTCGGCTCGAAGAGCTCGATGCCCTCGAGGAAAAGAGGCTTGCAATACAACAAAATCTGGAGCTGTACCGAGCCCAAATGTCACGGGCCTATGACAAGATGACTCATCTCCGCACTTTCAAGAAAGGCGAATTGTTGTTGGTCCTTGATTTCTATGTCAAAAATATTTCTAGACCGCAATCAAGAATGGCGTCGCTTGGTAGCTAGCCGGTGAGTACGGGTCGGTCCACAGGGATTTTGTGTTCTCCTAATCGCTCTAACGAGTTAATTCCGATAGGTGTCGGATTGTTTTAATCTAAAAGCTAAATTGATTTATACTAAGATTATCTAGATCTAAGTCTTTCTAGGGTTAAGTCTAGGGTAAGTTGGGAGATTGAATGTTACCTCACCGCTTTCAATGCCCTATTTTAGATCTATTAGGTGTTATGGTAATTATCAATAAAAGGGATTAGTACCATCGGGAAGAAACGTGTTTCTTCCTCTAGGTTCTTGTCATTCCTTTATCGATCCTTACCCTAACCTCCATAGAAAACATACAAAACCGGTCCTTTATACTATGGTATCACCGTTACCTCGAGGGGTAAGGTGCCGCAGGGAGCGGTGTGTGCATGTATGCATGGAGTTCTAATTATTATGTGTGATGGGGCAAGAAAGGGGTGAGAGAGTTCATCTCTCAAACCTTTCCCTAAAGCTAACCCTAACAAGCGAGGAGACTACTCGCTCATTAGGGAATTTAATGACATTCTAAATTAAAAGTAAACTAAGGCATGAAAATAAAGAAACTTACTAATTTTTATTGATGGCTCTCTCTAAACATCAACACAGTACAGATCTGAATTTATGAAATGAAACGAGGCATCGATACTCTCCAAAAAGAATTCTGAATTTTATTAATGAAAGGAGGCATGCCCTTGAAAAGGTTTTAGGGTCTCTATTTATAGATTCATAGAAACCCTAGATTACAATCGCGTTATGTCTGCTTTTACAAGAATACCCCCTAAGAAAAAGACCAAGTCAACGATCCGCGCACCGCCACGCATTTTCGCGCCGACACGGGTCATACCCGGCCGCGGTTCCGTGGCCAATAGCATGCCTTGGCCGCGGTTCCCCGGCCAAGTGGGGAGATCAACGCTTCATTTTTTCTGCAATGCTTCTGGGTGTTTTTGTCTCTCTATTTCTTTGGTTCTTTCCTCAGGTTGGCTTCTAGGTTTCTTCCAGATCTCCACAGTGAATAATTGTAGTGGACTTTTACCGTTGCTTCGTGACGAAGTCTTGAACCTTGCGCTGCCTTTGTTCTTTGTGAACTTGTTAATTGATCTTCAATGTTCCTCTAGATGTGGGCACAATCAAGATTCTTCCAATTATTTGTCGTAGTCTCACTTTTATATCATCTTATGTCTTTTTCACTGTTTTTGTCCCGAGAATCTGTAACCTGCAACTATGTAGCAGACATGGGTCAAAAGCACCTGTTTATTTGTAAAATGCATAAGAATGGGAAATATAATAATGCAATATTATGATATGAACAAATACCCGCAAACTTATCTTTTGCTCGTCCTCGAGCAACCTAGTTTTATTCTCAACAAAAACCTAACCTCACTTTCGCAGGGAATCGCGATTGCACTGAGCTCGTGCAACAAGCCGTTAAACCTCTAGGTGTCCCTAATAAGAGGAGTGTTGTCTCCATAGGGTTTTCAGCGGATACTACCCACAAAATCCTATCAATTAGGCCCATTGACTCTTATTCTCCAATTAGGTTTTCTAATCAAGGAATTCTATTTTCTTCGACTCATAAATTATCCACCCGTATTCTTCATGCTTCTTATCATTCAACTTAAGATTATATATGTTCTTATGAATTTACTTAGCTTTTGGCATCTCTTAAGTTTTCCTTCTAGGGTTCCATCTCAACTTAGGAATTTTTATCATCTCTATTAAAGATATAAGTCTTATTCTTCATTCATATCTCTTATCTAAACTCCAATCACATACCCCTACATGTGTGTATAAATCACCCCTACACTTGGAAATTCAAATCAAGCAATCATACCCTTGTCCGTTGTCCAAAGTACTTCTTAATTGGTGAATTTTTAGATGAATTTCGCTCACACATCCTTCATGCGATCGTTAATACTTCTTGAGGTACCAACAACCGATTACAAGATGTATTTGCACAATAAAGCGTAATTCCTAGTCTTGTAATCCCTAAGGCTTTTAGCAGTGACTCCCAAACCAGTTGGTCTAAGGCACTAGGTGATGAAGCACCCTCGCTAAATATTTTTCTATTTTTGCATCCTTAAGTAATCATAAAAACCAGTGTTCATTTTTATTATCTCTTTATTCACACTTGAATTTTTTTATTTTTCATCGTACTTTAGAAAAGAGCATTTCAAGGTCTCTTCTACTATTCCAAGTTTCAAGGTACATGTTTGTGCAATATGTAGGGTATATATTTTCAGAATTTAGACTTAAGCTAGGAATTATTTTTCAAACTTACACTTTAATAAAAATATCAATACTCTTCCCTTGTTTTACTTAGCCTAAGAAGTCAACTCAAAATTTGCCTATTTCTAAATAAACTACAAAGACATATACTTTCTACCATTAAACTTTAAGAAAGGTTATTTTTAGGGTTTTTAATTTACTAAGTCTAGATCTAGTTGTTCCTAGCTAGTTAACCTTTTTGTCAAACTCAAGTCAAGTATGGCCAAAATTGAATACTTTAATTTTTATAATTTTTCAATTTTTTTCAATTTTTATGGGTTTTAAAATAAGTATGCAAATGCAAAAATATACACATGAATGCGAAGGAAGAAGGCTTACCGAGCATACCCCCAAACTTAACTTTGACAGTGTCCTCACTGTCATGCTACACTAAAAGGGTTGAGAATGTCGGTACTCCCCTGTTTATTTATTTATAAAAAAAAAATTTGAATTTTGTTTTTTTTATTGTTAAAAGAAAAAAAACAAAATAATATACAACAAGGTTCCCCCCAAACTAAACAAGGCCTTACACAAGCCAAAGGTTAGCACCAACCATTCAAAAATCTTATCGTGGTAATGGTAGGGTTGGTGAAAGAATGGAGTGGAAATAAAAGAAATGAGAAACACATGAGACCGTATAGGAAGAAGAGTGGAATATGGTCTCGGTGGAGGAGAAGAATGGCGGAAAAGAGAAAGAAGTGTAGTACGATCTTGTGGATGTAAATTGAGTGAATAAATTAGCGCAATTTGTGATGACCGATGTGATAAAAGCGATTGTGCCAATCTATCAACCCGTCGAGAAATTGGGTCAAATCCCTCAAGATTCGCAAGGAAACATGGGTACATCGAACTTGGTAAACCCTCCATTGAAAATGGAAACGCGAAGAAGTCTTGCGTGGTCGAAACGATAGGAGGGACGAAAGCAAGTGATTTAGGGATAGTCTTAATCGCACCTAAGTAATCTGTCTCGAACTCAAAGGATTCCATTAATGGTTCGAATTGACTGTAGGCAACTGAGTCTGATGGTTCAACTAACTCATCTGAAAATGTAAAGGACTCAAACTCGGGAGGTGAGTTTTCAACATCGTCCGAAAAAGTGAAACACTCGTAATCGTTATCGTCTGTGAGAACTGTGTCAGATTCAAAGAGAAATTTTTCAAGCTCACGGTCTTCAAGCGTGATCTTTTGCGTGGTCGGAACGATGGAAAGGAGGGGGTTTGATTTAGGAAGTATAACAGTTAAAGGTTCACGAGGATGAATTGGAAAATCAGACACATCAAACAAAAATGGTTCATCCTCAATATTATCCTCAATACTCTCCTCAATACTATCCTCATAATTCTCCTCAAAATTTAGCTTATCCATGCCATTATCATCAAAATCAAGACGCATATGAAGTTCGGGAGAAACATTTAATGACTCGGGATGATGAATTGGAGATAAAATTTAAGTCAAATTTATGGGTTCATCATCCAAAATATTCCCGGCGTCTAGATCCTCAATCAAGTGAAATTCAATTTTTTCTGACACCTCATCAAAAGCATGGATATTTATCAATTCAGGTTCTAGAGTGAAGGTGTAGATATCAAAAGGATTGGTGATGGTTTCACTCGAAAAGGATTCTTCACAATCTGGTAAATCAAGCACTACAAAGTCGCACAACTCATTAAATGTTTTATTTTCAACTGATGAATCATTTGGAACACTTGTTTGAAAACCGGAGTTGTGGAATTCAATTGGTAATGGGTAGGTTTGATTTGAAAGGGTGTTTAACTCACTTTCTCCTCTCAAATTCTCACTCTGTCCAACCGCCCCATCATACATTGGAATTTTTGGAGCTAGTTGGAAACTAGCTACCGGGTCACTAGGTTGTATAAGGGCGGCTATGGACGCATCCACATTCCTTACCATTTTGTTTGTCGCTAAAATATAAGCTTCCAATGACTGTTCCAAACTAGACATGGGTTGTGAAGGGGTTTCGATAAAAGATTCAAAATTGTTTGGATACGTGAAACTCCCAAATGGCTGTGTAGAAGCAATGTCTAGGGAAGGTGCGGAAGTCGGGTAGGACTGGTAAGAATTGGATGGTTGGACAGGAGTAGGATCAACATTTGGATAAAAAGGTGAATGGACTTGTTGATCCCTAGAACTGGATGTGTGGAGAGGAGTGAAAGATCGGTTACGAGATTGTTCAATGTGTTCAGCAATAGACATGGGTTTAGGAGTTATAATAGGACTCGAAAAAGTGGTATCAACATAAGAAGGTGGTGAAGGTTGACACGATAGATACAAAGAGGATTCCAAAGTCGAACTGTTTCTCCTTAAATCGACCGAAACAATTCGCGTAAGAGGCAAATTTTGGTTCAGGGTACCAAAGTTCGGCAAGAGATTTGTAAGGTGGGGTGCCCATGATGTAAGAAAGGAGAAGAGAAAGAAGGTGGGTGGTGCAAGGAGTTCTTAGCGACAAAATTTGCAAGTCTTTTTTTTTTTAAATTCCTCTTTTTTTTCTTTTATTTGGAACTTTTTGCAAAAAGAATTTTAAAATAAAGGGCTTAGACACAAATGCAATCAACCACAAATGCACAATCAGGCCTAGATCTAGGGTCACTTAGGTCAACTAGACAGCTCCTAACTGTTCCAAAGGGCTAGAAATAGGACCTCAAACCGCCTCTTCACCGCCAATTGCGGCCAGGTAAGTGCCAGGTGAGTGTGAGGCTCTCCACTACAAGTAGTGGCCCTAATTAAGTAACCACTTGCCTAGACACACTTGCCTAGACACCGCAAAATCAGGTTAGGATCAACGGCCGATGTCTACAACTAGTCCTCTGTCCTATTGAGCGCAACGTCCTTAGCGCTGAGTCTAGTATTTTTTTAATTAAATAATGGTTAATGCATATACCTTATGTGATTTCTGGGGTCCTGGGAAGGGTGATGAAATCCCCACTCAATCTGGATTGATCTCAAGCCCCTTAAAGTCCGATTAAAGATATGCAAAACAGAAAAAAAATAACTTGCAATCAATTTTTTATTTTAAGCGCGGCGCAAAGAATCCTGCACAAGATTTGTTATTGGAAGGGGGAAGATTTTTAGCGCAAAGAATCCTGCAGGATATTTGACAAAAGAAATATCGGGATTTACAGAGGAGAAACAGAGGAGACTTACAGTGCTTTTTCCACCAGCCGAAGTCACCAGAACGCCGCGGTTTAGCGGCCGGAAGTAGGGTTGCGCAGCGGAAAGGCGGTCACGTGGCCGGTTCAGATCCCGAGAATTTTTCTGGTCTGCTGATGACGTCAGCAGACCGCGGTTTAGCGGCGGAGAGTAGGATATGGAGGCGGAAACACGGTGGAAGCGATGGCACAGTTCCCAAATATTTTTCTGTTGTTCTGTTGGTAAAATCCTCTGCTGTTCAGATCTTTATTTTTCTGTTTCGCTCTCTGGATTTTTCCATATCCGTCGATCCCGCAAAGATTCACACAAAAAAATACCCTTCAAACAATAAATGATAAAAATTTATATATTTTTTCTGTTTTTATGATTTTTTAATTTAGATTAACCCGAAATCACAAAAAGGAAATTTTACGCCATCCCCGGCAACGACGCCATTTGATTTGTATGTCAAAAATATTTCTAGACCGCAATCAAGAACAACGTCGCTTGGTAGCTAGCCGGTGAGTACGGGTCGGTCCACAGGGATTTTGTGTTCTCCTAATCGCTCAAACGAGTTAATTCCGATGGGTGTCGAATTGTTTTAATCTAAAAGCTAAATTGATTTATACTAAGATTATCTAGATCTAAGTCTTGCTAGGGTTAAGTCTAGGGTAAGTTGGGAGATTGAATGTTTCCTCACCGCTTTCAATGCCCTATTTTAGATCTATTAGGTGTTATGGTAATTATCAATAAAAGGGATTAGTACCATCGGAAAGAAACGTGTTTCTTCCTCTAGGTTCTTGTCCTTCCTTTATCGATCCTTACCCTAACCTCCATGGAAAACATACACAACCGGTCCTTTATACTACGGTATCACCGTTACCTCGAGGGGTAAGGTGCCGCAGGGAGCGGTGTGTGCGTGTATGGATGGAGTTCTAATTATTATGTGTGATGGGGCAAGAAAGGGGTGAGAGAGTTCATCTCTCAAACCTTTTCCTAAAGCTAACCCTAACAAGCGAGGAGACTACTCGCTCATTAGGGAATCTAATGATATTTTAAATTAAAAGTAAACTAAGGCAATGAAAATAAAGAAGCTTACTAATTTTTATTGATGGCTCTCTCCAAACATCAACACGGTATAGATCTGAATTTATGAAATGAAAAGAGGCATCGATGCTCTCTAAAAAGAATTCTGAATTTTTTTAATGAAAGGAGGCATGCCCTAGAAAAGGTTTTAGGGTCTCTATTTATAGATTCATAGAAACCCTTGGTTACAATCGCGTCATGTCTGCTTTTACATAAATACCCCCTAAGAAAAAGACCAAGTTAACGATCCGCGCACCGCCACGAATTTTCGCGCCGACACGGGTCATACCCGGCCGCGGTTCCGCGGCCAATAGCATGCCTTGGCCGCGGTTCCGCGGCTAAGTGGGGAGATCAACGCTTCATTTTTTCTGCAATGCTTCTGGGTGTTTTTGTCTCTCTATTTCTTTGGTTCTTTTCTCAGGTTGGCTTCTAGGTTTCTTCAAGATCTCCACAGTGAATAATTGTAGTGGACTTTTACCGTTGCTTCGTGACGAAATCTTGAATCTTGCGCTGCCTTTGTTCTTTGTGAACTTGTTAATTGATCTTCAATGTTCCTCTAGATGTGGGCACGATCAAGATTCTTCCAATTATTTGTCGTAGTCTCACTTTTGTATCATCTTATGTCTTTTTCACTGTTTTTGTCCCGAGAATCTGTAACCTGCAACTATGTAGCAGACATGGGTCAAAAGCACCTGTTTATTTATAAAATGCATAAGAATGGGAAATAAAATAATGCAATATTATGATATGAACAGTCCTCAAAAGACCGATCATCCCCAATCGACATGCCAAGGGAAAATTCGAGACAAACTGGGAAGGACCATACATCATCGAGAAAGTGTTTGATGGAGGATCCTACCAGCTGATAAATGCCGAGAGGGAAAGGCCCATGCCACCTATCAATGGCCGTTATCTCAAGAAATATTACGCGTGAATGCTCCAAGTCGCAGGCAAATTGAGCACACCGGCCCTACGGTCTGGATCATACATCTTGCAAAACCATATACAATCCACGGGCGTAAATGACCCCTATCTCTCCTAAAATCCTACCGGCGAGACTATATTTAATGTCCCACCGGCCTAAAAAAACGGTATGTCCACAAGCAAAACGGGCACGAATGAAAACCTGAAAGGGCTCCGTGAGTAAAAACAGCAGGACTGCCAGCGAGTTTGTGAAAACCCGAAAGGGCGCAAACTCGTGAAAAGAGATAAAATACACTCGCAAAGTCCTCTCGACCTTGTGAGGAGAAAATCCCTGCGTGAGATCCTTACGACTCACAAAGGAGCAACACACTTAGGAATCCTCACGATTCCTAAGAAGAACATACACCTGCGAGATCCTCTCGATTCTTAGGGAGAAAATTCTTTTATGAGACCCTTACGGCTCATAAAATTGAAAAGTCTTAGGTGATACAGATCTAAACCTATCTCCGAAGCCATCGCTCCCCAACGAGAAATGGCAAATGATGAGTCGCTCCTAGCATTACGCTTCAGTGTTAGCGGTGCTGATGCCGACCCAAAAACCAAATCCTAAGTTCTCCCGGGGCAAATGATGAGTTGCTCCTGGCATTATTCCAGTGCAGCAATGCTGTTGCTAAACAAGATCCAAATTCCAAGTCCCCAAACGGCGAATGATGAGTCGCTCCTGATATCATATTCCAGTGCAGCGATGCAGATGCCGACCAAAATCTAATCTCCTAAAATTCTCCCAGCCTTACGGTTAGTCCCCAAGTTGACTACCGTATACAATCTCCAGGCTCAAATAATTCTCATCATACCCATGCCCCACCGCAACCACCAGTTACACGGCTAGTCACCGCCCTTGGAATTATGCTCCATTTGGGAAGACCCACTCATGTGTCCTCATGATACATGAGGAGAACAAACTTACAGGATCCTCACGACTCGTAAGAAAATACCTTCGTAGGATCCTTATGACTCATAAAGGAAAAACACACTTGGGAGTCCCCACGACTCCTAAGGAGAAAGTACACCTACGAGATCCTTTCGACTCGAAGGGAGAAAATGCTTTTATGGGACCCTTATCATAAAATTGAAAAGCCTTAGGTGACAGGGACCTAAACCTGTCTCCTAAGCCATCGCTCCCCAACAGGAAAAAGCAAAAATGATGAATTGCTCCTGGCACATGTGCTTCAGTGTTAGCAACGCTGATGCCTACCCTAACCCTAAAATTCCAAACTCCAATCCAATAGACCCCTATGTCTTTAAACTGGGAACAGATGACCCCTATGTCATTAAACTGGGAACAGATAACCCCTAAGTCGTTAAACTGGGAACAAGAGAAATCTCCTCATGGCAGATGATGATTCGCTCCTGGTACCATATTCCAGTGCAGCGGTGCTGATGCCAAACTAAAACCAAAATCCCCAAATCCTGTCATGGCAGATGATGATTCGCTCCTTGTACCATATTCCAGTGCAGAGATGCTGATGTCAACCCAAATCATATCAAATCAGCAAGACAACCAACGATCTCCCTGGCGGAATCAAGCTCCACCTCGGAAACAAGCCAAATCCCGACACCGCGAAAAGTGGAGCAATTCAAATCGAATTCTGACACCGCAAGAAGTGGAGCAAGTCAAATCGAATTCTGACACCGTAAGAAGCGGAGCAAGCCAAATTAAGTATCGACCGTCCACGTTGCTAAAAGGGCAGAACCGACCGTCCAAGTCGCAAAAATGGCAGCATCGACCGCCACGTCGTTAAAACGGGAACCAGATCAAGCCGACCGTCCAAGTCGTAAAAAGGGCAGCACCGACCGACCGTCGAAGTCGTAAAAAGGGCAGCACTGACCGTCCAAGTCGCAAAAAAGGCAGAACCGACCGTCAAGTCACTAAAAAGGAAGCACCGACCGTCCAAGTCACAAAAAGGGAAGAACCGACCGTCCAAGTCGCTAAAAAGGCAGCACCGACCGTCCAAGTCGCAAAAAGGGCAGCACCGACCGTCCAAGTCGCAAAAAGGGCAGCATCGACCGTCCACGTCGATAGAAGGGCAGAACCGACCGTCCACGTCGCTAAAATGGCAGAACCGACAGTCCAAGTCGCGAAAAGGGCAGAACCGACCGTCCAAGTCGCGAAAGGGCAGAACCGACCGTCCAAGTCGCAAAAAGGGCAGAACCGACCGTCCACGTCATAAAAATGGCTGAACCGACCGTCCAAGTCGTAAAAAGGACAGAATCGACCGTCTACGTCGCTAAAATGGCAGAAACGACATCCACGTCGTCAAAACGGGAACCAAATTAAATCAACCTCCACGCGAAAGAAGATCCATCAATTTCATGCACACAACCCACATATGTGGTGTGTATTTATTAATGGGGGGGCAATTTGTTGGGGTCAAAATTTACACCCCGGTTGACCAAGTCAAAATCAAAGTCAACCCTAAGCCAAATGGGCTCAAGCCCAGGTCAAGTGGGCCAACGCCCGGATCGAGCCCGAATATGAAGCCGCCGGCTCCCCCATGCCAAAATAAAATTTTTGTAATAAATAATTTTGGTGTATTTCTTTTATTTTATTTTATGAATAAATGTAAGAAAAATGGGCATAAAGACAAATTTTGTAAAGCCGATGGCTCATGTGCAAAAGAATTAATCACATGAGGCATGAGATGGGCAAAATGCCATTTTGTAAAGCCTAAGGGGTTATATGTAAAGTATGTAGCCTATAAAGGCAAACATGATGAAAATATCTAAGGATCTCTTTTTTTTCTCTCTCAAAAAAATTAAGGTATGTGCCTCCTCCTTCCTCAAGGTTCTAGACCTTCTTCCTTTTTTTTGAATTAAATCAAGAGTTTTACTCTTCCTTTTCCAAAACTAAATAGTTTTTCACCACAAAACCCATAAAGGGGAGCTCAGATCTTCCATTAGATCTCAAAAAGGGGAGATTTTTAAAATCTCACCCCTCTTGTTCTCCAAGATCTGGCCAACAAAAAGGAGAAAGAAGGAGACCCATCTCCGAAAATCCCACTTTGGAAAAGATCCCAGGCTCAAGAGAAGATCCCAGGCTTAAGAGAGAAGAACCTCTGAAGATTTTTATGGAGTTCGACTCCAAGACCTAAATCCTCAAAGGAGTTTAACTCCTAATCCATATCTTTTAAAGTTTAACTACACTTAAAATCCTCTTTTGGAGTTTAACTCTTATTTCTGGGGGTAAAAACCCCTTCCTTTCGCTAGCGCCCGAGCGCCCATGTGCCGGGCACGTGAGGCGCTAGCGCCCAAAGCGCTAGCGCCTAAGCGCCCATGTGCTGGGCACGTGAGACGCTATCGCCCAAAGCGCTAGCACCCGAGCGCCCTCGTGCCGGGCACGTGAGGCGCCAGCGCCCAAAGCGCCTGCGTGCTAGGCACGTGAGGCGCTGGCACTCATGTGTCCTTTGGACGCCATTTTCCCCTCATTTTACATGTACTCCACACTAAAATACCTCCCCCGTTAAAAAAAATTCTAACGGGGCGCTGCCCCGCATCCCGTAAGGGGGCTGCTAGCCCCCTTGACCCCCATCCCGCTATTCGGGTAGTGGGACCCCCGTAAAAACTCTGCGGGGCCCACGATATATCCAAAACCCCTTCAAAACACAACACTGCACATTGAGTTCGCATGACCTGTTTGACCCATCAATCAGAGGTTCTCTCGCTCTAAAAGCGAGGGGTAATTAACGGTAGCTTAGTCCATGGCTGTCGGAGATTCGAATCCCCATAATCAATAAACCCCAGCCTACCCTAGACAGGGGGAATCTGTAATGCGCCTGACAAGCACACACGTATTCCCATCTCAATGGGGTGACGAAAAACACCCTACAAGGCTGTTTGGGTATAGATATTCATGAGATGAACTTGGTGTAAGTCCATGTCACGCACCCCACGAACTTGCGGCGAGGTGGAATATATGAAAAACGATTATCAAAGCTTCGTAACACGGACTTGAGCGCATGAATCGTTATCTAAACCATTGCTAACTAACTACTAGAGGTTTAACTACTCGGATTCAAAGTTATACCTCACGTTGCATGTCCTTCGGGTCTTCATCGCTGTCCTCCACTCCTCGTAGGCTCCTTGGAACATCGGCACCTCTACGGCCTCCTCGAGTCAAAGACGATCCACCCGAAAGCTCCTACGCCAAGCTTAATCTCAAACTTGAGATAACTAGGTTGCTTAAAGTGCTAATCTAAGCTACCTAAGGGATATAGAGTGAGGTTATGGATGTATTAGTCTAGCTAACCCTTGATCTCAACTCATGAAAGGTTAGGGTTAGGGTTTGAAGAATGAGAGAGCTTGAGGAGAGGAAGGTGAAAATGATAATGAAATGAGATAATGATTATCATAATATATATGAAGCATTATTTATTTATCCAAAAAATAAAATAATAGAATTAACAACCATGCTTCATAAATATCTATGAGTAATTCATCTCCATGAGTCATTAAGCATTTATGATGCATTAATGACATGGATGAATCACACAAATGAGTCACTAATCTCATTTAATGCAATGCCACCTTACCCCCTAAGTCACCACTCTTCTAGAAGCTTCCCGAAAAATTACGAGAACGCCCCTCCAATCCGTGAAAATACGGAAAAACTTTAGACTGTATAAATCCAATAACCCGATACTAGAATCTGGCTTAAACCAAAGCCGGCTAGTAAAAACTGTCCGAAAAGTCGTACGTGCGTAAACACACGTATGCGTCCGAACCCTTGTCGTAAAACCATACGACCTCTATATCGTTTCGCCTGGAGCAGGGAAACTCTCTGTGTGGGACTCTAAAGACTCGACACTACGCTGGCAGTAGATTTAACCACAGACCGCAAGCGGCACTAGCTGTACGTAACGGTCTCCAGGTAGATGTCGATAAGAAGGACGATGAGGAAACCCATCCGAACTCTCACTGAGCCTGATGTGACAATCTCTGTACAGTCTGGTCTGTTCGTCTAAGACTATCGCATATCGAGCCTAGGGGGCGGCAAGCGTCAGTCCCCTAATAGCTGTATAAGTCGTGTCGGAGCGAAGCCCATTACACCCTGAGAAGCTACTGGAACCTACCAGTATATCTCGCTTGCCCTGGCCAGGGACTTTGCGTAATGGCTCTCTGACACAGCGCGATATCATCTCCTTATACCAGGAGAGACAAATCCTGTCTAACCACTACTGCCACCAAGTGCTCGGGACTGCACCCAACTGCTACCTGTTTGCACGACTCCTTTAAGCCGTGGTAGGGTAGCAATCTAAGAACAGTGGGACACACTCAAGGCGAAGTAGCAGTGTCAAGTCTGTGGACTATGCTGTACTCATGTCACCTGGGAACTGTTAACTGACGACGGGTATAATACCAACTAAAAGTTCCCCTGCGAGTCCTGTCCGGTGTACCCATAACCTAACGAGCACCTGTATACTATCTGCAGTACGACGTACTGATGGCTATGGGACAGACCATCTCCCCAACTGGGATGAGAAGCGTACACACTAGTCTACTCTGGAGTATCGATGCCCTGTCTCGATAATCCTACGACTAGGGACATGTATAGGATGTTGCTTATAGACTACCCAGCCCCCACTAGTGTGACTGCCATCACAACGCTGGTAATCAAGCAAAGAACCTATGGGCTCTACTAATATGTATAAGTGATACGTTACAAGAAACATATGCATATATTAAAGTAGACACAAACCAAGTAGCATACTACCATTTTTAGCAAGACTGTATATACAACTGTGAATATCCCAAGCTTCCATTAAGTAATATACAATCTAGTTTGATACAATAATGGCCCCTAGGGCATATACACTAACAATCTCCCACTTGCACTAGGGCCATGAGCTGGCATATCGTAGACCTATCATCTCGAATAGCCTCTCGAACTGCGTCTGAGGAATGGCCTTCGTGAATGGATCAGCAATGTTATTCTCCATCTCTATTCTTTCCACCTCGATCTCCCGGCAATCTACGATCTCCCTAATCAGGTGATACCGCCTTAAGATGTGTCTAGACTTCTGATGGGACCTGGGTTCCTTCGCTAAATCTATAGCGCCGTTGTTGTCACAATACAGAAGTATTGGACCAACACTGGAAGGAACCACCTGATGTTCTGTGAGGAATTTCTTCATCCAGACAGCTTCTTTTATGGCATCGCAAGCAGCTATGTACTCCGCTTCCATTGTTGAGTCAGCAACGGTCTCCTGCTTGGAACTCTTCCAACAGACCGCCCCTCCATTGAGGGTAAAGACATAACCCGACATGGACTTGGAGTCATCTTTGTCACTTTGGAAGCCGGAGTCGGCAAAGGACTTTTCCGCCATACACCAAGAACATCTCCTTAGTCCTTCTTAGGTACTTGAGAATGTTCTTTACTGCTATCCAGTACTTCTCCCCTGGGTTTGCCTGATACAGGCTTACAACGCTCAATGCGTATGCTACATCTAGTCTGGTACATAACATCGCATACATTATAGAGCCTACCGCAGAAGCGTAGGGTATAATCGACATGCGATCCCTTTCCAAATCAGTCTTGGGAGACATCTCTTTGGAGAGGGTGATTCCGTGACAAGCCGGTAGGTTACCGCGCTTAGAATCATCCATACTGAATCTCTTCACTATGGTGTCTATGTACCTGGACTGCGAAAGTTCCAATATCCTCTTTGATCTATCACGATAGATCCGGATCCCCAGAATGTAGGTGGCATCACCCAGGTCTTTCATGGAGAATTTATGTGACAAGAATCTTTTGACTGACTGTAACATAAGAATATCATTTCCTATTAGGAGAATGTCATCCACGTATAAGACGAGGAATACTACAGCTCTCCCTACAATCTTACTGTATATGCATGGTTCATCTGGATTTTTGAAGTCGAATTCTTTGACAGCATCATCAAAACAGATGTTCCAACTCCGTGATGCCTGCTTTAGTCCATTAATGGACTTAAGCAACTTGCATACTTTAACGCTGCTCCCACTCTGAATGAATCCCTCTGGCTGATCCATATAGACGCTTTCTTCCAAATTTCCATTTAGAAAGGCCATCTTTACGTCCATCTGCCAGATTTCATAATCGTGGAAGGCAGCAATAGAAAGAAGGACCCTAATGGATTTGAGCATAGCCACTGGAGAAAAAGTTTCGTCATAGTCCAAACCAGGTCTTTGACGGAAACCCTTTGCAATAAGTCTAGCATTATAGGTTTCAACCTGTCTATCTACACCAATCTTCTTTTTGAAGATCCATTTGCATCCTACGGGTTTTACCCCATCTGGAGCAATGTCCAAAGTCCATACTTTGTTAGTGCACATGGACTCCATTTCGGTCTGCATTGCATCCAGCCATTTTACCGAGTCGTTGCTGTGAATGGCTTGCTGGAAGCTAGTAGGCTCATCATAGTCAATAGTGCAATCCTATCTATCCCCGTCTATGAGAAAACCGTAGTATCTCTCGGACGGATGAGACTGCCTACTACTCCTGCGGAGTGGCGTCGGGATGTCCCTTTCTTCTGAAGCCTCGGGTTCTACCATACTTTCAGTAATAGCTTGTGGTTCTGGAATTTCTTCCAGTTCTATTTCGCTCCCACTTGTTTCCTTTTCCAAAAATTCAGTTTCCAAGAAGTGGGGATGCTGAGAAACAAAAACCTTTTGTTCCTCTGCGTAATAGAAAAGATACCCCCTGGAGTTCTTTGGGTATCCCACAAACTTACACAGTACTGAGCGTGCCTCGAGCTTGTCCGTATGCTGCTTCTTTACAAAAGCTGGACATCCCCATGTCTTAAGATACTTAAGACAGGGTCTCTTCCCACTCCACATCTGATATGGTGTGGTAAGCACAGTCTTGGTTGGAACCTTGTTCAAAAGATATGCAGCTGTTTCTAGCGCATAACCCCAGAAAGATCGCGGCAACTCAGCCTTACTCATCATGGAACGAACCATATCCAATAGGGTTCGATTCCTCCTTTCTGATACACCGTTGTGTTGTGGTGTGTATGGAGGAGTAATCTGAGAGAGAATTCCATTCTCTTTTAAGTAACCCAGGAACTCGGCACTTAAGTATTCACCACCTCGATCAGATCTCAGTGTCTTTATACTCTTGCCTGTTTGTTTTTCCACTTCATTCCTGTATTCTTGGAATTTCTCAAAGGCCTCGGATTTATGCTTCATTAAGAAGACATATCCATACCTAAAGAAATCATCTGTAAAAGTAATGAAGTAGGAATAACCACCTCTCGCATGTGTAGACACTGGACCGCACACGTCACTGTGTATGAGTTCCAAGAGCTCGCTTGCTCTTACTCCGTGTCCAGTGAACGGAGTCTTTGTCATCTTTCCTTTGAGACAGGATTGACAAGTTGCATATGTTTGATATTCGAACGGATACAAATACCCTTCTCTATGTAACTTAGTTAACCTTCTCTCATTAATGTGACCTAATCTACAATGCCATAAGAAAGCCTGATTTGTTTCCGGAGACTTTCTTTTAAGTGTGTTCTGGACACTGAAAATCTGAGCTTGATTTAATACGTATATTCCGTTTTCTAATGTACCTGACCCAATCATAACTTGATTTAGGTGGATGTGAACCACATCTCTTGCAAAAGTAAAATCATATCCTTCCTTAGAAAGTATGGGTACAGATATGATATTACAAGTCGTACCTGGTACATAAAAACAGTTACGCAGAATCAATATCTGCGCAGTTGTCAGTCCAAGATGATATTCACTTACGGATTCAGCGTTCATGCTCATTCCGTTAGCAACCGTGAGGGTCATATCACCTATCCCGATAACCCTACGGTTTCTCAGAGCCTGTAATGAATTACAGATGTGAGATCCTGACCCGGTATCCAATACCCAGGAAGTAGGGTTAACTGACATACAGTTCTCTATCATAAACACACCCGAAGCCAAAGCCACAACATGCTTCGAATCCTGGCTACTGGCTTTGCTAGCCCAGCAATCCTTCTGCCAATGTTCATTCCTGTAACAATAGGAATGTCCCTCCTTTACTACATCCAGTCCCAAAACATTTGCCCTTCTCTTTCCTTCTACTTCCCTGGTTTCCTTCAGGGTAGGAGGCAGAGACTGTAGAATCAAGTCAGTATCTGACTCGTTTCCCAACGCAGTTTCTAGGTCCAGGAGCTCATCAATACGGCTAGCCATTGTAAGGACGTTGTCCCCTACAGATGACCCGTCAGCCAACCTCGCTTGAATTAATTCGTTCGAGGTTTCATATCTAGTGATATGAGATTGCTCTCCATATAAATCTTTATTATGGAGAAAGATGGAAACTAAGTCCATCTTCTCGTGCTGCTTCTGGTATACACCATCAACTGAAGCTAACACGAGGCACTTAGATTTTTCTTTATCTTTTTCCCTTGTCTGACGGATATCCATATCCGCGACAGTGGAAACTGGACCTGGGACGGCGGGATCTTGAGTAGTAATAGGGTGGTCCAGCTTGTCATAGCCAATGGACATCTGGACAGACCTTTGCCAGTCATATAAGTCAGATTCAGTCAATTTGTTATCTAGATGTAACCTAGGTATGGTCACAAGGTTGCTGCAATTAAGAGAGAGAGAAGAAAACATTTTAGCATGATGCTGTTGTAAGTTTAGATTGGTTTTAAGTTTATCTAAACTGGATGGCTCCCACTGTTTCTCGAATCCTTCCTCAAACCATAAAAGAAGAATTAACCAGGTTTATTCTCACCGTACAATACTTGCTTAACCATTCAGCCAGGCCAGTGTCGATACTTCGATGGAGGTTTTCCAACGCTTTCGCGAAGTTTCTTAATTAAATAACCTCTTTTCTCTGGGGGCGTAGCCCCGCTGACACCTTTCTCGACACCTACTTGGTTTATAGCATTGATCGTTAAGTGATGAATCTCCTGATAAGTAGCATGTACTCACAGTAGGATCGGGATTCAAAATATTATCGTATGATAATGTTGAAGGAATCCTACCAACATTCATCAAACTCCAAAATGGTATGCTCTCTGCAAATTTCAGTTTCTTTAGAAATTCCCGATATGGATTTTTGCCCCATGCTCTTATGACCTTGACGAAGGTCAACAAATCATAAGTCACATGTCAAGTTCTACCCGTCATTATCCAGGTTAATTTGAACCCACCCGTACATACCCTTGACGAAGGTCAACAAGGTAATACGACTGTCCCAAACCAACGCATCTATCTATGCAAAATATGAACACCCAACAGCTACCAATCACTATGCCTTGACGAAGGTCAACAAACATAGCTTGAATACTATTGAATATTCATATGAAATGACGGAGGGCTACGAATGGTTTTGGCAAAACCGTGAACGTAGTGAACTTGATATAATCGAAGGAACCTGATACTTTTTAAAAGGAGTGGTTAAAGCTCCGCAATTAAAAAATTCTTTTCTTTTAAAATAACCGAGTGGTTTCTTTTAAATTTGTTCCAACGATTCATTTTTGGTTTATTTTCCTTGCATTATAATAATGCGTCCCATCATATATCCTATCATTGCAGAAAACAACGAAAATACCACGTCCTCTTATGCCATCCGCATTCGCCACTGGGTCCCGTCATCACCCGTTAGGTTACTTAACTAACGACAGAGCGGGGGCTGGGCTAGCGCGGGTGTAAAACATAAGTGATGTCTAATAGCTATCATATATAGATATTGTACGTTCGTCAGACGCAATAATAAGCATTCCAGATCACAGATGAACTTTATTGGATTTATTAGCAATCCGCATTTGCTTTGAGCCTGCAATAAAAGACGGATTACACAGTTGTGATGAATAGCTTTTACCCCACCATAGACCCCTACGGGTATGGCAAACTACCCGCCAAGTACCCGAAGTGAAGCGGTCTCCCTCAACAAAGTGAGTAGGCCACTAAACACTTCGACGTACCCGGTAGTTTGTGTACCCTACCTTGGGTCTATCCTAGGAGCAAAAACAGTAAAAAGAAATATTACAACAGTGGCTACAACCGCAACCTGGATGTGCCCCGCAAAAGAATATTACATCAAATTACATTTACATTGAATGAATATTAAACACATCTCAAACCCCAGCTAATCATCACAACAGTCCAATACAGTTCATATACACAAACAGTAAACATTTCAGAAATGTGCAACCCCCTGCCAACCGACATACTAGCAGTTAGGGGAGGTTTAAGAACACATTAAACATTACAGATAATAACCCGATTAGCAAATATCTTAGAATATCGATCGATTACCATATTCCGTGTTTACCCCAAAAGCAAAGCAGCAAAGAAGCAACCTGGTTAGAAACAGAACATACTGGAAAACAGAACACCAAATAATAGGAATTACTGAGCAAATCCGAGTCAACTCGGAGTTGACTCCGCCGCGGATCCGCGGCTAAAAGCACATTCTTGCCGCGGATCCGCGGCCATCAAGCCGAGTTACAACTTCGTATTTTCCCAGTTTTCTTATATTTCCCTGCTGTGAATTTTAAGGTATGTCAAATATTTTTTAAGATACTTTTAAAATTAATAGAAACTTAGGATTTCCGGGGTTTCGTTTTCGTGTTTTCTGACGATCGAGAATCTAATCAGTTGCTAACAAGCTAGTAATGGTTTAGTTGGCTCTGATACCACTGTAAGTCCATGTCTCGCACCCCACGAACTTGCGGGGAGGCGGAATATATGAAAAACTATTATCAAAGCTTCGTAACACGGACTTAAGCGCATGAATCGTTATCTAAACCATTGCTAACTAACTACTAGAGGTTTAACTACTCGGATTCGAAGTTATATCTCATGTTGCATGTCCTTCGGGTCTTCATCACTGTCCTCCACTCCTCGTAGGCTCCTTGGAACATCGGCACCTCTACGGCCTCCTCGAGTCAAAAGACGATCCACCCGAAAACTCCTACGCCAAGCTTAATCTCAAACTTGAGATAACTAGGTTGCTTAAAGTGCTAATCTAAGCTACCTAGGGGATATAGAGTGAGGTTATGGATGTATTAGTCTAGCTAACCCTTGATCTCAACTCATGAGAGGTTAGGGTTAGGGTTTGAAGAATGAGAGAGCTTGTGGAGAGAGAAGGTGAAGATGATAATGAAATGAGATAATGATCTATCATAATATATATGAAGCATTATTTATTTATCCAAAAAATGAAATAATAGAATTAACAACAATGCTTCATAAATATCTATGAGTGATTCATCTCCATGAGTCATTAAGCATTTATGATGCATTAATGACATGGATGAATCACACAAATGAGCCACTAATCTCATTTAATGCAATGCCACCTTACCCCCAAGTCACCACTCTTCTAGAAGCTTCCCGACAAATTACGAGAACGCCCCTCTAATCCGTGAAAACACGGAAAAACTTTAGACTGTATAAATCCAATAACCCAATACTAGAATCTGGCTTAAAGCCGGCTGGTAAAAACTGTCCGAAAAGTCGTACGTGCGTAAACACACGTATGCGTCCGAACCCTTGTCGTAAAACCATACGACCTCTATATCGTTTCGCCTGGAGCAGGGAAACTCTCTGTGTGGGACTCTAAAGACTCGACGCTACGCTGGCAGTGGGTTTAACCACAGACCGCAAGCGGCACTAGCTGTACGTAACGGTCCCCAGTTAGATGTCGATAAGAAGGACGATGAGGAAACCCATCCGAACTCCCACTGAGCCTGATGTGACAATCTCCGTACAGTCCGGTCTGTTCTTCTAAGACTATCGCATATCGAGCCTAGGGGCGGCAAGCATCAGTCCTCTAATAGCTGTATAAGTCGTGTCGGAGCGAAGCCCATTACACCCTGAGAAGCTACTGGAACCTACCAGTATATCTCGCTTGCCCTGGACAGGGACTTTGCGTAATGGCTCTCTGACACAGCGCGATATCATCTCCAAATACCGGGAGAGACGAATCCTGTCTAACCACTACTGCCTCCAAATGCTCGGGACTGCACCTAACTGCTACCTGTTTGCATGACTCCTTTGAGCCATGGTAGGGTAGCAATTTAAGAACAGTGGGACACACTCGAGGCGAAGTAGCAGTGTCAATTCTGCGGACTATGTTGTACTCATGTCACCTGGGAACTGTTAACTGACGATGGGTATAATAACAACTAACAGTTCCCCTGCGAGTCCTGTCCGGTGTATCCGTAACCTAACGAGCACCTGTATACTATCTCCAGTACGACGTACTGATGGCTATGGGACAGACCATCTCCCCAACTGGGATGAGAAGCGTACACACTAGTCTACTCTGGAGTATCGATGCCCTGTCTCGATAATCCTACGACTATGGACCTGTATACGATGTTGCTTATAGACTACCCAGCCCCCACTAGTGTGACTGCCATCACAACGCTGGTAATCAAGCAAAGAACCTATGGACTCTACTAATATGTATAAGTGATACGTTACAAGAAACATATGCACATATTAAAGTAGACACAAACCAAGTAGCATACTACCATTTTTAGCAAGACTGTATATACAACTGTGAATATCCTAAGCTTCCATTAAGTAATATACAATCTAGTATGATACAATAATGGCCCCTAGGGCATATACACAAACACTTGGTTCCTACCATTGTGGTGATAATGGAGCTGTGGCTTTGGCCTAGGAACCCCGGTCCCATCAGTGATCCAGACATATTCATAGGCAGTATCACCTGATCATGGAGATTGTTGATCTCCGTCCGATCGAGGTCAGGAGAGTTGAGACGAAGAATAACGCGGCGGATCCACTCACCTAGGCCAAACTCCAGATACAATTTGAGAGTTTTTGGGATGTTGGGTATGAGATACTACAACAATTGGCCTTAGTGTAAGTGGGAGATTGTTAGTTATATGTATGCCCTAAAGGCCATTATTGTACATGATTGTATATTGTAATGGATGCTTGGACATATATAGGGAGGACTTTCTTGCTCGACATGACAGTATGCTATCTAGTTGCTCTTTATCTTAACATGTAGACTAGTATTGTGATACTGTCTTGCTCTCATATGTTGGCATTAGGATGTACTTGACTACCAGGATTATGATGCAGATCATACTAGTGGGGCCAGGGTAGTCCACAAGTTCATCCTTTAATTATTCCTAGTCATGGGTGTATCGAGACGGAGTATCGATATTCCAGAGTAGACTAGCGTATACATTTCTTGATCCATATGATAAGCGATGGATGATCCCATATCCATTAGTGTTTGACATCAAAGATTGTATACGGGTGCTCAGTGGAGACTGGGTACACAGAACAGGACTCGCCGAGAACTCCTATATTCTATTATACCTATCATTAGATAGCAGTTCTCTGGTGACACTGGTACAGGTTAGTCTGTAGACCCGAGATCGTCATAGAGTCTTGTGTGATTCCCACTGTGCTTTGATTTCCACCTTACCACGTTCAAGAAAGCGTGCAAAACGGTGGTTTTGGGGTACAGTCCCGAGTCACATGGAGGCAATGAGCGATAGGAGGGGTTTCGTCTCTCCCGGTATTGGGGGTTGATGTTGCGCTGTGCTCGAATGGCTATAACAGGAAGTCCCTGGCCAGGGCTGATGATGAGATTTACCGGTAAGTGTTATCAGTAGTTTCTCGACCCGTTATGAGCCTTACATCGGCATGAATTCTTAAGTTATTGGGGTTTGACGTTTACCACCCCAGACTAGATATGCGACATATCAGACGAAGAAACCGGACTGTACGGTAATGTTACTTATTGGATTCACGGGAGTATGAACAAGCTTGCTTGTTGATCTTCTGATCACTCAAAACCCGGATAGCCGTTACGTCCAGCTAGTACCGCTGACGGCTTGTGGGTAACTGATATGATCATTACCTACTGCCTGAGTATTGACGAGTCTTTAGAGTCCTACACAGTGGTTTTCTAGCTCATGCGTAACGAAGTACGTCACATATGTGGTATGTACGGGATCGAGATTAATACGTGTATGTGATACCGTATTCTAATCTCGTGATATAGATTATATGTGATATAACCGGATTATTGAATCAAGTGTTGATTCAATAATTTATTAAATGATATTAGTCGGTTGTATGCAATACAGCCGGGTTATTAAATCAAGTGTTGATTTAATGATTTAATATATAATTATATATTTGATATATTAACATACATTAACTAATATTAGCTCACTTAAAAAAATGTTTTCTCCAAATACATTTGAATATATATGTGATATATATTAATGTATTTATTTTGTGTCATGCTAGATGATACATTGGACTTGGATGTATGAGACTCATACCATACTTAAGATAATGTGGGGATTTAATTATTAAGGGAAAAACAAAATTAGGTGTAAATTATCATGGTTGAAGATGCTTATAGAAGCATATGGAAACCTTGACTTAGTCCACTAATTTTGTTTTACTCTAAATATTTATTAACCTAACCATTATCTTTAGCCTTGGTTAAGTCTCTGCATAAGTTATATATGATATTTTCTCACCCATGGTTCATACTTGATCACAAGAGTTTTCTTCTTCATCTCCATTATTGCTATCTAGCTCTCAAGAGTGAAGAAAAAGAAAAAGAGAAAAATAATTCTAAAGTGAGCAAAATTCCCACTTCACCAATCTATACCAAACTAGCCATTTAGTATAGGTTGTTTCTTCACTAGTTCATCAATTAGTGAAGAGGTAGCTTGAGTTAGCGATTCTTTGACGTAGATCATCTTCGGACTTGAAGATCTTTGAGCAAGCTCGTTCCTTTCGCCTAGTGGAGCCTAACGTGAGTCTGGGAGACCGCTATTTGGAGCTAAGGGACTACTACACGGAGCTTTAGAAGTGAAGTACCGGTCTACAAAGGTTGTATTCCTTGTTCATTTAGAGTAAAGTTGTTTACTTGCTTAGTTAAACCCTAATTCTCTAGTAAGATCCTTGGTTCGGGCTCGCTCGGCACCTTAAAATTTTAAAATAGCATACTTGATACTTGCCGAAACCGTGATGGGGTGCTAAGCGAACCCAGCAAAGAATACCGCTATGCAAAGCAATAGCTAAAGCTATCTTTTTGAAAATTTTGATTCTACAACATCTTTATGTTTCTTTTCTTTTCATTAATCTTATAATGATGTCCCATCATTTATGTTTCCTAAACATCATAGAAGAAACGAAAATAGAATGTACGCTTATGCCATTCGTATTGGCCATGGGGCCCATCATGCACCGTTAGGTTACTTAACTAACGGCAGAGCGGGGCTGGACTAGCGCAGGTGCAAAACATAAGCAACGTTTATTATATATATCATATATATATAGCATTCGTCTCACGCAGTTATATGATCGCATCACAGAACTCTGGCAGCAGAAACAAACATATGAAATATAGGATATACTAGGAGGTCCGTGTTTTAAATTAAGACAGTAATGAAAAACACGGATTCCACGGTCATGATGAATAGCCAAACCCACATCCCTAGACCCCTACGAGAGCGGCAAGTGACCCTGCCAATTCTAGAGTTAGGAGACCCGGTCTCGACTCCTCGAGATGGTCTCCCACTGGACTCTAGAACCCGGTTACTTGTGCTCTCCACCTCGGGTCTATCATAATGCGGAAAAGTAAATAATATACATCAATGGTGACAACATCCTCAACCCGAAAGTGTCCCAATAGAAGAATATTACATACAAATTTTATTACATGAATGAAAATAGAAAAACTCTTAACTCACATAAAAAAAACCCGGCTATTCAATCACAACGAATCAATATAACATATCATAAGCAACACATAACATCGCATGTCATCAACCTAAGTAAATATGCGTATTCCTAATGTCGTTGACGTATAGCAACGAGATCGGGGATACACCACATATTACACTTACGGTCGCAGAAAAAAAATTGAAAAACTACAATAATTAGAATCTGCATATTCCTTAAACATCATAAACCCGGAATATCTCATATTTCGGATTTCATGCCTAACCCTATAAACCTTGCATTTATGTCTCGAATTGAAAACACTTTTCAATATCAAGTCTGGTAATTCAACAAGATTCCCGATGAAATGATCGAATGCTCGTCAGGAACTTTAGTAGATTGCTGCACCCCCGATGCCGTCAATGAAGTGCACTTGGGCGGAGCACCGCGGCCGCAAGCACTCGAATGGATGCTTTTGGCAACAGGGTTCTTCTATAGTCACTTGGTCGGGACTATGGGGCGTGGCTATCTAGTAGTGTTTCCCGGTGACTTTTCGCGTACAATACGAGATTGCGACGGAGTTTTGATCCGAATCGAAACTCCGTGGCAACCAATCAAGTGAGAGTAAAATGCTAGGTTTACAAATCACAAACTAGTTTTCACAAAACTAATTAATGCGGATTCCAAATATTGTATCACATATCATAAATATCTAGACGATATTAAACATTTCGATCAATATTTCAAACACCCACAAATTACAGAGACCTCAACAACTAGAGCCTCACTAAAAATACCCAGAAAGTGCCAAATATCACTATGGAGCAGCACAAGAAAAAGGAGTCCCAAACTCACCAAACATGCGGTGGAACCGCGGCTAAACCTTAGGTTATGCCGCGGTTCCGTGGCCCTTTACTTAAGTTGGGCCCCTGTATTTCTTGGGGCTCCATCAAATACCCTGCATGATTTTCTGACTATTTTTAATCTGTAAAATATCAACTTTGAAAAATGGACAGAAACTTGGTAAAATGCGGGTTTCGAAGTTCGATCGAACACTTTAACGTCGTTTAGACCTTACCTAATACTCTAGCTTGATTCTGATACCATGAAAGTATGTCTTGGCACCACCACTAGGCTTATACAAGTATCAAGTATGCAATTTTAAAAAATCTAGATTGCTAAGCTACACTAACCTAGATTCTAACTAGAGTATTAGGGTTTACTAAGCATGAAAACAAGTTCTATACTAAGTGAAGAGGGTTACAAACTTTGTAGACCAAGTCCTTCACTTCAATAGCTCCAAGTAGTAGTCCCTAGAACTCTTCTTAGCTCCACTTGAAGAAAAGAATGAACTTGTTATGCGATCTTCGAAGCCGAAGATGATCCACCTTAAAGCCTCTCAAAGTCAAGCTAACTCTTCACTAATCAAGGTATTAGTGAAGCAAACAATCTACACTAAAGTGCTAGGATAGTGTAGGTTGATGAAACAGGAGTTTAGCTCACTATAGAAATAGTTTCCTCTCTCTTTTATCAACTCAAGAAAAACCCTAGATAGGTTTCAAGAAGATGAAGAAGAACTTTGTTGTGTGAGAAAAAAATCTAATCTCAAGTGAGAGAATGAACTATGGGTTAAAGATAAGGGTGAGATGAAAAAATATCTAAGGATAAGACAAAATGAGAAGATGAGTCATGGCTTCTCAATGCTTCTACAAGCATCTAAGCCATGACTCATTTTCCACCCATTTTAATTTTCCTTCAAATATAAATCATCACATTAATCTTTAACTCATGTGTGAGTCTCATACGTCTATGTTCAATGTATCATCAAGCATGATACAATAATCCATATATATATATATATATATCAAGAGAAGAAAAACATTAGTGAGCTAATATTAGTTTATATATATATATATATATATTAATATATATCAAATTATTAAATCAACACTTGATTCAATAATCTGGTTATATCATATATAACCGACTAATATCATTTATTTGTATATCATATTATCAAATCAACACTTGATTCAATAACCCGGTTATATCGCATATAACTGACAATATTCAATATTCAATATCAAATCAACACTTGATTCAATAATCCGGTCATATCATACATAACCGGCCAATATCAAATATATATACATATAACAAATCATTGAATCAACACTTGATTCAATAATCTGGTTATATCTCATATAACCTAACCGATATCATATATGGTGAGATTAAAATACGGTATCACATACTCGTATTTAATCAAGCTCCCGCACATATCGACATATGTGCCCTAATTCGTTTTTCTTGAGCTAGGAAACCTCTGTGTGGAACTATAAAGACTCGTCAATACGCCAGCAGTAGGTAATGATCACAACAGTCATCCACAAGCCGTCAGCGGTACTAGCTGGACGTAACGGCTACCCAAGTATTGAGCGAATAGAAGATCAACAAGCAAGCTTGTCCAAACTCCCGCAAAGCCTATAAGCAACACTTACCATACAGCCCGGTCTCTTCGTTTGATATGTTGCATATCAAGTCTAGGGGTGGAATCGTCAGACCCTAGTAACTTGATAAGTTATGCCGATGTGTGGCCTATAACCGTTCGAGAAACTACTGATAACACTTACCAGTAAATCTAATCAGCCCTGGCCAGGAACTTACTGTTATAGCCAATCGTGCATAGCGCAACATCAACTCCCAATACCGGGAGAGACGAAACCCCTCCTATCGATCACTACCTCCATGTGACTCGGGACTGTACCCAAAATTCAGCTGTTTGCACGATTCCTTTGAGACGTGGTAGGGAGGAAATCAAAGCACAGTGGGAACCACACAAGACTCTATGACGATCTCGGGTCTACAGACTAACATGTACAAGTGTTACCAGAGAACTGCTATCTGACGATAGGTATGGTGCCATCTAGGAGTTCTCAGTGAGTCCTATTCGGTGTACCCATTCTCTAATGATCGCCTGTGTACAATCTTTGATGTCAAACACCAATGGATATGGGATCAACCATCGGCCTATACAGGGTCAAGAAACGTACACACTAGTCCACTCTGGAATATCAATGCCCTGTCTCGATATTCCCTCGATTAGGAACTGTTAAAGGATGTGCTTGCGGACTACACAAGCCCCACTAGTATAATCTGCATCATAGTCATGGTAGTCAAGCTAACATCCTAAGGGCTTTATCAACATGTATCAGAGAGATAGTATAATAATACTAGTGTATATGTTAAGATAAAGAGTACCAGATAGCATACTATAATGTCGAGCAAGAAAGTCCTCTATATATATGTCCAGGCATCCACTATATCATAGAATAATGACCTCTGGGGCTTACATATTCCTAGCAACCATAACCTAAATTAGGATAGATAAGAGTATCTTAAGGCTAAATATCCCGTATTAAACCCCAAGACTTCACTAATCTACCTTAATATTTGAATTAGTGTCGAAACTATTCTTTGTTAAAGGTTAGAGCTTCAATTTAAATCTGCTATTAAACCAGTAACTTCAGAATTATTTTGCAATTACTGGGAGATAGTTATTAGGCCATGAGTGCACTCTCGAAACCCGAGCCCATTCCTCCAAAACTTGGCCGCCAAAAAATGCGATTTGACCGCAAATTATGGGTCATCTAGGGAGTTAGGGTATAGGTTTTGGTCGAGGGCTCTTTAAGACTCTAGTTAGACCTCTGGTATATGCAACTTTTTCTAATTTTGCGTATACAAAATTCTGAGAGCATTGCACCCTACTTTTAGTGATATTTTAACGTACAATACGGATATCTCGACTCTCGTTTTAGTGTTTTAGTTGGTTAACGGCCCTCAGGGGTAGTCCTAGGTGTTTGTTGCACACGTATAGCACACTAAGTTCACACGTGTCAATTTATGAGAGTTTAATTCGTTAGTGTATTGCATATTTGTGTCGTATCGGAATTCTAGCCCTTATGTGTTAAGGTTTTGTTCGAAGCTAAGATCGGTTGTGAGGACTTCGGATGCGGCAAGGAAAAGGAAGGAGGTGATCGGATTCGAGTAGCTCGAGGCCATTCCGGTGAGTAGATTTAATATATACGGGGGAATCATTGGATGGCATTAAGCGCCCAAATGTCTAGATTCAAATCATACAATCTTATACACACATACACACATTTAGATATTGTCTAATCGTTGTCATATGCATTCTATTACTTGTTACGCTTTGATACATCATCGTTAGGACACTTGCACCATTACCAAATGGTTCATGCCGCACGTGCACCAACTCATATGTACACACACACACCCCATTGGTAATTGCCATGCCACGGACACTATAGAATTTGCCACGCTATCTTGCATTGTACTATATCCTTAGTGGTAGTTAGATCTTTGTCTATTTCATACTAGCATGCATCATGCCAAATTCATGTACATCTGCCATTATCTCCACATTCTTACATGATGTTGTTTTCGTGGGATTTCTGTTTCTATGAGATTTGAGAAACCGCCAAACACATTTTCAAAACTGGGATTCATTTAAAAATACGGTTTTCTCTTGATATGATATTTGGTGTCCACCATGAGTTTTCTCAATTCTGAGTTACGAGTATACCCGATTTTAGGAGTGAGGATTCACCGTCTGCGGGTATATGGTGGACCCGGTACGGTACCCCGAGACAAGAAGATTGTATAGAAAGGCGTTGAGCTTGGCAGGGGAACACTACTTATCGGTGGTAGTATGGAAACTCGACGGATATCCGGAGGATACCGACCGGAGTTATATGATCAGATGGATATGAGGGTCGATCAGAGTGACGACGCCTGAGATATTGGGATTTCGAGTGTCGATGCCTGACACAGGATTTACGATGATTTATTGATGGTACGTCTATTTTTACCTTATTAGAATTGTTATGACATGTCCAGTTTCATATAGCTGTTACACCCTAATATTATACTTCGCTCATTTATTTATGTTGCATCCATACTATTATACATCGTTATAACCCCATACTTAGGATTGTCGATGTTACGTTCATGCATGTGATTGCCACTTACGATGTTATTTACTACTCACGAGCTGGCAACTCACCCCCGTTATGCCACAGTGTCTTGCATGACTGATTCTTCATTGTAGTCACAGCGGGGCATACTACTACAACTACCACTACTTTTGGGCATGATATTTTGTAGGTGGGTTGCAAGTATTCTTTTGTCTACTACCTTATACTCTTGTTCATTGTATCTAGTATACTCTATCTACCACATTAATATTTGACTTAGAGACGAGACTGAAAGATTGTATTATATTTGACTCTGGGGTCGTGCTCGTGCGAGCCGACTTTTGTGATTGTGTTGTGGTTATTGTTTTCCTTTCTTATTTGCTTATTTCTCCGTCTATGGCGTCATATATTTTACTGTGTGGTTGTGTTCTGCCAAAAGGCGTTGAGATTGCTCCTAAGTGGGGATGCTTATATATATATTTTGCTTATGCATCGGTTTGGATCAGATTTTACAAAGGAGATGCTGCAGAAAATTTTAACGATAACACAATTTTCATAAAGGTTTTGAAATGACTCTTCTACTCAATAAATTAACACTATCAACAAAGATTTCACCTCGTGGCCTTTATTCCTGGTTTAGATTCTAGGAGTCGGCTTACTTGAATTACGTTACGACTTTAGACGTTGCGTGATTTAAGTGCCGGTCACGTTCCTCATTTGGGTCATAACAAAGAGGGAGGAACCTATTGCGGATACATGGTAGACCCGGTAAGGTACCCAGGGGCAAGAAGATCGTATAGAAAGGCATTGAGCCTGGCTGGAAACACTACCTACCGGTGACAGTATAGAACTCGGCGGATATCCGAAGGATACCGACCGGAGTGATATAATAAAAATGGCTATGAAGGTCGATCCAATAAGACAGCGTCTGAAATATGAGGGCTGATCCGAGAGATGGCGCTTGAGATATGAGGATTTTACGTGTCGATGTTGGACACGAAATTTATGAGGATTTCGAGTGTCGATGCTGGACACTTAGTGTTTTATGATGATTTCGAGTGTCATTAATGGACATTCATTGGATGATATATATATATATATATATATATATATATATATAAACATGTGATGGATAACATGTTATCATATATTGATACCGACACGATATTATATACATACACATGTTCACTTTCGTTACTACATAGCAGGATATTATTATTATACATTATGACCTAGGTAGATCATTATGCATTTGATTTCTACCCGATGATATTTTCTACTCACGAGTTGGCAACTCACCCCTGTTGTGCCATAGTTTTCTTGCAGGACCGATCGCTCAGATCAGTAACGGCTTGCTGGCACGTTTCTTCTTTTGAGTGATTACTTGGTAGGTGGGTTACACTACAGATCATAACCACCACTTGTATATTATATTCATTTGTAATCTAGTTAAAAACTCCATCAACCAGATTTATATATTTGAGGACTTAGAGACCGGATTTGTTTATTCTTTTGGACTTAGAGCGAGACTTGTATATTATTCTTTATGTTGAGTTGATGATGATATAGTTGTGTTTTGATGTTGTTTTTGTTATTTCTTTTATCTTTTTCTTGTGATGATCTTCACCTTGGGCGTCATATATACTGCGTAGTTGTGATTCCGCCGATTGGCGATGAGATAGCTCCCGATTGGGGATGTTGATATTATTATTGTACATGCACTGTTTTTTATCAAAATTTACAAATGAGGTGATGCCCAAATTTTAAATGACGTAAATGTTTTCAAAGTTTAGTCTATAATCTACTTGTATTTCTATAAACTTTTCTTATATTTTATAAAGCAGAACTTGATTTCATATGTCACGCCCCGCATCCCAAAATACGTAAACACGGCACGTGACAGAGCCAATCATGCTACCTATGGCGAGGAAAGATCTTTCCATAGTCGCATTACGGCTATCAACCAGATATCAAGAATAGTAAACTACTAGATATATTTATCACATGTCCAATAGCCACAAGAACAATAACTGGAAAAGATAGCGGAAGCAATAAATATCTAAGGAATAACTAACCCGCATAAGAGCTATATCAATGAGGTGGTCCTCACTGATAGGCGATCATGTTGAATACTCACATGCTATGTCAAGTATCTGGGCCATGCAAATCCCAGACGTCAGTGCGTCATAAAAATCAGAATAATAGTAATAACCAGGATAGGATGCTATGATCAAACATGAGTATAAATAAATAATACAGGTCTAAAACAGTGAGATTTAGGTATGCGATGTGTATCCTAAAGTCTGTGCCTCTAGGTTATCTATTCTAGAAGTCTTTGAAATCAATTTAATAGAATCGCCAATGTAACTCAATAGTATCCCATGCATACCGGGACCACGGTCAAGACTCTCGGGCTGAATCCGAGACATTCCGCTAAGCAGTACACAGGTAACATGTACAGACGAATGATGTCAGCAGCATCATTCTGGGGCTGACTGAGCCTGTGGAGACTGATTAATATAAGTATCAAACTGTTGAGTTACAAGTCAGGTTTCATTATTGATTTCCCCTTACCCCCAAGGTTTTGTGTTCAAGTCAGGTATTGATGATGTAAGTCTAATGCCAACACAGGATCAAGCAGGTACAGGTTTTGTCTATGCAGACAACAAGTCATGTCCGTCAGAACAGCAATCAGGATTGTTGAAATTAGTAATAAGATCCAACTAACAAGTCTGGTTGTGGGTCGTGAACATGTCATGTAATACATGTTAACCAAATTAATATCCAATGTGACACTGTACTCGATATCAGAACATGGTAGACCAAAACTGATACCAGGATGCATATGTATCTATCTGTAATAACCATTATACGTCCGTTACCATATATGATGCAATGTAGATAACATATTAAACTAATATAGTAGTATGATAATGTTGTGACGTTCCGTCATGCAACTAGATAAGCTATTATCAGTACGGATACAGACTGATACTATAAAACTGTAAATCGGTAATATTTGCTGAATATTAAAACACATGCACTATTATTAATTAAATAGATATTGATATAATAAAATTAATAGGGATAACATATTCAATCCGATTAATAACTATAAAAGTGGTATTGATTAAGCATGCACAAGAAAGTTCTGTTCAGAAATTCTGCGTCACCCTGATTTGTAAAATAGCTTAAAAATCAACGTTCTCCAAAGAGGACGTGTCATATACCAAACTAAATCTAATTAAATAAGATTTTCATTTTTATAAGTTAAAGTATCTCAAGTTGTTCCTATAAAAAGTTATGAACATTCGAAATTGAAAGTTTGCTGCTGGAATTTCCCTGGACAGCAATTCAGAGGTACTTTCATTTACAGTTTACTTTATTTAAAAAAATTATTTTGTAAGTAAATATTTCACAAGGTTATAGCATTCTGAGTTTTCTTCGTAACTAACTAAAGAACGTGTGCTAATAAGTTTTCTATAATTTATAATGAATTTTATAAGGTAAGGTGAACAGTAAATTTCAGATTTGTCATATCCGCTTTGCGACGACGTTTCATGGGTAAACTATAATATTTTCAATCTATATTTTGTATAATGTTATAAAATGCAGATTATAAACTAATTAATGATAATAATAAAAAATATTACGACGATATATATATTTATACATATAATTATAGAATGTCGTAAGTTGTAAACTTGCATACATTGTATATTATAAAACTGATTAATGTTAAATAACTACAATGTATAAATTGTTAGTTATATGTATGCCCTGGAGGCCATTACTATACATAGGATGTATATTGTAGTGGATGCTGGGACATATATAGGGAGGACTTTCTTGCTCGACATGATAGTATGCTATCTGGTTGCTCTTTACCTTAACGTGTATACTGATTGTCTCTCTGTTACATGTTGGTAAAGCCCTTAGGATGTGTACTTGACTACCTGGACTATGATACGGATCATACTAGTGGGGACATGGTAGTCCATAAGTACATCCTTCAAAGTCCCTAGTCGTGGGTGTATCGAGATGGGGCATCGATATACCAGAGTAGACTAGCGTATACCTTCTCGACCCATACAGATGGGCGATGGATGATCCCATATCCATTGGTGTTTGACATCGGAGATGATATACGGGTGCTCAGTAGAGACTGGGTACACTGGACGGACTCGCCGAGAACTCCCAGATGGTATTATACCTAACGTCAGATGGCAGTTCTCTGGTGACACTGGTACAGAGTAGTCTGTTGACCCGAGATCGTCATAGAGTCTTGTGTGGTTCCCACTGTGCTTTGATTTCCATCTTACCACGTCCAAGAGGGCGTGCAAAACGGTGGTTTTTGGGTACAGTCCCGAGTCACATGGAGGCAATGAGCGATAGGAGGGGATTCGTCTCTCCCGGTATAGGGGGTTGATGTTGCGCTGTGTTCGATTGGCTATAACCGGAAATCCCTGGCCAGGGTTGCTGATATTTACTGGTAAGTGTTACCAGTAGTTTCTCGAATTGTTATAGACCTCATATCGACACGACTTATCGAGCTATTGGGGTCTGACGTTTACCACCCCTAGGCGAGATATGCGACATATCAGACGATCAGACCGGACTGTACGGTAGTGTTACTGGTTGGATTCACAGGAGTATGAGCGGGCTTGCTCGTCGATCTTCTGATCGCTCAATACCCAGGTGGCCGTTACGTTTAGCAGACCGCTTGCGGCTTGTGGGTGCTTGATATGATCATCACCTGCTGCCGGCGTATTGACGAGTCTTTAGAGTCCTACACAGAGGTTTCCTGGCTCAAGCGAAACGAAATAGGAGCGCATATGAGATATGTGCAGGACCGAGAATAATACCAGTATGTGATACTGTATTCGATTCTCGTGATGTGACATTAATCGGTTATATGCGATATAGCCGGGTTATTGGATCAAGTGTTGATTCGATAAGTTGTTACTATTGATACCAGTCGGTTATGTGCGACATGACCGGATCATTGAATCAAGTGTTGATTTAATGATTTAATGTATAATTATATATTTGATATATTACTTTGCATTAACTAGTATCGGTTCACTTTGAATGGATTTTCTCACTCGGATGTGCGCATTGTATATGCGATATAATTTTGTGCACATGTTTGTATCATGTTTGATGATACATGCTATATTGGTTAAGTGTAAAGATTAAACCATGGTTGTGAATGGTTAGGGTTTTGTTTTCTTTTTCATTTATTTATTTTTTATTTAGTTATTCATTTGGAAAAAGAAAAAGGGTGAGAAAAATGGTGGCATTCTTTTAATCTTTCATGAAGCTTCATGAACACTTTGACTATGTCACCATTTTTGTCTCATGCTTAACCCTAACCACTCCACTAACCCTTGTTCACTCTCTACACTTTACCATGGTTACCTTTATGATAAGAATTATTATTCTTTTCTTTTCTAATTAATCTTATCATAACATTCTTCTTCTTCTTCCTTGAACTCAAGAAGAAAACCTTGCACTTCATCAATGGTGGATTGATGAAATGAGTGAGAAATCCAATTCTAAAGTCTACCCACTTCCTATTTCTTCATCCTCTACCTCTTGCCAAGTAGTAGAGTGTGTTTCCTTCACAAGTTTTCATGGCTTGGTGAAGGTGGAGCTTGATCTAGCGATGCTTCGACGTAGATTATCTTCGGCATGGACATCGACGACCTGGCTCGCCTATTCTCCGATGAAGCCGACGCTAGAGCCCGGGATTTATTTTGGACAGCGACAGGACTTCATTGCGGATCTATGGAGGTGGAGCACCGGATCTACAAAGGTTGTATTTCCGTTTAAACTTTAGTTAAGTTGTTAACTAGTTTCATTTTCGCCTAGAAATCTAGCCAACGATCCGTTCTAGGGTTTCTCGGCACCGTTTAAATTTGAAATTGGCATGGTTGATGCCTTGTGAGACCTCATTAGGGTGCCTAGGAACCCTACAGTGGTATCAAAGCCTAGCTAGAGCCTTAGGCGAAGTCTAGACAACGTTTGAATCCCGATCGAACCCGAAACCTCATTTTTCCCATGCTCTCTGTCCTTTTTTCAAAACTGTGCATTTTTCCACATTAAAAATATGCAGAAAATTAAGCAGGGTTTTATATGAATTACTGTGAAATACGGGGGCCTAATTCAATTAAACCACCGCGGAACCGCGGCACGAGCTTGGCATGTGCGGCGGTTCCGCGGCCTCATGGTCTCCTCTTGCGTTGACTTTTGCACAGTAACTCCTATTTAACAGTGATGAGTTCTCTGGGTATTTTTAATATTTATTCAAGAGTTGAATAATCTGGGATGTTTTGGAGCTTCGTTGATTCGATCGGGTTTATCAGATTTTGTCTATTTGGCTTTCCGGATAAATTTTAGAATATGTTAAAAAGTTCGACCGGATGTAAATACCCAATTTTTCCCCTGTCGGGAAATTTCCAAGTGTTGGATTTTTCCGTAGTTTAAAGGCGTTCTAAGTAGTGCAAGTAACTCGATGGACCCTCTAGAAGACAACAAACCTTAACTCGATTATGTGACCGTCTTGAACTGCCCTTTGAACCTTCGGGTTTGGGGCAGTACGGCGTGCCACATATGAGGCGTTGGCTTGACCCTTCTACGGCTGGACCGTTGGTACTGAGGCACGAACTGAATGTTTTTAGACTTGTTTCATGTGTTGATCTGTATCGGGAAAACTTGGGTGTTCGAATCTTCAATCGGAAAGTTTAACATTTTCTAATTATCTGGAATGGGATACAATAATTGGAATTCACAAGAAGTTATGAGATAACTGAATGAATGTTATAAACATAGCAGTTTAGTCTCACTTGATCGGTTGCCACGGAATTTTGATGTGATCAAAAGTCCGTCGCAATCACGTAGCGTACGCGGATACTCGCCGGGTAAACTTAATAGACAGCCTCGCCCCATAGCCTCGACCAAGTGACTGTAGGAGAACCCCGTCACTGAAAGCATCCGTTCGGGTGCTCGCGGTGGCGGTGTTCCGCCTTGGTGCACTTCGTCAACGGTATCGGGGGTGCGGCCGCCTACTAAAGTTTGCGACGAGCATTCGATCAAAATGTCGGGAATCCTGTTGAATTGCCTGACTTAATATTGAAAAGTGTTTTCGATAATGAGACTAAAATGCGGGGTTTATAATTGTTAGGCATGTGATGTCTAAGAAATTCATTTGGTCAGGCATGCGATGTCTGAGGTGGTTGCGGATTCCAACTGTTGTAGTTTTACACTTTCTTTTCTGTGACCTTAAGTGTAATATGTGATATCGCCGGTTTCGTTGCTATATGTCAACGACAATTGGGATGCGCATATTTACTTACGTTGATGACATGTGATGTTATGTGTTGCTGGATATGTTATATTGGATCGTCGTGTTTGAATAGCCGGGGGTTTTTATGTGAGATGAGTGTTTTTCATTTTCATTCATGTAAAAACTTGTATGTAATATTCTTTTATTGGGACACTTCCAGGTTGCGGAAGATGTCACCTTTTGTATATTATTTACTTTTCCGCACTAGGATAGACCCAAGGAGGAGGGCACAAGAAACCGGGTTCTAGGGTCCAGTGGGAGACCAACTCGAGGAGTCGAGTCCGGGTCTCCTAACTCTAGAATTGGTAGGGTTGCTTGCCGCTCTCGTAGGGGTCTAGGGGTGTGGGTTTGGCTATTCATCACGACCGTGGAATCCGTGTTTTATACTGGCTCGTATTGAAAACACGGACGTCCTAGTATATCCAATATTTCATATGATTCTTCTGCTGCGATATCTGTGATGTGATCATATGATGTTCTGTGATAGATACAGTATATAGTATATATGATATATTATATAGATGTTACTTATGTTTTACACCCGCGCTAGCCCTGCCCCGCTCTGCCGTTAGTTACCTAACCTAACGGTGCACGAGGGGACATTGAGGCGAATGCGGATGGCATAAGTGTACGTCGTATTTATCTGTGATGTTTAGGTATATAATTGATGGGACTTCATTAATGTGATTAATGAAAATAAAAGAAACCTAAGATGTTGTAGAATCGAATTTCAAAATAAAATAGGTAGCTACAGTTCTTGCTTTGCACAGCGGTATATATGATATATTCTGCACCTTATTCGATGAGGAAAGGACCGAGATCCCTTCACCGGGAGTGACTCCTTTAGCAATAACTGGCAGATGCTACACATTCGGTTTGTCTTTTGATTGCTTTTAAGTGTTTTTGCTTTGCACAGCGATATATATGATATATCCCGCACCTCATTCGACGAGGAAAGGACCGACGATCCCTTCACCGGGAGTGACTCCTTTAGCAAAACTAGAAAAGCCTCAAAAACACTCCATTTTAAAATCATTTGATTCTACAACGATATCAAGTTCATTACGCAATAGGTTTTCAGAAAAACCTGTCGTAGCCCTCCGTCATTTCAGATAAGTCCTATTTAGTATTCGTGCTACGTTTGTTGACCTCCGTCAAGGCGTAGTGTGCGGTAGCTAACTAGTATTTATCTGTTTATGCATATGATGCAGATTGAGTTAGGGTAGTCGTGCGGCCTTGTTGACCTCCGTCAAGGGTCGTGCGGGTGGGTTTAATTCGATCAAGAAATGACGGGTTGAACTTGACTAGTAGCCTATGGTTTGTTGACCTCCGTCAAGGTCATAGGACGCTAGGGGCAAAATATTATCGGGAATTTCAAGTGTTGAAATTTGCAATGAGATTGCATACCTTCTATGAGATAGTTGGATCCCGATACCCGCTGCGAGTAATTGTTACTCCTGGGAGAGTTTTATACATTACAATTAACTGATCAAGTAGGTGTCTAGAAAGGTGTCAACGGGGTTACGCCTCTGGGAAAACGAGGTTTACATTAATTAGGTTCGTGCGAAAGCACGGGAGACCTCCCTCAAAGTACCGACACTGGCCTGGCTGAAAGATTGGCGAACTTGTAGTGTGTAATTAATCCCGGCTAGTCTTTCCTTTTAGGGTTTGAAGGAAGATTTGATAAAAAGCAGTGGGAACCATCCTGATTAGATAAAATAATAACCAATCTATTCTTGCAGAGCGCACGCTGAGTGTTTTCTTCTCTCTCTCTCCTGGTAGCGACCATGTCACGCCTTAATCAAGATAATAATACGGATTATTGACCGAACCCGCTTGTTATACTGAGCTGGGGAACGTTGGTCCCGCTCCAACTTATAATTGTTATAAGACAGAGCAGGAAATTGGGGATTACCAGAATTCCCGTGCCGCCCAAACGAAGAGAGTGCATGCTGATGCATCATCTTCGGGTGTGTTCATTATAAAGAACTGTTTCTCTGTATCCTCTACGTCCTGGGTATGTGATACCAGATCAGGATCTCAGATATGTAATCTGTTACATAGGGCTGCAGAAAGGTAGAGAACTGAGAACAGGTGATAAGTTTCATGAGGCAGAAAACGGGGCAAGTGTTGCAGCCAAGTCTGTTGGTCACTGTCACCCTGTATTACAATACATTGATTCTGAACGAATGTTATTAAATACCGAACCTGTTATGCAAAATCATATCTGTCTCTTTATTAGTAAAGAAACGATAAAATTTTGTATTGTTGGATAATGTTTTGAACATTTCCTATATCAAAAGTTGATCGGTTCAGGCACGTTATCTAAAAGCATTGATGTTCTAAATCAAACTACAGTTCTTAGTATACAGAACACACACAAGAGGAAGAGTTCAGAAATGAACGAATCCTTCTTGAGGTATTGTAAACTAGGTCATATCAATGCGACCCGACTAGCTAAGTTCCACATAGATGCATATTTAAAACAGTTTGAATTTACATCTTATGAAACTCGCCAGTCATGTCACAAAGATAAGATGACCATAGCCCTGTTTATTGGAAACAGAGAAAGAGTTAGTAAACTCTTGGGATGATACATGTTGATGTATGTAAGGTCCCCTGTCTACACATGCCAGGACTGGTTCTTTATACTTCATTACATTCTCTGATGATCTTTCGAGATTCAGACCTATGTTCCTGTTGAAACACAAGTCCGAACCTTTTGAGATATTCACAGAATATAAGTTAGAAGTAGAGAACCAAAATGAGGGTATAAGTATTATGTCCTTTGATGTGATCGAGGAGGAGAATACTTGAGCACGGAAATCCTGGACTATTCTAAAGGAGAATAAGATTCTCTCTCAGCATTACTCCTCCGTATACACCATTGCAAGATGGTATATCGGGGTAGAGCAGATACACCCTATTTGATATGGTGTCCTCTATGATGAGTACTACTGAGTTATCTATTTCCTTTTGGGAGTTATGCACTTGAGAAGCTGCATACCTATTGAATAGGGTTCCAGTCAAATCAGTTGCCTACCATTTCATATGTGATATGGAAAGGGAAGCGCCCATATCTTAAGTTAGTTAAGATTTGGAGTTGTCCGGCCTATGTCTGAAAGCAAAATCCGGACAAGCTCGAGGCAAGGTCTGTAATGTAGAACTGGAAAGGTTCCAGCTATACAAACTACAGCTGATGATTTGATAGAACCAAAGGATTCAATAGTTACCAATGAACCTCAGCCTCTCCGCCGATCTAGTAGGGTTCCTCACCCACCTGAGAGATACTTCTGTTTCTCTATGACAGTGGGAGCGAGGATTGCATCATGAGATGATGACCCAACTAGCTTCGAGCAGGCCATCGAGAGTAAGACTCTGTAAGAATGGCTGGATGTTTAGCGATCTGAGATGGAATCCTTATACACCAACAAAGTATGGACTTTGGTTGCTATATCTGAAGGGTTAAATCCCCATCTGGAGCTAGTATATCTTGAGAAGATTACTTGGTGTAAATGGAAAAGTTGAGACTTTCAAAGCTAGACTTGTTAAAGTTTTTCGTCATCGACCAGGCGTGGATAATGATGAAACCTTTTCCAGTGTCTATGCTTAAGTCCATCCAGATCCTACTTACCACGGCTACATACCATGACTACGTATCTGGTGGTTGGGTGTCATGACTGCTTTTCTAAATGATATTTTGGAAGAGAGCGTCTATAAGTACACAGCCAGAGGGCTTCGTAGACAGTGGGAGCAGCGGAAACGTGTGCAAGATGCTTTATAGAATAAAGCAGGCATCGCGGAGTTGGAACATCTATTCTGATGGATTAGTCAAAGAGTTTGACATCATCAAAATGGTAGATGAACCTTGTATAAACAAAAAGATAGTAGGGAGTATGGTGGTGATCCTCGTAGAGTACGTGGATGACATACTCTTGATAAGAAAGGAGTTTCTTATGCTACGCTCGATCAATCTCCGTTTATCACAATGATTCTCCGTGTAGGATCAAAATGATACCTCCTAAATCCTGAGTTTTAGATCTATGAGATAGATTTAATTGGATGTTAGGATTCTCACTAGTTGTAGTGAGAAGATATCAAACGATTCTGGGGAGAATCACTGGAAGTGTTCCAGGGTGATAAAGACGACTGAGTGTCAGTCACAGGCATTGTCTTTACCCTCAGTAAAGGGACGGTATGTTGGAACAGTTCCAAGCTAGATACCGTGACATACTAGATGATAAAGGCAGGATACATCGCTACTTAAGATGCTACCAAAGAGGCTGTTTGGGTGTATATTGGTTCATGAGATGAACTATGTTCCTCCTATTGTGTGACAATGGAGTTGTGGCTTATGCCAAGGAACGCAGGTCCCATCAGTGATCCAGACATATTCTAAGGCAGTATCACTTGATCATGGAGATGGTTGATCTCCAAAGAGATCAAGGTTAGGAGAGTAGACTCAGAGGACAACACAGCGGATCCACTCACAAAGGCCTGTTCCCAGAGAGAGATTTTTATGGAATGGTTGAGTATGAGATACTGCAACCACTGCTAAAGATGGCCCTAGTGCAAGTGGGAGATTGTTAGTTATATGTATGCCCTAGAGGCCATTACTATACATAGGATGTATATTGTAGTGGATGCTGGGACATATATAGGGAGGACTTTCTTGCTCGACATGATAGTATGCTATCTGGTTGCTCTTTACCTTAACGTGTATACTGATTGTCTCTCTGTTACATGTTGGTAAAGCCCTTAGGATGTGTACTTGACTACCTGGACTATGATGCGGATCATACTAGTGGGGATATGGTAGTCCATAAGTACATCCTTCAAAGTCCCTAGTCGTGGGTGTATCGAGATAGGGCATCGATATACTAGAGTAGACTAGCGTATACCTTCTCGACCCATACAGATGGGCGATGGATGATCCCATATCCATTGGTGTTTGACATCGGAGATGATATACGGGTGCTCAGTAGAGACTGGGTACACTGGACGGACTCGCCGAGAACTCCCAGATGGTATTATACCTAACGTCCGATGGCAGTTCTTTGGTGACACTGGTACAAAGTAGTCTGTTGACCCGAGATCGTCATAGAGTCTTGTGTGGTTCCCACTGTGCTTTGATTTCCATCTTACCACGTCCTAGAGGGCGTGCAAAACGGTGGTTTTTGGGTACAGTCCCAAGTCACATGGAGGCAATGAGCGATAGGAGGGGATTCGTCTCTCCCGGTATAGGGGGTTGATGTTGCGCTGTGTTCGATTGGCTATAACCGGAAATCCCTGGCCAGGGTTGCTGAGATTTACTGGTAAGTGTTACCAGTAGTTTCTCGAATTGTTATAGACCTCATATCGACACGACTTATCGAGCTATTGGGGTCTGACGTTTACCACCCCTAGGCGAGATATGCGACATATCAGACGATCAGACCGGACTGTACGGTAGTGTTACTGGTTGGATTCACAGGAGTATGAGCGGGCTTGCTCGTCGATCTTCTGATCGCTCAATACCCGGGTGGCCGTTACGTTTAGCAGACCGCTTGCGGCTTGTGGGTGCTTGATATGATCATCACCTGCTGCCGGCGTATTGACGAGTCTTTAGAGTCCTACACAGAGGTTTCCTGGCTCAAGCGAAACGAAATAGGAGCGCATATGAGATATGTGCGGGACCGAGAATAATACCAGTATGTGATACTGTATTCGATTCTCACGATGTGACATTGATCGGTTATATGCGATATAGCCGGGTTATCGGATCAAGTGTTGATTCGATAAGTTGTTACTATTGATACCAGTCGGTTATGTGCGACATGACCGGATCATTGAATCAAGTGTTGATTTAATGATTTAATGTATAATTATATATTTGATATATTACTTTGCATTAACTAGTATCGGTTCACTTTGAATGGATTTTCTCACTAGGATGTGCGCATTGTATATGCGATATAATTTTGTGCACATGTTTGTATCATGTTTGATGATACATGCTATATTGGTTAAGTGTAAAGATTAAACCATGGTTGTGAATGGTTAGGGTTTTGTTTTCTTTTTCATTTATTTATTTTTTATTTAGTTATTCATTTGGAAAAAGAAAAAGGGTGAGAAAAATGGTGGCATTCTTTTAATCTTTCATGAAGCTTCATGAACACTTTGACTATGTCACCATTTTTGTCTCATGCTTAACCCTAACCACTCCACTAACCCTTGTTCACTCTCTACACTTTACCATGGTTACCTTTATGATAAGAATTATTATTCTTTTCTTTTCTAATTAATCTTATCATAACATTCTTCTTCTTCTTCCTTGAACTCAAGAAGAAAACCTTGCACTTCATCAATGGTGGATTGATGAAATGAGTGAGAAATCCAATTCTAAAGTCTACCCACTTCCTATTTCTTCATCCTCTACCTCTTGAAAAGTAGTAGAGTGCGTTTCCTTCATGAGTTTTCATGGCTTGGTGAAGGTGGAGCTTGATCTAGCGATGCTTCGACGTAGATCATCTTCGGCATGGACATCGACGACCTAGCTCGCCTATTCTCTGATGAAGCCGACGCTAGAGCCCGGGATTTATTTTGGACAGCGACAGGACTTCATTGCGGAGCTATGGAGGTGGAGCACCGGATCTACAAAGGTTTTATTTCCGTTTAAACTTTAGTTAAGTTGTTAACTAGTTTCATTTTCGCCTAGAAATCTAGCCAACGATCCGTTCTAGGGTTTCTCGGCACCGTTTAAATTTGAAATTGGCATGGTTGATGCCTTGTGAGACCTCATTAGGGTGCCTAGGAACCCTACATAAATTATATAGATATAGCTGTATGATGATGATGATGATGATCATGATGATAATAGTACGACAACATATAAGTAAATTACATAAAGCATACCATGCAGCAAGTTGTAAACTTGCCTCGAAACAAACGCGATGAACGGAAGCAACATGACGCTATATAAATCAACACCATGTTTTGAAGGCTCGGTTAAGATTCTAGGATGCGGTTGGAGTTGCGTCGGCAAGAATGAGTGTGGGCTTGAAGAACGAAGAAGCAGAATATATAAATTGATGAGGGAGAGATATGTTATGTGGAGAGAGAGAGGGAGAGGGAGAGAGAGAGATTTTGTGTTTAATATAAGTATATATAGTATAGTTTAAATTAGGTTATAAATATATATTAGTTTTAATGTATATAGATAATATCAAACTACAACCAATCTCCACCAAAATCTTATCAAAAATATATTTTGGAAAATAAGTCACATATGTAAACTTCTCAACCATAATGCAAGAATATATTTTAAATAACTCATACCCCTAATTTAAGATTTAAAAGGATTCTAAAAATATATCTAGATTTAGTAAATATTTGATATTAGATATCTTGGGATTTAAATGTAAAAGATAAAAGCAAAATAAGATATGGGATGGCAACCATATGATAACATTTAACAAAATATAACTTATTCATAACTTGTGGCTATTAAAAGTGTTAGGAATATGTATGCCCTAGTTACCATTATTTTATGATATAGTGGATGTTTGGATATGATAGTATTCTATCTGGTTGCTCTTTATCTTAACATATACACTTGTATTATTATATTGTCACTCTGTATATAGACGACTTTCTTGCTCGATATGATAGTATGCTATCTGGTTGCTCTTTATCTTAACATGTACACTTGTATTATTATATTTTCTCTCTGATATATGTTGATAAAGCCCTTAGGATGTTTGCTTGACTACCAGGACTATGATGCGGATCATACTATTGGGACTTATGTAGTCCACAAGCACATCCTTTAATTATTCCTAGTCGAGGGAGTATCGAGACAGGGCATCGATATTTCAAAGTAGACTAGTATGTACATTTCTTGACCCTGTATGGAGCGATGGTTGATCCTATAACCATTGGTGTTTGACATCAAAAATTGTGCACAGGTGCTCATTAAAAAATGGGTACACTGAACTGGACTCGCTGAGAACTCCTGGTTGGTACTATACCTATTATCAGATAACGGTTCCCTGGTGACACCGGTACAGGTTAGTCTGTAGACCCGAGATCGTCATAGAGTCTTGTGTGGTTCCCACTGTGCTTTGTTTTCCTCCCTACCACGGCTCAAAAGAGTCATGCAAACAGCTAAATTTTGGGTACAGTCCCGAGTCACATGGAGGCAGTGATCGATAGGAGGGGTTTCGTCTCTCCCGGTATTGGAAGTTGATGTTGCGCTATGCACGATTGTCTATAACAGTAAGTCCCTGGCCAGGGCTAATGAGATTTACTGGTAAGAGTTATTAGTAGTTTCTCGAACCGTTATGAACCATACATCGGCATGACTTATTAAGTTACTGGGGCCTGACGATTCCACCCCTAGACTCGATATGCGACATATCAGACTAAGAGACCGGACTGTACGGTAAGTGTTACTTTTAGGCTTCATGGGAGTTTGGACAAGCTTGCTTGTTGATCTTTTATTCGCTCAAAACCTGGGTAGCCATTACGTCCAGCTAGTACCGCTGACGGCTTGTGAGTAACTGATGTGATCATTACCTACTGCTGGCATATTGACGAGTCTTTAGAGTCCCACACAGAAGTTTCCTAGTTCAAGAGAAACGAAGTAGGGAACATATGCTGATATGTGCGGGGACCTGAGTAAATACGTGTATGTGATACCGTATTCTAATCTGGTGGTTATTTGATATCAGTTAGGTTATATGTGATATAACCGGATTATTGAATCAAGTGTTGATTTGATAATGTGATATACAGATAAATGGTATTAATCGGTTATATGTGATAATACCGGATTATTAAATCAAGTGTTGATTCAATAATTTGATGTATATTTATATTTGATATAATTATACATTAACTAATATTATTGCTCACTAATTATTTTCTTCATAATATATATATTAATATATATATATATGAAGCATGGGTTGAAGCCATAGCACATATTATTGTTTATTACTTTAGCTTCACTATTGAAGCATGGTGCATATTTTCTATGAGAAAATATTCATGCTTCAATGAGTGAAGGATATATGAGCCATTTTTTCTTCACTTGAGTGGGATGCTAGCTCATTTTTTGCCTTAGCCATTTTGACTCTCTTCAGCTCTCTCATTTTTCATCCTTCATCCTCCAAGCTCAATCCCCCACATGAGTTGTGAACACTTGAGCTTGTGAGCATCCTAAGTGAGCAAACAAAACCCCTACTTCACCATCCTATACTTGATTAGCACTTAGGTTTAGTGTGTTTCCTTCACTAAAGTAAGTTTAGTGAAGAGGTAGCTTGGATTAGCGGAGCTTCGGGTGGATCATCTTCGGCACAAAGATCGCGTGGGAAGCTTGCACCTTCTTCAAATGGAGTCGTAGGGACTACTACATGGAGCTTTTGAAGAGAAGGACTCGGTCTTCAAAGGTTGTTGCTATTGGTGTGTAGTAGCGCCTCTAGTTACGTTGCAACATCATAAAGTAGTGAACTTTCAGAATTCTAGAGGGCTATTACAAACGAACTACGAATCGTAACTAGAGATTAGGGTAATAGCATCAATATGTGAAGTCTAAGCTAAAGGAAAAGGAAATACAAACTTTGTAGCCAACTCCTTCGGTCTTTAGGACTCCTACGGCTTTGCTCGAAGCTTGGATCAACTCCGCTCAAGGTCTTTCGTCGTCTACGATGATCCACTCGGAGATTCCTTGGTCAAGTTCTTTGCCTCACTAAATCAAGATGAAGTGGAGCAAACACTCTACACTAAAGGGCTAGGGTAGTGTAGAATGGTTATGTGATTTGTAAACTCACTTAAAAAACCTTTCTTTTAGGTTCCTTACACTTTTAACAAACTCAAATGAGCTAGAGAGAGGAGGAAGATGAAGATGGCAAAAGCTTTTGTGAATATAATGAAAAACTTATTTTCAATAATTGAAAAGAAAAGATTATATATGAGACACTCTCAAATATAACCATGGTTGGCTAAATATCTAGATATTATTTGGATGGGTTAAAGAACAAAGGAAATATAACCATAGTTAAAGTCAATGGTCAAAGAAGAAGTGTGTAGAAAAAATGAGTCATTATAGCTAATTTCCTTTTCTTTAAATCATTAACAAAATCTAGATATTTATCAACCATGTAAGTCTTGCATTGCCATCTCCTTTGTATCATCAACCATGACACATATGTATGTGTATATGTGTGCATGCACATCATCATGTGTATGTGTAAACATACATACATACATCCAAAAGAAAAAGGGTTAATTAAAAGTGAGCTAAAAGATAATATTAAATCAATACTTGATTTAATAAATCGGTCATATCAAATACGACCCAACCAATAGTGAACGCCCGACTAAAATACGGTATCACATATTCGTATTTAATCGAGTTCCCGCATATCACATATACACGCCACATCATTTCGCCTGAGCTAGAAAAATCCTGTGTGGGACTCTAAGACTCGTTAATACGCCGACAGTAAGTGATGATCATATCAGAACACCTACAAGCCGCAAGCGGTCGGCTAAACGTAATGGCCACCCGGGTATTGAGCGATCAGAAGAAAAACAAGCGAACCCATCAAAACTCCCGTCGATCCATTGGCAACACTTACCGTACAGTCCTGTCTCTTCGTCTGATATGCTGCATATCAAGTCTAGGGATGGAATCATCGAGCCGTAATAACTTAATAAGTCAAGTCGATATGAAGTATGACCGGTCGAGAAACTACTGATAACACTTATCAGTAAATCTCATCAGCCCTGGCCAGGGACTTCAAGTCAGAGCTAGTCGCACATTGCACAACATCAACTCCCAATACCGGGAGAGACGAAACCCCTCCTATCGCTCACTGTCTCCATGTGTCTCGAGACCCAAAAGCCACCTGTTTGCATGACTCAATAGAGCAGTGGTAGGGTGGAAATCAAAGTACAGTGGGAGAACACACAAGACTCTATGACGATCTCGGGTCTACAGACTAATCTGTACCAGTGTCACCAGAGAACTGCTATCCGACGATAGATATAATACCATATAAGAATTCTCGGTGAGTTCGTTCAGTGTACCCAGTCTACACTGAGCACCCGTATACAATCTTTGATGTCACAACACCAATGGATATGGGATCATCTATCGCCCATCATATGGGTGTTAGTGTATATGCCCTAGGGGCCATTATTGTATCATACTAGCTTGTATATTACTTAATGGAAACTTTGGATATTCACAGTTGTATTAACAGTATTGCTCAACATACTAGTATGCTACTTGGTTTATATCTATCTTAATATGTGTATATGTTTCTTTTAGCATATCACGAATACATATTGATAGAGCCCATAGGATCTTGCTTGACTACCAGCGTTGTGATGGCAGTTACACTAGTGGGGGCTGGGTAGTCTACAAGAACATCCTTTTTCAGGTCCCTAGTCGTAGGATTATCGAGACAGGGCATCGATACTCCGGAGTAGACTAGTGTATACGCTTCTCGTCCCAGCAGGGGAGATGGTCTGTCGCACAGCCATTAGTACATTGTACTGGAGATGGTATGTAGGTGACAGGACTCGCAGGGAACTGTTGGTTAGTATTATACCAGTCGTCAGTTAACAGTTCCCAGGTGACTTGAGTACAGCATAGTCCATAGACTTGACACTGCTGCTTCGCCTCGAGTGTGTTCCCACCGTTCTTAGATTGTACCCTACCACGGCCCGACTGAGCCGTGCAAACAGGTAGCAGTTGGGTGCAGTCCCGAAGCACTTGGAGGCAGTGACGGTTAGATAGGATTCGTCTCTCCCGGTATTGGGGTTGATATCGCGATGTGTTTGGAGAGCCATTACGCAAAGTCCCTGGCCAGGGCAAGCGAGATTTACTGGTAGGTTTTCCAGTAGCTTCTTAAGGTATATGGGCTTTTTACTCCGACACGACTTATACCGCTTTTAGGGGACTGACGCTTGCCGCCCCCTAGGCTCGATATGCGATAGTCTTAGACGAACAGACCGGACTGTACGGAGATTGTCACATCAGGCTCAGTAGGAGTTTGGATGGGTTTCCTCATCGACCTTCTTATCGACATCTACCTGGGGACCGTTACGTACAGCTAGTACCGCTTGCGGCCTGTGGTTAAACCCACTGCCAGCGTAGTGTCAAGTCTTTAGAGTCCTACACAGAGGGTTTCCCTGCTTCAGGAGAAACGATATAGAGGTTGTATAGTTTTACGACAGGGTTCGGACATATACGTGTACTTGTGCACGCATGATGTTCGGACAGATTATACTAGCAGGCTTTGGTTTAAGCCAGATTCTAGTATTGGATTATTGGATTTATGCAGTCTCAGTATATCCGTGTTTTTCGTAAATACGGATGGGAGGGGTATTCTCGTAATTACTCGAGAAGCTTCTAGAAGAAAGGTGACTCATTATGTTTTAATTCATTTATGAATTAAGCTTAATGAAGTGGAGGAGATGAGGTGTAATTATCATTAAATGAACCATAACTCATGAGATGATTCATCTCAAGTATTAAATGAAGCATGGTTGCTAGATATTTGATGAGATATTTTTTCATGCTTCATATTATCCAAATGAGTCAAGATTCATTTCATAATAACAAAACACTTCTCTCTCCTCAAGCTCTCATCTTCTTCATCCTAACCCTAATCCTCTCATGTGTTGAGAACCCTAGGGTTAGCAAGACTAATAGATCCTTAATCTATCTCTATATCCTCTAGGTCACTTAGATTAGCAATCCTAGCCACTTAGTTACCTAAGGTTAGAGGTTAAAGCTTGAAGAAGGAACTCTCGGGTAGATCTTCTATTACATCGAGGAGGCCGACGAGGAGGTGAACAACAAGAACAAGAAGGACTAGTATCTTGAGGTATAATCATCTATCATAGTAGTTAACTACTTCTAGATAGTTTGTTAGTTAGGGTTTAGCAAAGATTCGTTTGATAGTCGATGTTACTTTGAACAAAATGTGTCACGACCCGAAAGTACGGAACGTGACCGGCACTTAGATTACGAAGCGTCTAGAGGCGCAACGTAACCTAAGTAAGCCGAAGCCCAGAAATCTAAACTATAAAAGAAGAAGAAGTAAAGGAAAACATGTAAATCTAGATATATCTGTATAAGAAATCTTTAACTTTTATCATAGTAAAATGTGTATAGAAATCTGAAATATCAACGATGAAATCCATGGAAATCCGTGTCAAGCATCGACACAAAACATGTAAATCTCAAGTCTCAATACCTCATAATCTCAATGTCTCATAGTCTCAATATCTCGGGCTCCGTCAGTCCGCATCGGCCCATATCGTCAAATCTCACGACAACGTTCGATATCCGCCGCGCCAGACATCACCGGTAGGTAGTCCTCCCCTGCCAGGCTCATCGTCTACAACTCGATCTTCTTGCCCCGGGGTATCATACCGGGCCCACCATGTACCCGAGACGGTTCATCCACTCCTTGAATCGGGTCTCGAAATCCAACAGAAAACATGAAATATCATGGTGGACGACACATACATAACGAGAAAACCGCATCTTATGTTTTAAAAAGAGAAGAGGAGAGAGAGAAGTTTTTATATATTCTTACGGTTTTCCCCAAAAATCCAGAAATCTTATAGAAATCCAAAATCCCAAAATCATGAGTAAGTATATGATAAGTGTTGGCATATGCCCCATAATACTGCATGATAACATGAAAATGCGAATGCATGAAATGTCTAAGTAATAAATACCATGTCTATATTAACACCAGAGAGTAATTACAATGTTATATCGATCTAGCTGTTAGCTGATTGAATCAATAAAAGATAATATGATCTAAAATGTACGTGACATAGCAATTACCGATGATGATGTGTGTGAGCCGGCAAATAAGTGTGCGTGGAATATGCGCATCATCGATAATGGTGCTGGTGTACTAACAGGCAAAGTTTTATTCTGATTATAGAAACATATGAATGAACATGCACCATTATGATTACGGTATGAATGTAAAGACGGATGTGTAATAACCACTCATCTGCGATATACAAGTACAACTACTACTATATGACTCGAACCTAAACTAGTGTCCATCTAATCTCCTAAGGAACTAAACCTAAGAAACTAGTCGGTATGAAATAGGAGTACACCTAAAGTCTGAGTCCATATCTCTAATAGTCGGCGATCCAGCCTCAATAGCGTCACGTACGTACTACGGCTTCCTCGAATCAAGAGGGCGGATCAATAATCATATCTATGCCTCGTATGGTAAAATCCATCGTACGGCATCCCAATATCGGGGTACGGGTCAATTATCACCTACGGGTCTCATCATTCGTATAATATTATCATCAACTTATGTCAAGATCAAGGTGCTATACTGTACTCGCATACATCAATCATATATCATTGCCAACATAAATATACATCGTTAATTTATCCTCATAAATATCATGTATATGCATCATATTGTGATTAAGTCACACTTAAATCATATCGTAATCATGTCACACCTATATGATATCGTAATCAAGTTACACATATATATCATATCGAAATCAAGTCACACCTATATGATGTCGTAATCAGGTCACACATATATCATATCAGAATTTCAGGCACAGGTTACGATCCGGGTTCTATTTAGAGTCCCATATACTTCAATATCATCACCATCCTTTATTATTGTTCATGTATACAAATCCATTATCTCATTTTCTAATGATCCGCTAATATCATAACACGACTATATAGCCAAGAATCACGGCATCAGCCCAGTTATATTGTTTCATCCCCGTGTATCATATCACATCCTTGTATCACATATACGTATTGTGTATATATATATACCTTCATCTAGTCCTAAATATATATATATACATACACGTATACACCACGTCGAGTCTCAGTGTGTGCGCGTGTGTGTATCTACCTGAAACTTACGAATCTCTTCCAAGGTATTCATCCTCTGGTATGGTCTTTCTAATCAGTCTAGTTCAACCTAGGGTCATTACTAGGGTCCTACTCATCAAGAATCTAAGGTTACGCCTGGCTTCCTAATGACAATAAGTACTATCCCTATTCTACGTTTGCGGGAGTGCTAAACGCCATCCATCCGACTTCCCCCCGTAGATATACATCTACTCACCTGGTCCTTATCTGATAAAGACGATGTCGCCTTCCTCTTCTTCCTCGTCCGAAGTCCATGCGAGGGGTACCTATACGCAAACATGTATAATATCGTAAACTGAATCACGGACAAAAATCAAAACGACGCACGAAACGCGCATAGGTTAAAACCTATGTCCAGCTCATGCAAAAGAACCAAATATCGCTCGATATCGGCGTACAAACACCGATTGATCGAGATAAATATCAACAAACAACTTGTAGTTTAAAAAGTCATTACTTATAATATAAAGCATGATTTAATCCATCGAAACCCTAAAAATCAATCAAATCGTCCGATTTCGAAAAGCCCGAAAACGCCAATTTACCGTTTTACTTCAAAACTTGACATTAAAATCAAACCAATGGTCATAAAACTCATTAAAAAGAATTACTAGATAATACAACCCATTACTATATTTTTAACGCCCCAATTGTATTAATTGGAAAAAATTCGAGTTTGCAAATAGACCAATTTTAATACCTTGCAAGCAAACTGTCTCAATATCACATCTAAACTGGATTTTGCATGAATTAAAGCATTAAAATACAATTCATGATGATAATGATATAATGAAACCATAAATTATATTTTAAATTTCTTTTATTTAAGAATTTCCAAAATCTAGTTAGCAAAATAGCATGTTTTATCACTATTTTTCAATCATAAATAAAAACTAGTAATCAAATTAAGTTTTTCATTCCACCAACAAGTTAATATCCCCATTAAAACCACAATCTAGTGTTACAAATATTAATTGGAATTTTATCTCACCAATTTATACAATATATAGAAATCTAGTTTGCAAATTTACTTAATTTAAACAATTTGAATGAACAAATTACAATTTATCAACCATGCATGATTTTTCCCATTTCTAAAAATGTTAAACTATTTATAATAACCCCACTTAATTAGTAAAAACCCTAACTTGATTTTACAAACCCTAACTAGAATTTTAAAACTTGTAGATAGAATTTATTTATTAAATCTAATTATGCTTAAATGAAACATCTAATAACAATAAATCAAAAGAAGAAGATTTATACCTCCACAACATGAAATCCAAACATGAAAATAAGCCTCCAAAATGAATGCTTTCCATCTCCAAAATCCATATAAAGATGAGCAAAGAATAGAGGGTAGGAATTAATTAGGATTTTGTGGATTTTTTATTGAATTTTTGATGAATTTTGATGATTTTTAATACAAAAATGATGGGGGGAAAATTTTGGGGCTGCCCATGGTGGTGAGGCCGGCCATGAGGTGAGGAAAAGAGAGGAGAGTGAGAAAAGGTGTAGAAAAGTGTAGAAGGTTTCACAAAAATATCATTCCATTAAGTCTTTTCATGAATTTAATAAAAATTCTTTATTTTCCTAACTCCATTTAACCTAGAATGGTCTAGAACCATGGAAAATTTTGAAAATAAATTTTGCATGAAACACACTTGATTCCAATATGTAATGGTTCACTTTTGCTAATTAAACCCATTCAAATTTGTAATTTACACCAATTTAGTATATAAATAAAGCTTATGTTAATATTTAAAATAACTAATTTAGGAAAAATATTTAATTAAACTAAAAATTTATAAGTGGCTAAATAAACACCATTTACTAGTAATAACATAATTAAAATTGGTATTTTTAAATTTATTGTGAAAAATAATTACGGTTTAGTTTTACAAAAAATACGTTTTACTTTACTGAAAATCATAAAATTCACTTAAACGGTTTTATTTATTTAATTATTTTTAAAACGTTACAATCTTCCCCCCTTTAAGAAATTCGGTCCCCGAATTTAAATTAAAACTCCCCCCAATTACTAAAACATTCAGCAAAACACTCAAATCGTCGGGGCTCCGAAATCATCAATACATAAAACACGTTTTTAGCAAGATACAAGCGCATGAAAAACAAGTACATAACTCAAAATCAAAACTCCGTCAAACATAACACAATCATCGGAGTTATGGTGAAAATAAAATATCCAAACCCAATATGAAAAACCAACATATTATACATCAATCTATAACTTATATATAGTGCACATCATAGTAAAATCGTCCAAATATCTGGATAAAGAAGCATGCAAGAACCCCTTTTGAAAATCGCTGTGTGATGCCCGTGTCACGGCATAAGTAGCGGACGTTTATTTTAAAAAATAGCTATATATATATTTATTTTTTATTTAACATACGCGTCCCGCCTGGTTACTAAATCAAATAGTAATGATTATAAAAACATACTGCTCAAACTGAAATTAATTCCAATCACATCATAAAAATATCATGTGCGTCCGGTGCGTACTGAAGTCAAAACCAAATACAGATACCATGAATACACACAAAAACAAAACTAAGTGCAACTGGTGTGCACCAAAAACATCTGTCAAGAGCAACGGGCGTGCACGACTCAATATCAGGTGCATCTAATCTGCACAAAACCCCAATTTAGTGCATCTGGTGTGCACAAAATCGTATCAAGTGCGCCAAGTGTGCGCAAGAATCTCAATCAGGTGCACATGGTGCACGAAAACATACATCGAATATCAAAATCGAAATCACAATACGAAAGTGCATGAAAACTAGGTCGAAGCATATGTCAAAATCATGTATAACCATATGCACGGAATCAAAGCAAATCACAGAATGTATTAAAACCAAATCAAGTGCACTGGGTATGTACTAAATAGCATCAATACAACTGATATATGAGACACAAATAGAATGTAATGAAGGTACACATAAGAAATACCAATCGTAGAACAAAGTCCTCAAAATACCAAAATCCAATCAACGAAAATATGAAATTCAAATCACCAAATCACCAAATCACCATCGTAAACACTATCATCAATGTGCGCCTCTTTCCCCCTTTCCTCTGGTGTCGACTGCTTCGAACTCGTCTCTTCATAGGTGTGCTGGCTGCGCTACCAACGACAATACTCATATCTAGAGTCTCCTACGTAGTCGATCCCTTCACCTGAAATCCGGACTACATTAAACTTTTCGATCGATCCATCCAAATCCCATAATTCCACGAGAGCTCACACTCAAGTACAGTTTAAAAATATCCGGTACATACCCCAGCATCGATGGTCCAGCCGTAGAAGGGCAAATCCAAGCCTCACTAATGGCACCGCGGAACTGCCGTAAACCCTAAGGTTCAAGGGCGTTCTCGTGGTCATTATGTCGAGTTAGGGTTTCATTCTTCTAGAGGGTCCATAGAAATACCTACATGTTCTTCCGAATACCTTAAACTTGGGAAAATGGGTTTCTGACAATCGTTCGAATCTTTTAACTTCGTATAGACGGCATGTGAATACCCTTCATCCGCACGCTAAACAATGCTTCAATCCTCAAGAATAACCAATACCCTAATGGTTATCGCATTCGAGCCGCAGCTCCCTCTGCCCGTGCGCCTGTGGTAACAGAAACCACCCTCCGATATCGACGAAGATAGATCAAAGGAACGAATGAAATGCGATGCAAACAAATGTACATCCTAAGGCTACTTAAGAAGAGTAGTGTATCGTAAATATGCCGCGGATCATACCCACGGTACGTCACTCAACCTAAGTCGCCTACTCCATCAACCAAGGGTCACCTAGACTTATACAAGGTTAAACCTAGCGCTCTGATACCAACTTTGTCATGACCCGAAAGTACGGAACGTGACCGGCATTTAGATTAGGAAGTGTCTAGAGGCGCAACGTAACCTAAGTAAGCCGAAGCCCAGAAATCTAAACCGTAAAAGAAGAAGAAGTAAAGGAAAACATGTAGAAAACAATTTTAAAAGCAACATCCAATTTTCTCAAAAATTTCGGCAGAGTCTCCTTTGTGAAAACTGGCCCCAAACGGGTACAACAAGTATAAATACAAATAAACAATAAAAAGCATCCCCAAACGGGATCTAGCTCTACGCCAAAAGGCGGAAACAATCACACCAATGCACAATAGTATACAACGCCAAAGGGCGAGGCTCAAAACTTAAAAGAACACAAATCCACCAGATAACATAATAATACAAGCGCGACTCTAAGGTCGAAACAAGTAACTGGTCCAGTAAACTATCAAGTAATACAAGTTTGGTTGATGTAGCTTACTAGATACAAATGAAATAATAAAAGTACAACGGCGGTTCAGATACAAATGAATCAACCTACCGTGCAAATCACCCTGAATGAATAGATGTGGCAGCAAGCTGCCAGGGAAACCAGTACATCGAACTTATAATAAAAATTTGGCACAACGGGGGTGAGTTGCCAACTCGTGAGTAGAAGATATCTGCGAAAAGAAATCGAATGCACGATGCTATCCTAGATCATAATAATATACTAATATACGACTAGTCATCAAGTAAGACAGGATAATAAGCTGCGTGTAAGTGCAAAAGCTCTGTGCTCGTGTCAGTGCCTCATATAGAACTATGTCATGTGAATGAGTATGCATGCACCATGAATGTGAAATAACCAATCCTAAAATCTAGATATATCTGTATATGAAATCTTTAACTTTTATCATGGTAAAATGTATATAGAAATCTGAAATATCAACGATGAAATCCAAGGAAATCCACGTCAAGCATCGACACAAAACATGTAAATCTCAAGTCTCAATACCTCATAATCTCAATGTCTCATAGTCTCAATATCTCGGGCTCCGTCAATCCGGATCGGCCCATATCATCAAATCTCACGACAACGGTCGGTATCCTCCGGATATCCGCCGCGCCAGTCCTCCCCTGCCAGGCTCATCGTCTACAACTCGATCTTCTTGCCCCAGGGTACCATACCGGGCCCACCATGTACCTGAGACGGTTCATCCACTCCTCGAATCGGGTCTCTAAATCCAACAGAAAACATGAAATCTCATGGTGGACGACACATACATCACAAGAAAACCGGATCTTATGTTTTAAAAAGAGAGGAGGAGAGAGAGAGAAGTTTTTATATATTCTTACGGTTTTCCCTAAAAATCCAGAAATCTCATAGAAATCCAAAATCCCAAAATCATGAGTAAGTATATGATAAGTGTCGGCATATGCCCCATAATACTGCATGACAACATGAAAATGCGAATGCATGAAATGTCTAAGTAATAAATACCATGTCTATATTAACACCAGAGAGTAATTACAATGTTATATCGATCTAGCTGTTAGCTGATTGAATCAATAAAAGATAATATGATCTAAAATGTACGTGACATAGCAATTACCGATGATGATGTGTGTGAGCCGGCAAATAAGAGTGCGTGGAATATGCGCATCATCGGTAATGGTGCTGGTGTCCTAACAGGCAAAGTTTTATTCTGATTATAGAAACATATGAATGAACATGCACCATTATGATTACGGTATGAATATAAAGACAGATGTGTAATAACCACTCATCTGCGATATACAAGTACAACTACCACTATATGACTCGAACCTAAACTAGTGTCCATCTAACCTCCTAAGAAACTAAACCTAAGAAACTAGTCGGTAAGAAATAGGAGTACACCTAAAGTCTGAGTCCATATCTCTAATAGTCGGCTATCCAGCCTCAATAGCGTCACGTACGTAGTACGGCTTCCTCGAATCAAGAGTGCGGATCAATCATCATATCTATGCCTCGTACGGTAAAATCCATCGTACGACATCCCAATATCGGGGTACAGGTCAATTATCACCTACGGGTCTCATCATTCGTATAATATTATCATCAACTTATGTCAAGATCAAGGTGCTATAATATACTCACATACATCAATCATATATCATTGCCAGCATAAATATACATCGTTAATTTATCCTTATAAATATCATGTATATGCATCATATTGTGATTAAGTCACACTTAAATCATATCGTAATCATGTCACACCTATATGATATCGTAATCAAGTTACACATATATATCATATCAAAATCAAGTCACACCTATATGATGTCGTAATCAGGTCACACATATATCATATCAGAATTTCAGGCACAGGTCCGGGTTCTATTTAGAGTCCCATATACTTCAATATCATCACCATCCTTTATTATTGTTCATGTATACAAATCCATTATCTCATTTTCTAATGATCCGCTAATATCATAACACGACTATATAGCCAAGAATCACGGCATCAGCCCAGTTATATTGTTTCATCCCCGTGTATCATATCACATCCTTGTATCACATATACGTATTGTGTATATATATATATATAACTTCATCTAGTCCTAAATATATATATATACATACACGTATACACCACGTCGAGTCTCAGTGTGTGCGCGTGTGTGTATCTACCTGAAACTTACGAATTCATCCTCTGGTATGGTCTTTCTAATCAGTCTAGTTCAACCTAGGGTCATTACTAGGGTCCTACTCATCAAGAATCTAAGGTCACTCCTGGCTTCCTAATGACAATAAGTACTATCCCTATTCTACGTTTGCGGGGGTGCTAAACGCCATCCATCCGACTTCCCCCCGTAGATATACATCTACTCACCTGGTCCTTGTCTGCCGAAGACGATGTCGCCTTCCTCTTCTTCCTCGTCCGAAGTCCACGCGAGGGGTACCTATACGCAAACATGGATAATATCGTAAGCTGAATCACGGACAAAAATCAAAACGACGCACGAAACGCGCATAAGTTAAAACATATGTCCCGCTTATGCAAAAGAACCAAATATCGCTCGATATCGGCGTACAAACGCCGATTGATCGAGATAAACATCAACAAACAACTTGTAGTTTAAAAACTCATTACTTATAATATAAAGCATGATTTAATCCATCGAAACCCTAAAAATCAATCAAATCGTCCGATTTCGAAAAGCCCGAAAACGCCAATTTACCGTTTTACATCAAAACTTGACATTAAAATCAAACCAATGGTCATAAAACTCATTAAAAAGCATAAATAGATTATACAACCCATTACTATATTTTTAAACCCCCAATTGTATTAATTGGAAAAATTCCAGTTTGCAAATAGACCAATTTTAACACCTTGCAAGCAAACTGTCTCAATATCACATCTAAACTGGATTTTGCATGAATTAAAGCATTAAAATACAATTCATGATGATAATGATATAATGAAACCATAAATTATATTTTAAATTTCATTTATTTAAGAATTTCCAAAATCTAGTTAGCAAAATAGCATGTTTTATCACTATTTTTCAATCATAAATAAAAACTAGTAATCAAATTAAGTTTTTCATTCCACCAACAAGTTAATATCCCCATTAAAACCACAATCTAGTGTTACAAACATTAATTGGAATTTTATCTCACCAATTTATACAATATATAGAAATATAGTTTGCAAATTTACTTAATTTAAACAATTTGAATGAACAAATTACAATATATCAACCATGCATGATTTTTCCCATTTCTAAAAATGTTAAACTATTTATAATAACCCCACTTAATTAGTAAAAACCCTAACTTGATTTTACAAACCCTAACTTGAATTTTAAAACTTATAGATAGAATTTATTTATTAAATCTAATTATGCTTAAATGAAACATCTAATAACAATAAATCAAAAGAAGAAGATTTATACCTCCACAACATGAAATCCAAAAATGAAAATAAGCCTCCAAAATGAATGCTTTCCATCTCCAAAATCCATATAAAGATGAGCAAAGAATAGAGGGTAGGAATTAATTAGGATTTTGTGGATTTTTTATTGAATTTTTGATGAATTTTGATGATTTTTAATACAAAAATGATGGGGGGAAATTTTTGGGGCTGCCCATGGTGGTGAGGCCGGCCATAAGGTGAGGAAAAGAGAGGAGAGTGAGAAAATGTAAAGAAAAATGTAGAAGGTTTCACAAAAATATCATTCCATTAAGTCTTTTCATGAATTTAATAAAAATTCTTTATTTTCCTAACTCCATTTAATCTAGAATGGTCTAGAACCATGGAAAATTTTGAAAATAAATTTTTCCTGAAACAAACTTGATTCCAATATGTAATGGTTCACTTTTGCTAATTAAACCCATTCAAATTTGTAATTTACACCAATTTAGTATATAAATAAAGCTTATGTTAATATTTAAAATAATTATTTTAGGAAAAATATTTAATTAAACTAAAAATTTATAAGTGGCTAAATAAACACCATTTACTAGTAATAACATAATTAAAATAGGTGTTTTTAAATTTATAGTGAAAAATAATTACGGTTTAGTTTCACGAAAAATACGTTTTACTTTACCGAAAATCATAAAATTCATTTAAACGATTTTATTTATTTAATTATTTTTAAAACGTTACAAAATGATTGTTTTACCTATTCCGCCTCCCCGCATCTTATGGGGTGTGTAACGTTGAGTTACAGTGGTATCAGAGCCTAGCTAAACCATAACTAACATGTTGGTAAAGTCTTTAGAAATTCGATCGCGGTTTAATCCCGAAAAAACGACATTTTCACCAAGTTTCTGCCGATTTTAAATTGGGATCTAAAATTTTTTCAGGGACCCTTAAAAATACAAGCAGGGTTTTTTAAGAATTGTGAAGAAATTTGGGATCGTGACTCGTCCAAACCACCGCGGAACCGCGGCCGATCCAAGCGATCCGCCGCGGATCCGTGACCGAGTTGACACCGAGTCAAGCTAAATTTGCTCAGTTATTCTTATTTGTTGTTGTTGGGTTTTCTGGGATATTTTTTTTCTCTCAGGTTTTATGTGCACAAAGAATTATTCAGAGTAGATTCATATGTGGTGCTTGATCGAAATTCTAAGAACTCTGACTAACTGGATTATATCTGTGTTGTGATTAATGTATTCGTAAACCTCCCCTAATTGCTAGTATATCGGTTAGCAGGGGGTTGCACATTTCTGTAATGGTTACTTTATGTTTGTGGATATGAACTTGTTGGATTGTCGTGAATGGATAGCCGGGGATGTGAGACGAGTGTTTCTTTCATTCAAATATAAATTGTAATTTATTGTAATATTCTTTTGCGGGGCACATCCGGGTTGAGGTTGTAGCCACCACTGTATTATTTCATTAATTGTTTTCTGCTCTTAGGACAGACCCAAGGTGGGGTGCACAAACTACCGGGTACTTTGAAGTGCTTAGTGGCCTATTCACGTCGTTGAGGGAGACTGCTTCACTTTGGGTACTTGACGGGTAGTTTGCCGTACCCGTAGGGGTCTAAGGTGGGGTTAGCTATTCATCACGACTATGTAATCCGTCTTTCATTGCAGGCTCAAAGAAAATGCGGATTCCTAGAATATCCAATATGTTCATCTGTGATCTGGAATGCCTATTATTGCGTCTGACGAATGTACAATATCTATATATGATATCTAGTAGGCGTTACTTATGTTTTGCATCCGGGCTAGCCCAGCCCCCGCTCTGTCATTAGTTAAGTAACCTAACGGGTGAATGACGGGGTCCAGTGGCGAATGCAGATGGCATAAGCGGACATTATATTTTCGTTGTTTTCTGCAATGGTAGGTTATTGATGGGACGCATTATATTAATGCAAAGAAAATAAACCAATGTTGAATCGTTGGAACAGTTTAAAAGAATCCACTCGGTTATTTTAAAACAGAAGATTTTTAATTGCGGAGCTTAAACCACTTTTTTTTAAAAGCTATCAGGTTCCTTCGATCATATCAAGTTCACTACGTTCATGGTTTTGCCAAAACTATTCGTAGCCCTCCGCCATTTCATTTAGGTATTCAGTAGTATTCAAGCTATGTATTTTGACCAACGCCAAGGCATAGTGTTTAGTAGCTGCTGAGTATTCATCTGTTGCATATATAGATGAGTTGGTTTGGGACAGTCGTACTGCCATTTGGCCAATATCAGGGGTATGTACGGGTGGGATCAAATTAACAAGATAATGATGGGTAGAACTTGACATGTGACTTATGATATTTTGGCCAATGTCAAGGTCATAAGAGCATGGGACAAAAATCCATATCGGGAGTTTCTAAAGAAACTGAAACTTGCTAGAGTTGCATACCATTTGGAGTGTGATAATTTTGGTAGGATTCCTTCAGCTTTATCACACAATGATATTTGGATCCCGATCCTACTGTGAGTATATGCTACTCATCGGAAGATTCTTTCAGTCAACTATAAACCAAGTAGGTGTCGAGAAAGGTGTTAGCGGAGCTCGCCCCCAGGGAAAAGAGGTTATTTAATTAAGGAACTTCGTGAAAGCGTCGTAAAACCTCCCTCGAAGTAGCGACACTGTCCTGGCTGAACGGCTAAGCAAGTATTGTATGGTGAGAATAGTCCTGACAAGTTCTTCTTTTATAGTTTGAGGAAGGATTCAAGAAACGGTGGGAGCCATCCTATTTAGATAAACTAAAAACCACTCTAAACTTGCAAGAGCATCATGCTAAAGTGTTTCTTCTCTCTCTCCTAATTACAGCGACCAGAAAATGACGGGCCTTAAGTTATTATTGGATAAAAACATTTTGACAGGGCCAAACTATAAAGATTAGTTCCGAAATATCAAGATGGCAATAACCTATGACAAATTGGGGTATGTCCTTACTACTAAAGCCCCTGCCGTCCCAGGCCCAGAATCCAGTGTCGCGGATAAGGAAATCCACAAGACCTGGGCGATTGACTGCACGAAGGCCAGATGCATCATGCTTGCCTCTATGGATAATGAGCATCAGAGGAGGCACAAGAATATGGATCTTGAATCCATATTTCTCCACACCAAGGAACTGTATGGAGAGCAATCTCGTATAGCTAGATACGAGACCTCGAAGAACTTGTTTCAGTCGAGGCTGGCCGTCGGATCATCTGTAGGGGAACATATCCTTAAGATGATTGGCTATATTGAAGAGCTCGCGAACCTCAGGACAACATTAGAGAACGATCTGTATACAGACTTGGTTCTCCAGTCCCTTCCTTCCACCTACGCCCAGTTTATCTTGAATTTCAATATTCAAGGTAAAGAAGTTGAACTTCCATAACAAGTTGAGGAGTGCAGAGGGCACCTTGCAGAAAGCAAGGCAAACACCCACTATGTTTGTTCGTGGTGGTTCCTCTTCCAGGTCCAAGGCAAGGGCCATAGGAAGGAAGAAGAAGGCCGCTACCAAACCAAGAGGTGGTGTTGGTAAGGTGGGAGTCAAGGGAAAGGCAAAGGTTGCGGTACTGGTAGTAGCAAAAGACGAGTGCTTCCACTGTCGTAGGAAAGGCTATTGGAAGAAGGATTGCAAAGCTTGGATTGCCAAGAACCAGGATCCGAGGCAAGTTGTGGCTTCAGCTTTATGTGTGTTTGTAATTGAAAATTGTCTGTCAATCAACTCTACTTCCTGGGTATTAGATACTTGATCAGGATCTCATATATGCAATTCATTGCAGGCACTGAGAAGCTGTAGTGCTGAAGACTGATGATATGACCCTAAAAGTTGCGAACGGAGCGAGCATGGATACTGTGTCCGTAGAGGATTATCACCTTGGATTGACGAGTGGACATATTTTGGTTTTGTGCAACTGTTTTTGTGTATCTAGTTTAACGTGTAATATCATATCAGTATCGTTGTTATCAAAAGAAGGTTATGATTTCATATTTTTAAGCGATGTTGTTAACATCCACCTTAATCATGGTTTGATTGGGTCCAGTATACTAGATAACGGTATATACGTGTTAAACCAATTGCAGATTTTTAATGTCCAGAACACACTAAAAAGAAAGTCTCCAGATATAAATCAGGCTTTCTTATGGCATTGTAGATTAGGTCATATCAATGAGACAAGGTTAACTAAGTTACATAAAGAAGGATACTTGGATCCGTTCGAATATCAATCTTATGCCACTTGTCAATCATGTCTCAAAGGAAAGATGACAAAGACTCCATTCACTGGACATGGAGTAAGAGCGAGCAAGCTCTTAAGACTCATACACAGCGATGTATGTGGTCCAATGTCTACATATGCAAGAAGCAGTTTTTTATATTTCATTACTTTTACGGATGATTTCTCCAGGTATGGATTCATTTTCTTGATGAAACATAAATCCGAGGCCTTTGAGAAATTCTGAGAATATAAGAATGAAGTAGAAAACCAAACCGGCAAAAGTATCAAGACACTGAGATCTGATCGAGGTGGTAATACTTAAGTGCCGAGTTCCTGGTTTATCTAAAAGAGAAAGGAATTCTCTCTCAGCTTACTCCTCCATACACTCCACAACACAACGGTGTATCGGAGAGACGGAACCGAACACTATTGGATATGGTGCGTTCCATGATGAGTAATGCTGAGTTACCGCGATCTTTGTGGGGTTATGCAATAGAATCAGCTGCATATCTTTTGAACAGAGTTCCTACCAAGACTGTTCCTACCACACCATATCAGATGTGGAGTGGGAAGAAACCCTATCTTCAGTATCTCAAGATATGGGGATGTCCAGCTTTTATTAAAAAGCAGCATGTGGACAAATTCAAGGCACGCTCAGTACAGTGTAAGTTTGTGGTATATCCAAAGAACTCCAAGGGGTATTTTTTCTATTACGAAGAGGAACAAAAGGTTTTTGTTTCTCGCAATGCCCATTTTCTAGAACAGCAGTTTTCAGAAAAGGAAACAAATGGGAGCGTAATAGAACTGGAAGAAATTCCAGAACCACAATCTACTACTGAAAGCTTGGTAGAACCAGAAGTTCCAGAAGAACAGGACATTCCCGCACCCCTCCGCAGGAGTAGTAGGCCGTCTCATCTGCCTGAGAGATACTACGGTTTTCTCATAGACGGGGATAGAGAGGATTGCGTCATTGATAATGATGAACCTACTAGCTTCCAGCAGGCCATCCAGAGCGGCGACTCAGTAAGATGGCTGGATGCAATGCGGACCGAGATAAAGTCCATGTACACCAACAAAGTATGGACTTTGGACTTTGCTCCAAATGGGGTAAAACCCATAGGATGCAAGTGGATTTTCAGCAAGAAGATTGGTGTAGATGAACAGGTGGAAACCTATAAGGCTAGACTTATTGCAAAGGGTTTTCATCAAAGGCCTGGTTTGGACTATGACGAAACTTTTTCTCCAGTGGCTTTGCTCAAATCCATTCGGATCCTTCTTGCCATTGCTGCCTTCCATGATTATGAGACCTGGCAGATGGACGTAAAGACGGTTTTTGTAAATGGAAATTTGGATGAGTGCGTCTATATGGATCAGCCAGAAGGTTTCAATCAGAGTGGGAGCAGCGGGAAAGTGTGCAAGTTGCTTAAGTCCATTTATGGACTAAAGCAGGCATCACGGAGTTGAAACATCTGTTTTGATGAAACGGTCAAAGAATATGACTTTATCAAAAATCCAGATGAACCATGTATATATAGTAAGATTGTAGCACGAACTGTCATATTCCTCGTCTTGTACGTGGATGACATTCTCTTGATAGGAAATGACATTCTTATGCTACAATCTGTCAAAGGATTCTTGTCACACAGGGTCTCCATGAAAGACCTGGGTGATGCCTCTTACATTCTGGGGATCCAAATCTATCGTGATAGATCTAAGAGGATATTGGGACTTTCACAGTCCAGGTATATCAACACTATAATGAAAAGATTCAGTATGGAAGATTCTAAGCGCGGTAATTTACCAGCTTGTCACGGAATCACCCTCTCCAAAAAGATGTCTCCCAAGACTGATTTGGAAAAGGATCGCATGCCGATTATACCCTACGCTTCTGTGGTAGGCTCTATAATGTATGCGATGTTGTGCACCAGACCAGATGTAGCTTACGCACTAAGCGCGGTAAGCCGGTATCAGTCAGACCCAGGGGAGAAGCACTGGATAGCAGTAAAGTACATTCTTATGTACCTGAGAAGGACTAAGGATATGTTCTTGGTTTACGGCGGAAAAGACCTCCAGATCGAGGCTTTTGCTGACTCCAACTTCCAGACTGACAAGGATGACTCCAAGTCCATGTCAGGTTATGTTTTTACCCTCAATGAAGGGGCGTTGTGTTGGAAGAGTTCCAAGCAGGACACCGTTGCTAACTCGATGATGGAAGCGGAGTATATCGCAGCTTCTGATGCCGCAAAACAAGCAGTCTGGGTAAAGAAGTTCTTAACAGAACTTTAGGTGGTTCCATCCATTGTTGATCCAATACCTCTGTGTTATGACAACAACGGGGCTATAGATTTAGCGAAGGAACCCAGGTCCCATCAAAAGTCCAGATACATCTTGAGGCGGTATCACCTGATCAGGGAGATCATATATCGTCGGGAGATCGAGGTTCGGAGAGTTGCTATAGAGGAGAACACTGCAGATCCATTCACAAAGGCCTTACCTCAGACACAGTTCAAGAGACTATTCGAGATGATAGGTCTTCGATACGCCGGTACATGGCCTTAGTGCAAGTGTGAGATTGTTAGTGTATATGCCCTAGGGGCCATTATTGTATCATACTAGCTTGTATATTATTTAATGGAAGCTTAGGATATTGACAGTTGTATTAACAGTCTTGCTCAACATAGTAGTATGCTACTTGGTTTATATCTATCTTAATATGTGTATATGTTTCTTTTAGCATATGACGAATACATATTGATAGAGTCCATAGGATCTTACTTGACTACCAGCATTATGATAGCAGTCATACTAGTGGGGGCTGGGTAGTCTACAAGCACTTCCTTTTTCAGATTCCTAGTCGTAGGATTATCGAGACGGGGTATCGATACTCCGGAGTAGACTAGTGTATATTCTCATCCCAGCAGGGGAAATGGTCTGTTCCACAGCCATTAGTACGTTGTACTGGAGATAGAATGCAGGTGCTCGTTGGGTTACGGGTACACCGGACAGGACTCACATGGAACTGTTGGTTGGTATTATACCCGTCATCAGTTAACAGTTCCCAGGTGACATGAGTACATCATAGTCCGTAGACTTGACACTGCTGCTTCGCCTCGAGTGTGTTCCCACTGTTCTTAGATTGCTACCCTACCACGGCTCGATTGAGTTGTGCAAACAGGTATCAGTTGGGTGCAGTCTCGAAGCACTTGGAGGCGGTGGCGGTTAGATAGGATTCGTCTCTCCCGGTATTGGGGGTTGATATCGCGCTGTATTTGGAGAGCCATTACACAAAGTCCCTGGCCAGGGCCAGCGAGATTTACTGGTAGATTTTCCAGTAGCTTCTCAAGGTGTGTTGGGCTTCACTCCGACACGACTTATACCGCTTTTAGGGGACAGACACATGCCACCCCCTAGGCCCGATATGTGATAGTCTTAGACTAACAGACCGGACTGTACAGAGATTGTCACATCAGGCTCATTAGGAGTTCGGATGGGTTTTCTCATCGGCTTTCTTATCGACATCTACCTGGGGACCGTTACGTACAGCTAGTACCGCTTGCGGCCTGTGGTTAAACCCACTGCGAGCGTAGTGTCGAGTCTTTAGAGTCCCACACAGAGGGTTTTCCAGCTTCAGGCGAAATGATATAGAGGTCGTATGGTTTTACGACAGGGTTCGGACATATACGTGTACTTGTGCACGTATGATGTTCGGACAAATTATAATAGCAGGCTTTGGTTTAAGCCAGATTCTAGTATTGGATTATTGGATTTATGCAGTCTCAGTATATCTGTGTTTTTCGTAAATACGGATGGAAGGGGCATTCTCGTAATTACTTGAGAAACTTCTAGAAGAAAGGTAACTCATTATGTTTTAATTCATTTATGAATTAAGCTTAATGAGGTGGAGGAGATGAGGTGTAAATATCATTGTTGGAGATAGTACCCTCAGAGTTAATTATTGGATCACAGGCACGTGATTGCAATGATTGAGGGAGGACCTATACCGGTAGGACAGTCTTACTCGAGATGATAGTATGCTATCTGGTTTATCTTTGTCATCGTGTACTGCTTTAGGTGACCTTACGAGTCGCTATTACACGTTGATAGAGCCCCTAGGATTCTTGCTTGACTACCAACAGTATGAGGGTGATCATATACGTGAGAGCTGGAGTCTATAAGCACATCCTTAAAAGGTCCCTAGTCATGGGAGTTTCGAGACAGGGCATCGATTCTTCAGAGTAGACTAGTGTATACAGTCAAGACCCCGACGAGGGGCGGTGGCCGGTCTCATAAGCCACTGGTGTCAGTTGGTTCACCTAAGATGTATACAAGTGCTCATTGGGTTATGAGTACACCGGACAGGACTCGCCGGGAATCTGCTAGTTGGTATTATACCTGACGTCAGATAACAGTTCCCTGGTGACATGTGTACAGGTTAGTTCATCGACCTGAGATCGTCATTTGTCTCGTGTGAGTTCCCCACTGTGCTTTGATTACTACCCTACCACGCTCAAAGGAGACGTGCAAACAGGTTTTAGTTGGGTACAGTCCCGAGCCACATGGAGGCAGTGAGCGTATCTGCAGGGGTTCGTCTCTCCCGGTATTGGGGGTGAGGTCGCGCTGTGTCTAGGAGAGCCAGTACATGAAAAGTCCATGGCCAAGGCAGGAGATTTACTGGTAGGTATTCCAGTAGTATCTCAGGGTGTTCTGGGCTACACTCCGACACGACTTGTACCGCTATTGGGGGTCTGACTTTTACCAACCCCCTAGGCCCGTCATGCGATGCTCATAGACGAACGGACCGGACTGTACGGATATTGTTACTGACAGGCTCAGTAGGGTGTCAGGATGAGTTCGCTCATCAACGTCCCTTTTGGTCAATAGCTGGTGGCCCGTCACGTATGGCTGATACCTCTGATGTGCTAGTGGTTAAATCCACAGCCATAGTATTGACGAGTCTTTAGAGTCCACCATACACACAGTTACTCAAGTTTCAGGCGAAACGCTATAGAGGCCGTATGGAGATATGGCAGGGTTCGATCAGATACGTGCGGTATTGCACGGATCGTGATTGGACAGATTTTACTAGCCGGCTTTGGCTTAAGCCGGATCCTAGTATTAAACAGTGTAGATTTTGTCTCTTTTCATTTGTATTCAGTGGGAATACAAATGCGGGCATGTATTTGCAGTAGCGGGGTTTTCCTGTAATTTATTACGGGATCAGTTTTCTGAAGTTGCCAGTTTGCATTCCGTTCTGGCCGGTTTTCCTTTGTTCCTTCACGGCCGGTCTTTTGTGATGGAGGGGGTTATTTGCAAGTTTGCAAATAACTTATTGAGGAGGGGGTTTCTTGCTTTTGTGACTTTATCATCATGAGATTCTTTTATTGTCACCTCTTTTGCTTTTATGAGATTGGATGAGTATTTGACTTTGGTGTGACCATTTTCTTTTTCCTAATTATCACACCTTATTCTCTTGTCACAATATATTTGATTCCCTCCACCATTTTTGAGAGGAAATGGCCGGCCACATCCTAGAGAGGAGAGAGGTTCAATTTGGTGTAGCATTTTTCCTTCATCTCATTTCCTTGCTAAAAATTGTGAGCACCATTTTCCTCCAAAGCATTTTTCTCTCTTCTCCATCATGGCAACTTCTATAACCTCAAGAGACAAAGTGTTCTACACTAGCTTACAGCAAATCTTGGACGTGTCGGCTAGCCAACTTCGCGCCCGAGTTGCCTCGGTCCAAAGGTGGGAGCCCGTAAACGAACCCGGCTACGTGGTGCCCTTTCTGACGAGGAGGTGACGGACGGAGATTCCGCGGGAGATCGGAGTGGAGACGAAGACCGAAGGACACAGATCGCTTGGTATACTTCTCTACTCTTATTCTAGTTTTCTAGTAGCTAGGTTAATGGCCCGATCCGGGAAATAAGTGCGCGGTGGTGCCGGTTTGCTAGTTTGCAAAGTTTTTCGTTTCCGCATTTCCGGCGTCGGATCGACGGCCGGGGCGCCGCCGCGGACTTACATTGGTATCAGAGCCTCGCCATTAACTTAGCCTAGCTTGCTCTAGTATGTTTAGAACTCAATCGAACAATAAAACCCCAAAAACCTTATTTTCTTGTGCATTTGGTTTCTGTCGAAATTTTTTTGGCTCTAAAAATTTTTCAGGTTGTTTCAGAAACACGTGCATGGAATTCTAAGCATTCTGTAAAAATTTGGTCGCCTGAACTTACTATACCGCCGCGGAACCGCGGCCAAAACTATGCTTGGGCCGCTGTTCCGCCGCGATTTGTATTGATCATTGTACTAAATTTTTCCAGTAGGCTTTTGAATAGAAAATAGGGGTTTTGAGACATTCTTTTTGGGCCCAGATTTTCTGTGAGTTCTACAGTACTGCTTGGGGCCCACTTCGATAAATTTGTTCGATCGGATATTTTAAACATGTTAGTTCACAGTATTTACATTATATCTGCGACCGTGAATGTCACTCGATCGGTAAATCCAGTCTATCTGCTATACCTCTTTTAGACGGATTTGCGACATTCACGTTGATGTTCTGTATTGTGCTGTGATGTTGCGGATTGGTCGTGGAGGATAGCCTGGTTGCAATGTTAGTACAGTTTTGTTTTATATGTACATTTAATATTGCGGGTGAGCGTCTGACATGTGGACTGCCGTCACTGCCTGTTTGTATTATTCTTTTGGCGCACGACCGGGTCGAGGTCGATGTACCCGTTGTATGTATATTTTACTTTCTGTACTAGGATTACCCCGCGGAGGGGTGCACGGATAGCCGGGTTCTAGAGGGCAACAAGCCCGCATCTCATGGCATTGAGACGGAGGGGGCTTCACTCTAGAATTGGCGGGCTATTCGCCGCACTCGTAGGGGGTACAGGTTGACCCAGGAGGGGTGCCCAAGTTACCGGATTCCGTGAAGTGCTGGGTGGTCCATTCACGTTGCTGAAGGGGGCTGCCTCGCTTCAGGTTTTGGCGGGTAACTTGCCGCGCCCGTAGGGGTCTAGGATTTTCATTGCACAGGCTATCCACACGACCAGGGGAACGTCGGGTTTCAGTAGCGGCTCTATGAAACCCGGGGATCCCAGATATCTGTATTGTTCTGTGATGCTGTACATTTCTATGATGTTGCATTTTATCACGCCTTGAGCGAAAATTATATATTATATATATACTAGTAGATGTTGTATATGTTTTGCATCCGCGCTAGTCCAGTCCCAGCTCTGTCGTTAGTTAGCTAACCTAACGGGTGATGACGGGACCCAGTGGCGAATGCGGATGGCATATACGTACGTCATTATTTTCGTTCTTTATTGTTGTGATCAATTGATGGGACTGCGTTGATTCGGATCAATGCAAGATAAACAAACCTATTCTGATGTTGTTGGAACATTTTTCAAAAAGCTGTTATTGCAAGGGCGTTCTCTTTTGTTTTGCATTGTGGTATACAGTTGGAATATCCTGCTCCTCAGTCGACTAGGCATGGGCCGAGTTCCCTTCACCGGGAGTGACCCCTTGGACAGAAGTTTGCGTCAGGGCAATAACTTCACTATAGCCGATTACTTTTGCTTTGCATCGTGGTATTCAGTTGGAATATCCTGCACCTCATTCCACGGGGAAAGAGCCGAGATCCCTTCACCGGGAGTGACCTCTTTAGCAAATGTTTTCGTTACTATATTTTAATGAAGCTATCAGTTCCTTCAACGATATCAAGTTCATTACGTTAAAAGTTTTCGCCAGAAACCATTCGTAGCCCTCCGTCATTTCAGAACGGTAGCACTTAGTATTCATGCTATGTATGTTGGCCTTCGTCAAGGCATAGTGTATGGTAGCTATTTGTTACTTTTCTGCAGCATAGATAGATGCGTTGGTTTGGGGCAGTCGTACTACTATTTTGGCCTTCGTCAAGGGTATGTACGGGTGGGTTCAAATTAACCTGGACAATGACGGGTAGAACTTGACATGTGACTTATGATATGTTGGCCTTCGTCAAGGTCATAAGAGCATGGGGCAAAAATCCATATCGGGAGTTTCTAAAGAAACTGAAACTTGCCAGATTTACGCATACCTTCTGGAGTGTGATAACGTGAGCGGATTCCGTCACGTTATCATGCAATGATAGTTGGATCCCGATTCCCACTGATGAGTTGGTTTACTCCTCGGGTGATCCCGGCTAATTCTTCTTTCAGGTTTGGGGAAGAATTTGACGTTACAGTGGGAGGTTTCCAGATTAGATAAAGTGATAACCATTCTGATCTAGGTTAGAATGCACGCTGAGTGTTTCTTTTCTCTCTCTCTTTGGCAGCGACCATTGACCCGACCCTAGACTATGACTCAGTGACCAAGTTGACCGAACCTTCTTAACACTGGCTTTTGGATTGTCAGAGTTGCAAACCTCATTGCCACTCCTACTTTTACCCTTTTCTCCAAAACACCCCGTATTACTACGAACGTCCACTTCCATTAGACAAAACCATCGTATGGTTATATACGAACTCGAAGGAATTCGAGGATGGTTTCTGATTGGTAGGGATTCTGCGTGTTTAAGTTTAGTTAATTACCGCAATCAAAACGGTTTCGCTTGTAGCTAGCCGGTTGAGTACAGGTCGTCCGCAGGGAGATGGGAATCTTTTTCTATGTGCTTTCACGAGTTAAGTCCAATTTTCCAGATTTGTTTGTGATTATCTAAGTGTTAAAATGATATGTAAAGAGAGCTTGTTAGGGTTAGGATTAGGTTAGTTTGAGTTAGGAGTCGCTCACTTCTTTCGTTGCCACTCTTAATATCGGTGTTACGGTAATCGGCAACAATGGGGATTAGCACGACTAGGAAGGAACTTGCGAGTATAAGCTAGGCTTTCCAATGCTTAAGTTCTTCCTTTTGGTGCTTGTCCGTCCGTTCTTGGCTCTTAGCCATAACCTCCGGTTAATTCAACCACAACCGGTCTCACTACGGAATCACCGCTATCATGTAGGATAGGGTGCCGTAGGGAGCGGATTGTGGTTCAATTAACGGGAGTTGATTTAAGATGTTGGGCAAGGAAAGAGTGAGAGAGATTTCCTTCTCTCAAACTTCCCTTATCCTACCCTAACAAGTATGGAAACTACTCACACATCATAATGAAAAGAAAATAAAACAAAGAGGAAGATAGAAAGCAAGAGATTAAAAGATAACAACTAGCTATTTGCGACCTCACCTTGGCAAGGATCAAGCGTAAGCATCATGGTTGTTTTAAAGATAAAGAAAAAGAGAAAGAAAGAAACAACAATAAATAACAACTACTTATTAATTAACGATTACAAGCGATTAACATAAAAAGAGCAAGACAAATATAATAACAAAATGAACTTCTTTATTCATCATTCTTCACTCACAAAAGCTCACTACAAGTTTTTCAATGGAGAAGAGATGAGAAGAGGAAGAAGAACAAGTATTCTAAACCCTAAAAAATACAAGATTAAGCACCCTTGGCTTCACAAGGTTCTGGGCTATTTATAGGCTGGAAAATGAAAACCTAGGGCAACATTCAGAACTAAAGTGAAATGACCAATCTACCCACAAAAATTGGTCAACTGTCGCCACTATACGGCCGCGGTTCCGCGGCCTAAGACTGCTATTGCCGCGGAACCGCAGCACTTTAGAGGAATTGGTTAATCATTTTGGTGGCTTTTCCTGTTTTGTTGTTCCCATTAGTCTGGTATATGATTTTTCTCAGAATTGCTTCACGATTTTTCCAGAATTTCTGTTGATCAAAAGGTGATTGGATATGGATCTTTTTGTCATGATTTTCTCGAGCTCCGCGTAGATTTCTTGGATCTTGTGCTGCCATTGAGCCTTGTGCATGAAAATGACATTTGATTTGCCATTTTGTCTCCTAAACTGGTGTGTGGCAACAAATGGATAAAGAGCGGAGATCCGTGTTTTATCTGTGGTTGGCAGGAACCCGTATTTTGTCGTGTTTTTTCCATGAATTTCATCGTTTAGAGCCGAGAACCTGTATCCTGCAATTGACTAGCAAACACGGCTCAAGAGTACCTACAGATATGCAATGTGATAAAAATTGGGCGGTATAAAAATGCAAAAATCTGATATGAACAAATACCCCCAAACTTATCATTTGCTCGTCCCGAGCAAAGCCAATTTATTCACAAAAATTTTCCTAACCTCACTTTCGCAGGGAACGCGATTGCACTGAGCATGTGCAACAAGCCGTTAAACCTCTAGGTGTCCCTAGTAGGAGGAGTGTTGTCTCCTGGGAGTTTTCAGCGGATACACCCACAAAATCCGGTCAAGTTAGTTTTGTAAAATAACTAAGATTCAAACCCTAAAGTTTTGTTTCAGAAAATAACAATTCTATTATCCTAAGTCTAGACTATCGAACCCTTATTTTTCACATCTCGCTTCTTATTTAACTACAGATTTTATATGTCTTTACGTGCAGTGCAAATAGTGTCGTTAAGTTTCCAGAAGGATCGATTTACGTCATCATGTCACACAATAAAGCCCAGATAAAATTTTTTGAAAGGATCACATAAGTTTTATAAAAAGTTAAACATTTTTCAAGTTTCGTTTTCCAGTAAAGTTTCAACTTTAGAATTTCTATCTTCCTTAACAGGAAACTAGGTCTTATTTTTCACTCCACCTTTTTCTTGTTTTCATTTCATATACACCTTTGTGAACGTGCAATAGTCTTTATCATAGAATAAAACCTTAATATATCCGCTAAAATTCTTTTTTTTTTATAAAAGCCTGTCTTTTATCAAGATTATTCTCACACAAAGAACCGTTAGGAATTTTAACTCGGAGAGAACACTTGCTTGATTTTGTTTTAATCTTGACTTTCTAGGCTTCTTAGCGAGTTTTGGGCCAATTCACCCAAACCAGTTGGCTTTAGGGCATTAGGTATAGAAACACCCCAGCGGACTTAATTACTCAAGTTACCTAGGTCCATAAACAAAAGACAGTTTGGCGTGAAAATCATGATGATTTAATACGAACGGAGATATAGCCGGCAGTTCAATTATTTTTTTGGATAAAAGACGTGTTTAGTGGGTTTTGGTGTGTAATCATTCCAATCAAGTTCCAAATGGGTTATTTTTCAGACTTAGTTCTAATTAAGGCATCAATATCATTCCTTCATATTCACTCACTTCATAAACTATTCTGGATATTACTTATTTCCGAACAAACCTATTTGATCCTCAGAAAATCATTTATCCATTAAAAGTTTTTAGACATAAAAAGACTTGTCATCTAATTTCCAAAACTCACGACACGTGTAGTGTGATGTAAAGACGTATATCAGCTATAGTTAACTTCAAAGGAGAGTTATCTTTCAAGTTTTCAAAATCTAAACATAAGATTTAGTTATTCTTATCTTATCAAACAAAACCGTCGAAATGTTGAATCAGAGTCCTCCCACTAGCTAACTTAACAAAATAGTTTTTATATTTTTAGAAAATTTTCAGATTTTTATGGATTTTATGGATTTTAATATGCAGATGCAGAATATACATATGAATGCGAAGGTAAGAAATGCGTACCGAGCGTACCCCCAAACTTAAACTGGACAGTGTCCTCACTGTCATTGCATGAAGAGATCATTTGAAGGGTCAAAATTGTCGGTTAGATATACACAAAATTTTTATTTTTATTTTTATTTTTTTTTGTTTTTGGTTTTAAGAAAAGGAAAAAGAAAAAGAATATCCACAAAAATGTACAAAATGGTATATACATACCCCCAAACTTATTTGGGACAGTGTCCACTGTTCTTGGCTGGATAACCAAAGTTTGGAGGTAAGCAGAGGAAGATTATGCAGGGTAAACCGGCTCCTGTAAGAACAGGAGCTCCTCTTTGGTTCGGCGCTAAGGTACGGTTTAAGTCGGTGTCCGTTCACTTTGAAAATTGAACCGTCCTTTGGATTCTCCCAATCCACAGCGCCATGCGGATACACATTCCGCACAAAATACGGCCCTTTCCAGCGAGATCTGAGCTTTCCTGGATAGAAGTGTAGTCGGGTGTCGTAAAGCAGTACCTGCTGACCAGGTACGAAGGTTTTGCGCAAAAGGTGTTTATCGTGAAACACCTTCGTTCGATTCTTAACGACAACCGCGTTATCGTAAGCCTCATCCCTAAGCTCGCTCAATTCTTTCAACTGCAGCTTCCGATGGCTGCCCGCATCTTCGAGAGACAGATTCAGCTCCTTTATCGCCCAAAATGCGCGATGCTCTATTTCGACTGGTAGGTGGCAAGCTTTTCCGTACACAAGCCGATAGGGAGACATGCCAAGATCGGTCTTATAAGCGGTTCGGAATGCCCAAAGGGCATCAGTGAGTTTCAACGACCAATCCTTACGGTTCTTGGAAACCGTCTTCTCCAGTATCTGCTTGATTTTGTTTTGAAACTTCGGCCTGCCCGCAGGTTTGGGGGTGGTAGGGCGTAGAGAGCTTATGATTAATGGAATATTTCCGCATCAAGGCCTCGAAAGTCTTGTTGCAGAAATGGCTTCCATTGTCGCTAATGATCGCTCGGGGGTGCCCAAAACGGGAGAAAATGTTTTCTTTAAGAATCCTAACGACAACCTTGTTGTCGTTAGTCCGGCTGGGCACAGCCTCGACCCACTTAGAGACGTAATCAACAGAGAGAGGATGTACAAGTTCCCGAAAGAGCTGGGAAACGGCCCATGAAATCTATCCCCTAAACGTCAAAAATCTCCACAACCAAGATTTGTTGGAGCGGCATCTCGTTCCTCCGGGATATCCGGCCCATGTGTTGGCACCGGGAGCAAGTCTTGCAATAGTAATGAGCGTCTTTGAAGAGTTGTGGCCAGTAGAAACCACATTGCAAGATCTTCTCAGCTGTCTTTCTGGGGCCAAAATGCCCGCCACACGCTTGATCGTAGCAAAATGACAGCACACTCTTGAATTCCTCATCAGGGACACACCGACGAATAATCTGGTCGGGACAGTACTTGAACAAATAGGGTTCGTCCCAGTAAAAGTGTTTTACTTAGGATAAGAAGCGAAGTCTGTCCTGACTTGACCATTCAATCGGTAGTAATCCCGTGGCCAAATAGTTCACAATATCTGCGAACCAGGGTTCGCAAGATACTGTCAAGAGCTGTTCATCCGGGAAAACGTCGTTGATCGGAATTGGAAGCGAAGGCGAAGAAGGAAGTCGTGAGAGATGGTCGGCAACTACGTTTTCACATCCTCGTTTGTCCTTAATGACAAGGTCAAACTCTTGAAGCAAGAGGATCCAACGTATTAGCCGAGATTTTGCGTCTTTCTTCGCAAAAAGATGGCGCAGAGCAGAATGGTCAGTATAGACAATGACTGGAGAGCCGATGAGGTAGGGCCTGAACTTTTCTAAAGCAAATACAACAGCCAAGAATTCCTTCTCAGTTGTTGTATAATTGAGTTGGGCGTCGTTCAGGGTTCGGCTCGCATAATAGATTACGTGCGGCATCTTGTTGATGTGTTGTCCAAGGACAGCACCAATGGCAAAGTCGGATGCATCGCACATAATCTCAAATGGGTGCGTCCAGTCAGGTGAAGAAAGAACGGGAGCAGAAGTGAGTGAGGTTTTCAATGACTCGAATGCAGTCACACAGCTTGAGTTGAAGTCGAATGGCGTGTCCTTGGCCAGAAAAAGAGTCAAGGGCCTAGCAATCTTGCTAAAGTCCTTGATGAACCGTCTATAGAAACCGGCATGGCCAAGGAAGGCTCGGATATCTTTGACGCATCGGGGAGGAGGTAGATTGGAAATGACCTCAATCTTTGCTTTGTCAACCTCTAAGCCATTTTGCGAGATGATATGTCCTAAGAAAATACCTTCGCGCACCATGAAGTGGCACTTCTCCCAATTCAAAGTGAGATTCTTGTCCTTACATCGGGTAAGGACAGCATCAAGATGCAGCAAACACTCGTTGAAGGAATCGCCGAAGATGGAGAAATCATCCATGAAGATCTCCAGAAATTTTTCCACCATGTCTTAGAATATTCCCATCATACACCGCTGGAAGGTAGCGGGCGCATTGCATAACCCAAAGGACATGCGACGATATGCAAACGTGCCAAAAGGACAAATGAAAGTTGTATTGTCCTGGTCTTTTTCGGCGATGGGAATTTGATTATAGCCAGAGTAGCCATCAAGAAAGCAGTAGTACTCGTGTCCGGCCAATCGTTCAAGCATTTGGTCAATGAAAGGTAGCGGAAAGTGGTCCTTCCGCGTTGCGGCGTTGAGTTTTCTGTAATCGATGCATACTCGCCACCCAGTTTGGGTGCGAGTAGGGATTAACTCGTTCGCCTCGTTAGTGATGACCGTTATACCTGATTTCTTGGGGACAACGTGAATGGGGCTAACCCACTGGCTATCAGAGATAGAGTAAATGATACCACTATCCAGACATTTTATGATCTCCTTCTTCACAGCCTCTTTCATGACTGGATTGAGACGTCTTTGTGGATCCCGGGCTGGTTTGGCATCATCCATCAGATGAATGTGATGTTCAATGATCAGGGGACTAATCCCCTTGATGTCCGCCATGGACCATCCAAAAGCTTGCCTGTTGCTGTGCAAGACCGCGAGAAGGGCTTTCTCTTGCTCTGGAGCTAGAGAAGCCGAGATGATGACAGGGAGGGTCTTGTTCTCACCTAAGTAAGCGTACTTAAGGTGAGACGGCAAAGGCTTGAGTTCGAGCGTTGGAGGTGAAACGATGGAAGGCAAGATTGGTGAAGCGGTCTCGAACTCAAAAGATTCCAGCAAAGGTTCGAAACGAGTGTAAGCGACCGAGTCGGATGGTTCAGGTAACTCATCCGAAAATTCGAAGGATTCATACTCGGGTTGCGAGCGGCTAAGATCGTTCAAGAACGTGAAACACTCGTAGTCGTTGTCGGGCGCAGAAACAGCAGCAGGTTCGAGAAGGAACGCACTAGTGGCGTTAAGGTTAGCATGATCGAACAGAAACTCCTCGAATTCACACTCTTCAGGGGTGATCTCCTGGATCGAGCAGATGTCCAGTATATGAGCATTAGGTTCGGAGGGCTGATTCCCCAACCTAAAAATGTTGAGTTCAATCGTCATGTTTCCAAAAGAGAGGTTCATCGAACCATTGCGACAATTGATCACAGCATTTGAGGTTGCAAGGAATGGGCGACCGAGTATCACCGGAATTTGATTCCGGGGGTTAGCTACAGGATGTGTGTCTAATACAATGAAGTCAACGGGGAATATGAAGTCCCCGACTTTGATTAACACATCCTCTAGCTCACCCCTAGGATGGGTGATCGATCGGTCGGCCATTTGGAGAGTACAGTGTGTGGGTCTCAGCTCTCCTACGCCTAATTGCTCGTATACTGAGTACGGAAGCAGATTAACACTGGCACCAAGATCTAATAGTGCACGGTTGATGTTCTTATCCCTAATGGTAATAGAAATCGTAGGACAGCCAGGGTCCTTCCGTTTTTGTGGTAAAGATTGGGTAAGAGCATCACTCACAGCACTAGCCAAGAAAACTTTCTTTGGTACCTGAGACTTCCTCTTTTTCGTGCACAAGTCCTTTAAGATTTTCGCGTAGGATGGGACTTGTTGGACGGCATCTAAAAGAGGAATGTTAATGTTAACCTGCTTAAATAACTCCAGAATCTTCTCCATTTGAGGATTTTGTTTATTAGACCTCAACCGGTTTGGAAATGGGACGTTTTTAAAATTGGTTGAGTCTAATGCTTGTGGAGAAGATTGTGGAGTTGGAACGGATCCCAGAACAGGTGTTTTCGTGGAGTGAGAAGCGGGTCCGTTCAGAGCAGAAGAAGAAGAAGGAGAGCCTTTTGAAGAATGGAGAATAGGCTCAGAAGACGAAGAAGCAGGAGAAGAAGAAGAAGAAGCGGCCGGGGTGTCATCGTTGATCCGTTTGCCAATGTTGTTTTGCAGCATCCTTCCCGATCTCAATGTGGTCACGGCACTCACATTATGGTTCTGTTGTTCAAGAGCAACATGTACATTCTGTGGGTGACCGGGATTTGGGAGTGGCTGGGACGGGAGCTTCCCCTTCTCTCGCTCGCTTAAGGCCGCATTCAGCTGTGCAATCTGGGCCTCGATGGTCTTGATGTTTTGCCCGTGAGCGGCTGTGTGTTGCACTAAGGACTGAATGGAAGACTGGATGTTGGCAGTGGATTGTGTCGATTGTTTAACGAACGCCTCCAGACTTTGTTCGAGCGAGGAAACCTTATCGTTGTTTGACGGAACAAAGTTGTTTTGGGGAAAAGAATTGTTCGGTGCAAAGTTGTTCGTCTGATTTTGAAAAGGTTGGGGTTGGAAGGGCTGCTGAAATTGATGTTGAGTTTGTTGTTGCGCTTGTTGTTGCGGCGGAGGGGGCCTTTGGAAATTGTTGCCTTGGAATTGATTATGATTCTGATTCCAGGAAAAATTGGGGTGGTTCCTCCAACCGGGATGGTAAGTGGAAGAGTATGGATCATTCCTCGGTCTTTGCTGGAATGCAGCATTAACCTGATCCTGTCCTTGCGATGGTGGATTGTAAGGACACTCTTCGGTTAAGTGAGAAGGATCGGAACAACAAGCGCAGATGGTACGAAGGGGAAGAACAGGGGCAGGAGCAGGAGAAGAAAATTTGCTCTCTATGGCTTCAAGCTTTCTCGTTATTGCAGCCATTTCAGGTTTCATCGCAATAGAGACATCAAGTTGGTGAATTCCTACCCTAGACTGACCGGTAGAAGTGGAGGTAGAAGAAGAAGAAGTCGGTCTGGTGCTCTCCCATTGTAGCGTTTGCTCCGCAAGGTCGTCAAAGAATTGCCACGCTTCCTCGTCAGATTTTGATAGGAAGTGGCCCTGACAGATGGTTTCCAATAACTGCTTCGTTGCTGGGTTCAGGCCCTCGTATAAGGTTTGGGAAAGTTGCCATTTCTCTATACCGTGGTGAGGACACTGAACAAGAAGGTCTTTGTACCGGTCAAAGCACTTACAGAAGGGTTCAGAAGGAAGCTGAGAGAATTGGTTGATTTCATTGCGAATACTTGCGGTTTTATGATTCGGATAGAACTTTTTGAGAAACGCTTTAACAAACTCGTCCCAACTGGTTATGGAGTGGGAAGCGGTGCTAGACAGCCATTTTTCAGCAAGATCGCATAAAGTGAATGGAATGACCCGTAGACGTATAGCATCGTCCGACAGTTGGGTAGTTTTCATCATGGCACAAACGTTTTGAAATTTATTGATGAAGATATAGGCATCTTCAGATTCAAGCCCATGAAATCGTGGAAGCATGTTGATGAAGTGGGGCTTAATTCCAAAATTATCCCCATTGGCCGGTGGAAGAGAAAGGCAGGTGGGAAGTGCAGAACGGGTGGGATAGAAACGATCCTGGAGCGCGATTCGCTGCGGCGCTACAACAGACGGTGGTGGTGGGTTATTGGTCACCGTAGGAGGTGGAGCCAATCCAGGGGTAGTCAAAGAGATGTTCGGATTAAATCCTGACATCGCGGAAGAAGAGGTCGGTGATGGTGAAGGTGAAGATGTATGAACAGAATTCCGGTCAACGTCGGAGTTGGCCGGCAAAGGTAAAGGTGAAAGAGGAGTGGACGGAGTTTCGACGTCTGAGTTGATCGCGTAGTCGGTAGCGACTAACGTAACGCGGACTAGGCGGGCGCTAGTGTCCCGATTCTAAGCGGACATACACTAAACGAGTTTAGTATAGTCAAAGCGGAGAAGGTGAGGGTAAGAAAACGTCAATGGAGAAAGGCGATGGGTGGTGGATGAAAAATGGATTTTGGCGACAAAGGGCAAGTTTTTATAAAAGTTTTTGATTTTTTCCTTTTTTTTATTTTTTAGAAAGAGCTTTACAGAAATATGTACGGACTTACGGCTTTAAGCAATCACAAACAAGATATGCACAATCACACCTAGATCTAGGGTCACCTAGGTCTGCTAGACAGCTCCTAACTGTTCCAGAGGGCTAGAAATAGGACCTCAAACCGCCTCTTCTCCGTCAATTGCGACCAGGTAAGTGCCAGGTAAGTGGGAGGTTGTCCAACGCTTTCGCGGAGTTCCTTAATTAAATAACCACTTGCCTTCGACACACTTGCCTAGACACCGCAAAAGTCAGATAGGATAAACGGCCGATGCCTGCAACTAGTCCTCTGTCCTATTGAGCACGAAGTCCTTAGGGCTGAGTCTAGTATTTTTTAATTAACAATGGTCAATGCATATGCTTTTTGTGATTTCTGGGGTCCTGGGAAGGGTGATGAAATCCCCACCCAATCTGAATTGGTTTCAAGCCCCTTAAGTCCGTATTAATGAATGCAAAGCGGTAACAAATCAACTGCAAACAATTTTTATTTTAGCGCGGTGCAAAGAATCCTGCACAAAAACAGTTTATTGGAAGGGGAAGAGAATTTGCGCAAAGAATGCTGCAGAAAACACAGTTTATTGGAGTCCAGAGGAGTGGGAGAGGGGAGAGAAACACTTACAGGGATTTTGGCAGCCCGAAGGCACCAAACGGCCGCGGTTCCACGGCCTAAGCCTCCTTATGCCGCGGTTCCGCGGCGGTATGATGGGTTTGGGCTTCTGAAATTTTTGGCTGTGCTCTGTTGGGTGTCCTCTGCTTGTCTGGATGTGCTGAATTTTGACTTGCTTCCTGTATCTGCTCCAGATTTTTACAGTAGACCGTTTGCTTCGTTTTGATCCATCGCGGTGTAGCCGCGAAATGTGGGTCTATCTTCCCACGTCTTTGGCACTGAACTCGAACTCCGTATTATCCTGCACACTTGCACAAAATCTAATCAAAAATAACAAGATGATTTTTCTTTACAAAGTATATTTTTTTGTTGTTTTGTTTTTTGGTTATATTTATTTTCACAAGTTAACCCGAAATTACACAAAGAAATAAACTACCGTCTCCCCGGCAACGGCGCCATTTGATTGGTAGAAATTCTGCGTGTTTAAGTTTAGTTAATTACCGCAATCAAAACGGTTTCTCTTGTAGCTAGCCGGTTGAGTACGGCTCGTCCGCAGGGAGATGGGAATCTTTTTCTATGTGCTTTCACGAGTTAAGTCCAATTTTCCAGATTTGTTTGTGATTATCTAAGTGTTAAAATGATATGTAAAGAGAGCTTGTTAGGGTTAGGATTAGGTTAGTTTGAGTTAGGAGTCGCTCACTTCTTTCGTTGCCACTCTTAATATCGGTGTTACGGTAATCGGCAACAACGGGAATTAGCACGACTAGGAAGGAACTTGCGAGTATAAGCTAGGCTTTCCAATGCTTAAGTTCTTCCTTTTGGTGCTTGTCCGTCCGTTCTTGGCTCTTAGCCATAATCTCCGGTTAATTCAACCACAACCGGTCTCACTACGGAATCACCGCTATCATGTAGGATAGGGTGCCGTAGGGAGCGGATTGTGGTTCAATTAACGGGAGTTGATTTAAGATGTTGGGCAAGGAAAGAGTGAGAGAGATTTCCTTCTCTCAAACTTCCCTTATCCTACCCTAACAAGTATGGAAACTACTCACACATCATAATGAAAAGAAAATAAAACAAAGAGGAAGATAGAAAGAAAGAGATTAGAAGATAACAACTAGCTATTTGCGACCTCACCTGGGCAAGGATCAAGCGTAAGCATCATGGTTGTTTTAAGGATACAGAAAAAGAGAAAGAAAGAAACAACAATAAATAACAACAACTACTTATTAATTAACGATTACAAGCGATTAACATAAAAAGAGCAAGACAAATATAATAACAAAATGAACTTCTTTATTCATCATTCTTCACTCACAAAAGCTCACTACAAGTTTTTAAATGGAGAAGAGATGAGAAGAGGAAGAAGAACAAGTATTCTAAACCCTAAAAAATACAAGATTAAGCACCCTTGGCTTCACAAGGTTCTGGGCTATTTATAGGCTGGAAAATGAAAACCTAGGGCAACATTCAAAACTAAAGTGAAATGACCAATCTACCCACAAAAATTGGTCAACTGTCGCCACTATACGGCCGCAGTTCCGCGGCCTAAGACTGCTATTGCCGCGGAACCGCGGCACTTTAGAGGAATTGGTTCATCATTTTTGGTGGCTTTTCCTGTTTTGTTGTTCCCATTAGTCTGGTATATGATTTTTCTCAGAATTGCTTCACGATTTTTCCAGAATTTCTGTTGATCAAAAGGTGATTGGATATGGATCTTTTTGTCATGATTTTCTCGAGCTCCGTGTAGATTTCTTGGATCTTGTGCTGCCATTGAGCCTTGTGCATGAAAATGACATTTGATTTGCCATTTTGTCTCCTAAACTGGTGTGTGGCAACAGACGGATAAAGAGCGGAGATCCGTGTTTTATCTGTGGTTGGCAGGAACCCGGATTTTGTCGTGTTTTTTCCATGAATTTCATCGTTTAGAGCCGAGAACCTGTATCCTGCAATTGACTAGCAAACACGGCTCAAGAGTACCTACCGATATGCAATGTGATAAAAATTGGGCGGTATAAAAATGCAAAAATCTGATATGAACAAATACCCCCAAACTTATCATTTGCTTGTCCCGAGCAAAGCCAATTTATTCACAAAAATTTTCCTAACCTCACTTTCACAGGGAACGCGATTGCACTGAGCATGTGCAACAAGCCGTTAAACCTCTAGGTGTCCCTAGTAGGAGGAGTGTTGTCTCCTGAGGGTTTTCAGCGGATACACCCACAAAATCCGGTCAAGTTAGTTTTGTAAAATAACTAAGATTCAAACCCTAAAGTTTTGTTTCAGAAAATAACAATTCTATTATCCTAAGTCTAGATTATCGAACCCTTATTTTTCACACCTCACTTCTTATTTAACTACAGATTTTATATGTCTTTACGTGCAGTGCAAATAGTGTCGTTAAGTTTCCAGAAGGATCGATTTACGTCATCATGTCACACAATAAAGCCCAGATAAATTTTTTTGAAAGGATCACATAAGTTTTATAAAGAGTTAAACATTTTTCAAGTTTCGTTTTCCAGTAAAGTTTCAACTTTAGAATTTCTATCTTCCTTAACAGGAAACTAGGTTTTATTTTTCACTCCACCTTTTTCTTGTTTTCATTTCATACACACCTTTGTGAACGTGCAATAGTCTTTATCATAGAATAAAACCTTCATATCTCCGCTAAAATTCTTTTTTTTATAAAAGCCTGTCTTTTATCATGATTATTCTCACACAAAGAACCGTTAGGAATTTTAACTCGGAGAGAACACTTGCTTGATTTTGTTTTAATCTGGACTTTCTAGGCTTCTTAGCGAGTTTTGGGCCAATGCACCCAAACCAGTTGGCTTTAGGGCATTAGGTGTAGAAACACCCCAGCGGACTTAATTACTCAAGTTACCTAGGTCCACAAACAAAAGACAGTTTGGCGTGAAAATCATGATGATTTAATACGAACGGAGATATAGCCGGCAGTTCAATTATTTTTTTTGGATAAAAGACGTGTTTAGTGGGTTTTGGTGTGTAATCATTCCAATCAAGTTCCAGATGGGTTATTTTTCAGACTTAGTTCCAATTAAGGCATCAATAACATTCCTTCATATTCACTCACTTCATAAACTATTCTGGATATTACTTATTTCCGAACAAACCTATTTGATCCTCAGAAAATCATTTATCCATTAAAAGTTTTTAGACATAAAAAGACTTGTCATCTAATTTCCAAAACTCACGACACGTGTAGTGTGATGTAAAGACGTATATCAGCTATAGTTAACTTCAAAGGAGAGTTATCTTTCAGGTTTTCAAAATCTAAACATAAGATTTAGTTATTCTTATCTTATCAAACAAAACCGTCGAAATGTTGAATCAGAGTCCTCCCACTAGCTAACTTGACAAAAAAGTTTTTATGTTTCTAGAAAATTTTCAGATTTTTATGGATTTTATGGATTTTAATATGCAGATGCAGAATATACATATGAATGCGAAGGTAAGAAATGCGTACCGAGCGTACCCCCAAACTTAAACTGGACAGTGTCCTCACTGTCATTGCATGAAGAGATCATTTGAAGGGTCAAAATTGTCGGTTAGATATACACAAAAATTTTATTTTTATTTTTATTTTTTTTGTTTTTGGTTTTAAGAAAAAGAAAAAGAAAAAGAATATCCACAAAAATGTACAAAATGGTATATACATACCCCCAAACTTATTTGGAACAGTGTCCACTGTTCTTGGCTGGATAACCGAAGTTTGGAGGTAGGCAGAGGAAGATTATGCAGGGTAAACCGGCTCCTGTAAGAACAGGAGCTCCTCTGTTGGTTCGGCGCTAAGGTACGGTTTAAGTCGGTGTCCGTTCACTTTGAAAAATGAACCGTCCTTTGGATTCTCCAAATCCACAGCGCCATGCGGATACACATTCCGCACAAAATACGGCCCTTTCCAGCGAGATCTGAGCTTTCCTGGATGGAAGTGTAGTCGGGTGTCGTAAAGCAGTACCTGCTGACCAGGTACGAAGGTTTTGCGCAAAAGGTGTTTATCGTGAAACACCTTCGTTCGATTCTTAACGACAACCGCGTTATCGTAAGCCTCATCCCTAAGCTCGCTCAATTCTTTCAACTGCAGCTTCCGATGGCTGCCCGCATCTTCGAGAGACAGATTCAGCTCCTTTATCGCCCAAAATACGCGATGCTCTATTTCGACTGGTAGGTGGCAAGCTTTTTCGTACACAAGCATTTAGGGAGACATGCCAAGATCGGTCTTATAAGCGGTTCGGAATGCCCAAAGGGCATCAGTGAGTTTCAACGACCAATCCTTACGGTTCTTGGAAACCGTCTTCTCCAGTATCTGCTTGATTTTGTTTTGAAACTTCGGCCTGCCCGCAGGTTTGGGGGTGGTAGGGCGTAGAGAGCTTATGATTAATGGAATATTTCCGCATCAAGGCCTCGAAAGTCTTGTTGCAGAAATGGCTTCCATTGTCGCTAATGATCGCTCGGGGTGCCCAAAACGGGAGAAAATGTTTTCTTTAAGAAACCTAACGACAACCTTGTTGTCGTTAGTCCGGCTGGGCACAGCCTCGACCCACTTAGAGACGTAATCAACAGCGAGAATGATGTACAAGTTCTCGAAAGAACTGGGAAACGGCCCATGAAATCTATCCCCCAAACGTCAAAAATCTCCACAACCAAGATTGGTTGGAGCGGCATCTCGTTCCTCCGGGATATCCGGCCCATGTGTTGGCACCGGGAGCAAGTCTTGCAATAGTCATGAGCGTCTTTGAAGAGTTGTGGCCAGTAGAAACCACATTGCAAGATCTTCTCAGCTGTCTTTCTGGGGCCAAAATGCCCACCACACGCTTGATCATGGCAAAATGACAGCACACTCTTGAATTCCTCGTCAGGGACACACCGACGAATAATCTGGTCGGGACAGTACTTGAACAAATAGGGTTCGTCCCAGTAAAAGTGTTTTACTTGGGATAAGAAGCGAAGTCTGTCCTGACTTGACCATTCAGTCGGTAGTAATCCCGTGGCCAAATAGTTCACAATATCTGCGAACCAGGGTTCGCAAGATACTGTCAAGAGCTGTTCATCCGGGAAAACGTCGTTAATCGGAATTGGAAGTGAAGGCGAAGAAGGAAGTCGTGAGAAATGGTCGGCAACTACGTTTTCACATCCTCGTTTGTCCTTAATGACAAGGTCAAACTCTTGAAGCAAGAGGATCCAACGTATTAGCCGAGATTTTGCGTCTTTCTTCGCAAAAAGATGGCGCAGAGCAGAATGGTCAGTATAGACAAGGACTGGAGAGCCGATGAGGTAGGGCCTGAACTTTTCTAAAGCAAATACAACAGCCAAGAATTCCTTCTCAGTTGTTGTATAATTGAGTTGGGCGTCGTTCAGGGTTCGGCTCGCATAATAGATTACGTGCGGCATCTTATTGATGTGTTGTCCAAGGACAGCACCAATGGCAAAGTCAGATGCATCGCACATAATCTCAAATGAGTGTGTCCAGTCAGGTGAAGAAAGAACGGGAGCAGAAGTGAGTGAGCTTTTCAATGACTCGAATGCAGTCACACAGCTTGAGTTGAAGTCGAATGGCGTGTCCATGGCCAGAAAAAGAGTCAAGGGCCTAGCAATCTTGCTAAAGTCCTTGATGAACCGTCTATAGAAACCGGCATGGTGTCACGACCCGAAAGAGCACGTGACTGGCCCTTGAACCATATGAAGTCTATAGGACTCCATCTGATCCAAGTAAGCCAAAAGCCCATAAATCTAAAACCATTTTAAGAGTAAAGAAACATATCTTGTAAATTATTTTCCCTTGAGGTATTTTATCTAACACTTACCACGCATAAACAAAGAGCACAACCCACACAAGCAATATAATATACAACGCCGAAGGGCGAGGATCAAACCCAAAAGAAACTCACAGTAACATGAAAACCTTAACACTACTAAGCGCGACTCTAAGGTCGAAATAATACATCACTAGTGTCTGAGTCTGAAACAATATACAAGTTTTTGGTTGATGGAACTTCTAGATACAATGAATAATACAAGTACAATGGTGATTCTTGATGCAAAAGAATCCACCTGCCAAATACAATTCACCCGCAAGGAAGCAGTGTGCCAGGAGTGTCGCTATGGAACCTGTACGGCAAACCCTGCAAGAACTGTGGCACAACGGGGGTGAGTTGCCAACTCGTGAATAGAAAATATCTACAAGAAGAAATCGAATACAAGACATAATCCTAGATCAAACAATCAGATATAATATAAACCTCAAATGAATAAGTTTAAAGCATAGTAAAGTGGCAGTATAATATCTGAACATAAGTGTAGTGCCAAGTACTCGTGCCAGTGCCTCACGTAACAATATATCATAAATATGATGTATGTATGCGGTAAAATGAAAACAGGAGATATCGTGAATGAAATCATCAGAAAATCAACGTCGAGCATTGACACAACCTATATATCTCAATATCAAGTGAAACCCATATATCATGTATCCGACATGTATGCAGCATTCATGAAGGTACTCTATCAGGTACTACTAATATATGATGCAATGCATATACATTAAATGTGGGGTAGGGGAGATATAATATACCATCGACCATAAAGGCCCCGAGCACATAGGCTTCTCTCAAATCGAGCTCATAGGCTCCGAGCACATAGGCTCCTCTCACATCGAGCTCATAGGCTCCGAGCACATAGGCTCCTCTCACATCGAGCTCATAGGCTCCGAGCACATAGGCTCCTCTCACATAATGCATATGTAAATTTGCATAGATCATCATGATGATATATTAAGTATGCGTATATATATATATCAGCGTCCCATACCACTAATATATATATACTCTATGGGTATACATATATATTTCAGCGTCCCATACCACCGATATATATACGCAGGAGTAAAACAATCTAGAATCATCATATGCAACCATATCACAGTGCGAAATCCATGGATTATAATACATGCAACAAGAACACTAATATAAGCATGCAACTATGTAAAGGCATATGCACAAGGAATATGAATCAATAACATATGAGCATGCAATGCAATGCGAGCCGTAGAATAAATGGTAAATGAATAATAATGCAGCTTGCCATTTGAAATAAGACAAATCGGGGTTTTGTAATGGGTAAGACTGGAGTCTAGTCTAACATCTATTAGGAAAACCACAAATCTAAGAATCAAGTCAACCGGGAGGGGTATGGAATCCACCTAAATCTAAGTCGATATATATATATATATATAATAGTCGGTGATCCCGCCTCAATAGTATCGCGTACGATACAGTATATCGTATGACATCCTCAAGTCATGAGTGCGGATCTATCATCAATATAAAGCTCATACGGTAAATCGTCGTACGGCAACCCAATAGCTGGGTACGGGTCAATATCACACTATCTCATCACATCTCAAGTATCACTATCATCATATCACATAATCTGGGGTACTGATCTAATTCTAGTACAACTGATACCATCAAGATACTGCGTGTGCAAGCACACGTCCCAAGGACCGCTAGAGATCACGTATCGTATCCCAAATACGAATCACATCAAATCACCAATCTTGCGGCACAAAGCCCAACATCATCGACTCATCTCCAATGTCATCCAATATCATCAACACAGTGCAAGCATAATGAATATGCAAGGGTGTGCTTATAGGTGTATATCTATTCTAGGGTTCGCGACTATGAACTACACTAGTCACTTCTAACCCTACACTATCCATAGTACACCTAATCTATCATATCCACGACACACTATAACTATCAAGCATAATATATAGTATACTAACTACGGACTGCGGGGGTGCTATACGCCATCCACCCGACTTCCCCCAGTAGATATAATCTACTCACCTTGCGTCTCCATCCTTCGATGTCACCACGCGCTTGCTTGTCGTCCCGTAGTCTTCATGGGGTACCTACACATCAAAGTGTCGTATATGCGCATTAAAACCAAACCAATGCTAAAACGGCACACGAAACCCAAAACGATACGATAAGAGGCCTATAGGTTAGAACCTATGGCACGCCTTCAAAACCATTAACAATTCCTCTATATCGTCGTATAAACGCCAATTAGTTGAGGTAAAACACAATACACAATTGCAGAATCAAAAATACGGAATACGGAAACACGAATCCAAAACAGCAACTTAGGAAATATGTTCCAGATTTCACCCTAGGTCCAATTTGACAAATCTATATATACCAGGGGTCTAACATAAACATGTAGGAGCTACAGAACCATCACGAGCCAAAATGGTGGGACCCAGGCCGCAAATTGCGGCCAAACGGGATAAATTGGCGGCCAAGATTGGGAGTTAGGGGCTGGGGTCTTGGTGGTAGCTTCCTGGGTGCCTGCACATGTCACTGTCCACTCAATTTTATTTTAGGATCCCTCGTATGATAGCAGATTCCATAAACACTACACAGATTTCATAAATTCTCCGATATCGGTTTCTAAAATCCGTATTCTGGGTTAAGCTTCAGGTTTTGGGTTCCAATTCATACATTAGGGTGTTTATAAAACCTCTACTGAGCTCAATTTCACATTATAACTCAAAATTTCCCATAACCCTAACTAGGTTTTCATCAAGTCCACAAAATCAAACAATATCGGTTCTATAACAACATTGGGGTATAAGGAATGCTAGAATTAAGCTAATGATTCAGAAAAATACCTCATTTGGCAACTCAAGAAAATTCTTGAGTTGCCCCTAGTGGCCAAAATCCTTGCTTCTTTAGCTCCAAGTGTAGATCTAGGGATTGTGCACACTTTTAATGAAATGAGTGTGGGGTTTTGGTGTAGTTTTAGAGGTGTTTTGGAGCATTTGAAGAGGGGAGGGGATGAGGTGCAGGAGCAGCAGCAGGAGAAGGGAGAAGGGGGAGGGAAAATGAGGGGAAAAATGGCTAAGTCCCTAGGTCAAATGAAGCCCATACCTCTCTCTCTCACCAACTCTCCAATTCTTTATTCTTTTTTCTTTTCTTTTTCTTTTTTTTTTTAAAACCCTTCTCACTTAAATAGTAAACCCAAAAGAACCATGACACATAAAATGTAACACAAGTGTGAAAAAGTGATATGTGCATTTTTGCACCAAAAATGCTAAAAACCGATTAGCGATTTTTAATCGCGATTAGTACTAATTTAGCATATAACTAATCAATTAAACCTAGAAATGGCATAATTCTCTAATTTACCTTATTTTATAATTTTCCATAATTTTTCTAACATTTTCCTATTTATTTGTATTTAAAAATATCAAAATATTAAAATATTCAATAAAATAATATTAAATTATTAAAAATTCCCAAAAATTAATATTTTATCTTTTTGAAATGTTACAATCTACCCCCCTTAAAGAAATTCGGTCCCCGAATTTAAAGTTAATCCCCCAATTACAAAAACATTTCAGTAAAAATCCAATTTGTCGGGGCTCCGAAAACATCAATACATAGCGAATATCATCAAGGTGTGCTACTCTCTAAGAAATCAATCCCCAAAAATATATGTAAGAATATCCGGTGCGTCTGGTGCGCACGGAATCAAAATCCATGTATGTGTCATACTTGTGAACAAAACAACATCTAGGTGCAACTGGTGTGCACGAAACATTTGTCATAGGCAACGTGTGTGCCTGACAGCAAAATCAGGCGCATTTGACATGCACGAAGAATTTCGATTTAGTGTATCTGGCGTGCACCAAGATCGTATATCAAAACCAACTCATATATGAAATAGAATATAAGACAATATGTCATGAAAAAAAGGTGTCTCACATAGTCATATAAATACCGATCTATCAGGTGCTGTCATCATGACTGGCTCCCTGATAGGTACGTATCATACGCTATCCCGAAAAACCTGAGTGCCCAGCTTCGACCCTCGTCTTTTCACGTATCCATACATACATGACTCCCGTCGGTATCCCTACGATAACCGCCGAGTCATAGGTACTGCCTTCGGTAGGTATGGTTCCTCCACCAACCCATCGTCTAGATCCACGAATTCTTGCCCCGGGGTACCTCCGGGCCCCACCATGTACCCGCAGACGGTGCCTCCGCTCTCCGAATCGGGTATATAATCAGAACCGATAAATCTCATGGTGGCTGCTGAAATATCATATCAAGAGAAACAGGGTTTTTCAAATAGTGCATAATTTCATGAAACTACCACGGTTCTCAAATCTAGAAAACATCTTGAAAAAAATCCAAATCTCAATTTCCCCAAATCAGCCCCTAAATTGGCTCTCATATCATATAAGTCTCAATATATCTCGAATGTACAATATCAAATAAATCTCATATATCCTGAATGTCCCACATCAAGTAAATCTCATATATATCCTGTATCCAAAATCAAGTCAACCTCATATATCCTAAGTATATTGGCATGAATAAATATGATGAAGTATAAGAATCAATATGTATACCAACTTATAAGTACCGTCTTCGGTAGTTCCTCCTTCAAGGTCGAGAAGGAGTCGGCGCATCCAACGCTAGCAGCGCAAGATATCTACTTGCCTCTTTGCTCACGGTCTGGCGTCCTCTGACTCTGGGTCCTTATCTTCTCTGCGGATTACCTACCTCGCAGTCAATCGGCTCATCGGCCCTGTCAGGTGTGCTAACGGGGACGATTCCGTTCGGGCACTTCTCTGGTCATCTCTCGGTCAATCCTCACGACCACTCGTAAAGCAGTATGTCACTGACGTCGGCCTCTGGCTCTCTGAATGCACATCCTACATCTGATCCTGGGCGCAAACATCATTGCAGCAATGTCCTGGAAGGAATCCTGCTCAAGGTCTCTTCCGATCTTACCTAAGCCGAACTGTACGAAGGCTGGTACTCTTGCATAATCTATTTTCGCTCAATGGACATCTGTGTCCTCAGCATAACATTCTCTCGGAAACTGGTCGCATCCCAACGCCTCTGTAAGCATATCAGGTTTTTAGTCTCGACGGGAAGTAATGACAGCTCGTCAGCGTCTCGCACGAACCTCTGGTTCCACTTGTCTCTATTGTCGTCCACTATGGCGTCACGCCATGCTATCTACGCACTGCACTGTTCTCGGCCACAGTCAATCCGAACTCTCTCGCACGGACTCGAAACCGCGTACTCTGTAGCTTCACCATTCTATATAAGATGTCTGGCCGAACAGTTCCTCGGGAACGCATCCCAACCATCGGAGGAATACTCAATACTCGTCCCTCCTTGATCAATTCGCAACGCATCTGGGTAAGTTCCTTTATCCGAACCTGGTCAACTACCTCGTCGACGATGCCGAACTCTGGCCTGCTGGGTGTGCGCAATATGACCACTCCTGGGTCTAGGTCTCCTCGTATCGTTTTCCAGAAAGGTCCTATCGAGGTTTCTCTCTCAAATCTCATTCCTGCCGGATTGCCCGGAAGTCATCATCCATTGCTGGAGCAAATTCTTATTCCGGAACGGCTGCATACTTATCGCGCTTCTTTCTGGAAGATAAATCCATATACAACGCCTCTGGGTGCGTATCACATCTCTGATGTGAGCGGGGTGGGACGTCATCTCGTCGAAATCTCTTGCAAACTCTTTTATTCACTCTGCTTCAATGTCGACTGATTCGGACTCGTCTCATCGTGGCTGCATGGACTGTGCTCCAACGGCTATACTCGTATCTGGAGTCTTCCAAGCAAAGCATCCCATAACATGATATCCGAATGATGTCGAAACATTCGATCGACTCGTCAGAACCTTATAATCCCCCAAGAGATCAACATCTTGAGTACAGTTTAATATCGAGTACATGCCACAGCGTCGGTGGTCCAGCCGTAGAAGGGCAAACCCAAGCCTCACTAATGGCGCCGCGGAACTGCCGCAAACCCTAAGGTTCAAAGGCTTTCACACGGTCATTAAGTCGAGTTAGGGTTTCATTCTTCTAGAGGGTCCATGGAATCGCCTGCATGTCTTTCCGTATACTTTAAACTTGGAGAATGGCTCCTGACATTCGATCGTCTCTATCGACTCTCAACGTCTCCGCGTAAAGTCGTCTCTAGCTGGAAACAATCTATCTGATAACCTCGCATCGGTGAACGAACCATATGTCCTAGTCATTCATCCTCAGGTGACTAGCGACCATCCGTCATGTCTCTAAGTATATGCTCATGCTGCAGTAGCTCCAACCATCTGGGCGATATCCCGTCATTTGCAGCAACAACTGGCTCATTCGTCTGTATGCTGAACAGCGCCTCAATCCTCCAGGAAAGGCGATACATTGGCGGTCATCTCTGAATCGGTCTGCTCTAGATCTGAGTAAGACTCTCCACACTGGAAATCTTCAACTCAACTGGGCCCGCTCCGGTGCATAAATCGGACGAATCACCTTCGTCTCTCAAATCGGGTAGACTAGCTATCATCTGTCTCATATCTGTCTGATAGCTCCGGCAATCTCAGCTCGTAAGCTCCGGAAGCGACATCCCGTCAATCTCAGCAACAGCTGGTCCATCTGTCTGCATGGTAGGCGACATCATAATCTCTGAGGTATGTTGTACATCAACAGTCCTCTCTCAACTGGCAGCTCTAACAATGGCCCGATCATCCGATGCAAAACCAAGCACTCGCCTCCACTAGAGGCCACAGTCACCAATGCTAACTCGAGACGTTCCCATGTCACCAGAAAACGCAATGGTCGGCCCTCGTACCAGACGAGCTCGCACCGACCGTAACCCTAGCAGCAGCCCAAACTGCGCTCAAACATGGCGACAGGTTCCTCAATCGAGTATCGAAGAGAGCAGATCAATGGCAAGAAAGGGAACAACAGATCCAGAGTGGATACATGATCATAAGAAGGAACAACATCAATGAAGGTATGATCATGGAACTAATAGAATCAGGGATCTCAAATAGATGTATAATCATGGATATTAAGAGAATCACTGATCTCGAAAATATGAACATCCTAAGGTTCCTTAAGCGGAGTGGCGTGTCGTAAGTATGCCGCGGAACATACCCACGGTACGTCACTCTACTTTAGTCACCTATTCCATCAACCAAGGGTCATCCTACACGACGAAAGTTCGGGTCTAATACCCCCTCGACTAATTCTAAGTTCCGTAAGGTCAAGCCTAAGTTCCGTATATATATAAACGCCCTAGGCTCCACATAGTCAAACTTAGACTCGAACCAAGGTCAAACCTGGCTCTGATACCAACTTTGTCACGACCCGAAAGAGCACGTGACTGGCCCTTGAACCATATGAAGTCTATAGGACTCCATCTGATCCAAGTAAGCCAAAAGCCCAGAAATCTAAAACCATTTTAAGAGTAAAGAAACATATCTTGTAAATTATTTTCCCTTGAGGCATTTTATCTAACACTTACCACACATAAACAAAGAGCATAACCCACACAAGCAATATAATATACAACGTCGAAGGGCGAGGATCAAACCTAAAAGAAACTCACAGTAACATGAAAACCTTAACACTACTAAGCGCGACTCTAAGGTCGAAATAATACATCACTAGTGTCTGAGTCTGAAACAATATACAAGTTTTTGGTTGATGGAACTTCTAGATACAATGAATAATACAAGTACAACGGTGATTCTTGATGCAAAAGAATCCACCTGCCAAATACAATTCACCCGCAAGGAAGCAGTGTGCCAGGAGTGCCGCTATGGAACCTGTACGGCAAACCCTGCAAGAACTGTGGCACAACGGGGGTGAGTTGCCAACTCGTGAATAGAAAATATCTACAAGCAGAAATCGAATACAAGACATAATCCTAGATCAAACAATCAGATATAATATAAACCTCAAATGAATAAGTTTAAAGCATAGTAAAGTGGCAGTATAATATCTGAACATAAGTGTAGTGCCAAGTACTCGTGCCAGTGCCTCACGTAACAATATATCATAAATATGATGTATGTATGCGGTAAAATGAAAACAGGAGATATCGTGAATGAAATCATCAGAAAATCAACGTCGAGCATTGACACAACCTATATATCTCAATATCAAGTGAAACCCATATATCATGTATCCGACATGTATGCAGCATTCATGAAGGTACTCTATCAGGTACTACGAATATGTGATGCAATGCATATACAATAAATGTGGGGTAGGGGAGATATAATATACCATCGACCATAAAGGCCCCGAGCACATAGGCTCCTCTCAAATCGAGCTCATAGGCTCCGAGCACATAGGCTCCTCTCACATCGAGCTCATAGGCTCCGAGCACATAGGCTCCTCTCACATCGAGCTCATAGGCTCCGAGCACATAGGCTCATTTCACATAATGCATATGTAAATTTGCATAGATCATCATGATGATATATTAAGTATGCGTATATATATATCAGCGTCCCATACCACTAATATATATATACTCTATGGGTATACATATATATTTCAGCGTCCCATACCACTGATATATATACGCAGGAGTAAAACAATCTAGAATCATCATATGCAACCATATCACAGTGCGAAATCCATGGATTATAATACATGCAACAAGAACACTAATATAAGCATGCAACTATGTAAAGGCATATGCACAAGGAATATGAATCAATAACATAGGAGCATGCAATGCAATGCGAGCCGTAGAATAAATGGTAAATGAATAATAATGCAGCTTGCCATTTGAAATAAGACAAATCGGGGTTTTGTAATGGGTAAGACTGGAGTCTAGTCTAACATCTATTATGAAAACCACAAATCTAAGAATCAAGTCAACCGGGAGGGGTATGGAATCCACCTAAATCTAAGTCGATATATATATATAAATATAATAGTCGGTGATCCCGCCTCAATAGTATCGCGTACGATACAGTATATCATATGACATCCTCGAGTCATGAGTGCGGATCTATCATCAATATAAAGCTCATACGGTAAATCGTCGTACGGCATCCCAATAGCTGGGTACGGGTCAATATCACAATATCTCATCACATCTCAAGTATCACTATCATCATATCACATAATCTGGGGTACTGATCTAAGTCTAGTACAACTGATACCATCAAGATACTGCGTGTGCAAGCACATGTCCCAAGGACCGCTAGAGATCACGTATCGTATCCCAAATACGAATCACATCAAATCACCGATCTTGCGGCACAAAGCCCAACATCATCGACTCATCTCCAATGTCATCCAATATCATCAACACAGTGCAAGTATAATGAATATGCAAGGGTGTGCTTATAGGTGTAATTCTATTCTAGGGTTCGCGACTATGAACTACACTAGTCACTTCTAACCCTACACTATCTATAGTACACCTAATCTATCATATCCACGACACACTATAACTATCAAGCATAATATATAGTATACTAACTACGGACTGCGGGGGTGCTATACGCCATCCACCCGACTTTCCCCAGTAGATATAATCTACTCACCTTGCATCTCCATCCTTCGATGTCACCACGCGCTTGCTTGTCGTCCCGTAGTCTTCATGGGGTACCTACACATCAAAGTGTCGTATATGCGCATTAAAACCAAACCAAAGCTAAAACGGCACACGAAACCCAAAACGATACGATAAGAGGCCTATAGGTTAGAACCTATGGCACGCCTTCAAAACCATTAACAATTCCTCTATATCGTCGTATAAACGCCAATTAGTCGAAGTAAAACACAATACACAATTGCAGAATCAAAAATACGGAATACGAAAACACGAATCCAAAACATAAACTTAGGAAATATGTTCCAGATTTCACCCTAGGTCCAATTTGACAAATCTATATATACCAGGGGTCTAACATAAACATGTAGGAGCTACAGAACCAACACGAGCCAAAATGGTGGGACCCAGGCCGCAAATTGCGGCCAAACGGGATAAATTGGCGGCCAAGATTGGGAGTTAGGGGCTGGGTGTAGGGTTCCTAGGCACCCTAAAAAGTTCTCACAAGGCATAGATCATACCAAATTAAAATTTTAACGGTGCCGAGAGACCCGACTACGGATCGTTTGCTAGAAAACTAAGCGAAAAGCTAACTAGTTAACACTTAACTACAAGATACGGAAATACAACCTTTGTAGATCCGGTGCTCCACCTCCATAGCTCCGCAACGAGGTCCTCTCCGCTGTCCAAATCAAATCCGGGCTCAAGCGTCGGCTTCGTCGGAGAATGGGCAAGCTAGGTCGTCGATGTCCATGCCGAAGATGATCTACGTCGAGGCATCGCTAAATCAAGCTCCACCTTCACCAAGTCCTAAAACTTGTGAAGGAAACACACTCTACTACTTGGCAAGAGGTAGAGGATGAAGAAATAGGAAGTGGGTAGACTTTAGAATTGGATTTCTCACTTGTTTGCTCAATTCACCATTGATGAAGAAAGCTTTTTCTTCTTGAGTTCAAGGAAGAAGAAGAAGAAAATGTTATGATAAGATTTGAAAAAGAAAAGAAAATCAATTCTTATCATAAAATTAACCATGGTCAAGTGTAGAGACTAAACTAGGGTTAGTGGGAATGGTTAGGGTTAAGGATGAGATAAGAATGGTTGACTTGATCAAAGCTTCATGAAGCTTCAACTAAAGAACAAATAAAGCCACCATTCTTTCCTCTTTTCCATTTATTTTCCAAAATGCATAAACAAATAAATAAATGAATAAATAAGTAATGGAAAATAAAACCCTAACCACTCTCACAACCATGGTTTAATCTTCACACAAAACACAAGTTAGCATGCATCATCAAACATGATACATACAAGTGCACAAATCATATCGCATATGAAATGTGCACACCCGAGTGAGAAAATCCATTTAAAGTGAACCGATACTAGTTAATGCAAAGTAATATATCAAATATATAATTATTCATTAAATCATTAAATCAATGCTTGATTTAACGATCCGGTCATGACGCACATAACCGACTGGTATCATTAGTAACATCTTATCGAATCAACACTTGATCCGATAACCCGGCTATATCGCATATAACCGATCAATGTCACATCGCGAGAATCGAATACAGTATCACATACTCGTATTATTCTCGGTCCCGCACATATCTCATATGCGCTCCTATTTCGTTTCGCTTGAACCAGGAAACCTCTGTGTAGGGCTTTAAAGACTCGTCAATACGCCGGCAGCAGATGATGATCATATCAAACACCCACAAGCCGCAAGCGGTCTGCTAAACGTAACGGCCACCCGGGTATTGAGCGATCTGAAGATCGACGAGCAAGCCCGCTCACACTCCAGTGAATCCGACCAGTAACACTACCGTACAGTCCGGTCTGATCGTCTGATATGTCGCATATCTCGCCTGGGGGTGGTAAACGTCAGACCCCAATAGCTCGATAATTCGTGTCGATATGAGGTCTATAACTATTCGAGAAACTACTGGTAACACTTACCAGTAAATCTCAGCAACCCTGGCCAGGGATTTCCTGTTATAGCCAATCGAACACAGCGCAACATCAACCCCCTATACCGGGAGAGACGAATCCCCTCCTATCGCTCATTGCCTCCATGTGACTCGGGACTGTACCCAAAAACCACCGTTTTGCACGCCCTCTTGGACGTGGTAAGATGGAAATCAAAGTACAGTGGGAACCACACAAGACTCTATGACGATCTCGGGTCAACAGACTACTCTGTACCAGTGTCACCAGAGAACTGCCATCTGACGTGAGGTATAATACCATCTGGGAGTTCTCGGCGAGTCCGTCCAGGGTACCCAGTCTCTACTGAGCACCCGTATATCATCTCTGATGTCAAACACCAATGGATATGGGATCATCCATCGCCCATCTGTATGGGTCGAGAAGGTATACGCTAGTCTACTCTGGTATATCGATGCCCCATCTCGATACACCCACGACTAGGGACTTTCAAGGATGTAATTATGGACTACCATGTCCCCACTAGTATGATCCGCATCATAGTCCAGGTAGTCAAGTACACATCCTAAGGGCTTTACCAACATGTAACAGAGAGACAATCAGCATACACGTTAAGGTAAAGTTCAACCAGATAGCATACTATCATGTCGAGCAAGAAAGTCCTCCCTATATATGTCCCAGCATCCACTACAATATACATCCTATGTACAGTAATGGCCTGTAGGGCATACATATAACTAACAATCTCCCACTTGCACTAGGGCCATCTGTAGCAGTGGTTGTAGTATCTCATACTCAACCATCCCATAAAAGTCTCTCTCTGGGAACAGGCCTTTGTGAGTGGATCCGCTGTGTTGTCCTCTAAGTCTACTCTCCTAACCTCGATCACCCTGGAGATCAACCATCTCCATGATCAGGTGATACTGCCTTAGAATATGTCTGGATCACTGATTGGACCAGCGTTCCTTGGCAAAAGCCACAACTCCATTGTCACACAATGGAAGGAACATAGTTCATCTCATGAACCATTATACACACAAACAGCCTCTTTGGTAGCATCTTAAGTAGCGATGTATCCAGCCTTTATCTTCTAGTATGTCACGGTATCTAGCTTGGAACTCTTCCAACATACCGTCCCTTTACTGAGGGTAAAGACAATGCCTGTGACTGACACTTAGTCGTCTTTATCACCCTGGAACCCTTCCAGTGATTCTCCCCAGGATCGGTTGATACCGTCTCACTACAACTAGTGAGAGTCCTAACATCCAATTAGATCTATCTCATAGATCCAAAATCCAGGAGTTAGTAGGTATCATTATGATCCTATATGGAGAATCATTGTGATAAACGGAGATTGACCGAGCGTAGCATAGGAAACTCCTTCCCTATCAAGAGTATGTCATCCACGTACTCTACGAGGATCGCCACCATACTCCCTACTACCTTTTTGTATATACAAGGTTCATCTACCACTTTGATGATGTCAAACTCTTTGACTAACACATCAAAACAGACGTTCCAACTCCGCGATGCCTGCTTTATCCTATAAAGCATCTTGCACACGTTTCCGCTGCTCCCATTGTCTACGAGGCCCTCTGGCTGTGTACTTATAGACGCACTCTTCTAAATCATCATTTAGAAAAGCAGTCAAGACACCCAACCACCAGAGATCGTAGTCATGGTATGCAGCCGTGGTAAGTAGGATCTGGATGGACTTAAGCATAGCCATTGGAAAAGGTTTCATCATTATCCACGCCTGGTCAATGAAGAAAACTTTTAACAAGTCTAGCTGTGAAAGTCTCAACTTTTCCATCTACACCAAGTAATCTTCTCAAGATATACTTGCTCCTGATGGGGATTTAACCCTTCAGATATAGCAACTAAAGTCCATACTTTGTTGGTGCATAAGGATTCCATCTCAGATCACTAAGCATCCAGCCATTCTTACAGAGTCTTACTCTTGATGGCCAGCTCGAAACTAGTTGGGTCATCATCTCATGATGCAATCCTCGCTCCCACTGTCATAGAGAAACCGAAGTATCTCTCAGGTGGGTGAGGAACCCTACTAGATCGGCGGAGAGGCTGAGGTTCGTTGGAATCTACTGAATCCTTTGGTTCTATCAAATCATCTGCTGTAGTTTGTATAGCCGGAACCTTTCCAGTTCTACATTACAGGCCTTGCCTCGAGCTTGTCCGGATTTTGCTTTTAGACATAGGCCGGGCAACCCCAAATCTTAACTAACTTAAGATATGGGCTCTTCCCTTTCCATATCACATATGAAGTGGTAGGCAACTGATTTGATTCGAACCCTATTCAATAGGTATGCAGCTTCTCAAGTTCATAACTCCCAAAAGGAAAAAGGTAACTCAGCAGTACTCATCATAGAGCACACCATATCAAATAGGGTGTATCTGCTCCATCCCGATATACCATCGTGCTATGGTTTATACGGAGGAGTAATGCTGAGAGAGAATCTCATTCTCCTTTAGAATAGTCCAGGAATTCCGTGCTCAAGTATTCTCCTCCTCGATCTCATCAAAGGACATAATACTTATACCCGTATTTTGGTTCTCTACTTCTAACTTATATTCTGTGAATATCTCAAAAGGTTCGGACTTGTGTTTCAATAGGAACATATGTCTGAATCTTGAGAGATTATCAGAGAATGTAATGAAGTACTAAGAACCGGTCTTGGCATGTGTAGACAGGGGACCTACATACATCAACATGTATCATCCCAAGAGTTCATTAACTCTTTCTCTGTTTCCAATAAACAGAGCTATGGTCATTTTATCTTTGTGACATGACTGGCAAGTTTCACAAGATGTAGATTCAAACTGATTTAAATATGCATCTACATGTAACTTCAGCTAGTCGGGTCACATTGATCTGACCTAGTCTACAATACCTCAAGAAAGATTCGTTCATTTCTGAACTCTTCCTCTTGTGTGTGTTCCATATACTAAGAACTGTAGTTTGATTTAGAACATCAATGCTTTTAGATAACGTGCCTGAATCGATCAACTTTTGATATAGGAAATGTTCAAAACATAATCCAACAATACAAAATTTTGTCATTTCTTTACTGATAAAGAGACTGATATGATTTTGTATATCAGGTTCGGTATCTAACAACATTCGTTCAGAATCAATGTATTGGTAATACAGGGTGACAGTGACCGACAGACTTGGCTGCAACTCTTGCCCCGTTTTCTGCCTCATGAAACTTATCACCCGTTCTCAGTTCTCTACCTTTCTGTAGCCCTATGTAACAGATTACATATCTGGGATCCTGATCTGGTATCACATACCCAGGACGTAAAGGATACTGAGAAACAGTTCTGTATAATGAACACACCCGAAGATGATGCATCAGCATGCACTCTCTTCGTTTGGGCGGCACGGGAATTCTGGTAATCCCCAATTTCCTGCTCTGTCTTGTAACAATTATAAGTTGGAGCGGGACCAACGTTCCCCAGCTCAGTATAACAAGCGGGTTCGGTCAATAATCCGTATTATTATCTTGATTAAGGCGTGATATGGTCGCTACCAGGAGAGAGAGAGAAGAAAACACTCAGCGTGCGCTCTTGCAAGAATAGATTGGTCATTATTTTATCTAATCAGGATGGTTCCCACTGCTTTTTATCAAATCTTCCTTCAAACCCTAAAAGGAAAGACTAGCCGGGATTAATTACACACTACAAGTTCGCCAATCTTTCAGCCAGGCCAGTGTCGGTACTTTGAGGGAGGTCCCCCGTGCTTTCGCACGAACCTAATTAATGTAAACCTCGTTTTCCCAGAGGCGTAACCTCGTTAACACCTTTCTAGACACCTACTTGATCGGCTAATTGTAATGCGTAAAACTCTCCCAGGAGTAACTCTTACTCGCAGCGGGTATCGGGATCCAACTATCTCATAGAAGGTATGCAATCTCATTGCAAATTTCAACACTTGAAATTCCCGATAATATTTTGCCCCGAACGATCTATGACCTTGACAAGGTCAACAAACCATAGACCGCAAGTCAAGTTCTACCCGTCATTTCTTGATTGAATCAAACCCACCCGCACGACCCTTGACAAGGTCAACAAGGCCGCACGACTACCCTAACCCAATCTGCATCATATGCATAAGCAGATAAATACTGGTTAGCTACCGCACACTGCGCCTTGACAAGGTCAACAAACGCAGCACGAATACCAAACAGGATTTATCTGAAATGACGGAGGGCTACGACAGGTTTTTCTGAAAACCTATTGCGTAATGAACTTGATATCGTTGTAGAATCAAATGATTTTAAAATGGAGTGCTTTTGAGGCTTTTCTAGTTTTGCTAAAAGAGTCACTCCCGGTGAAGGGATCGTCGGTCCTTTCCTCGTCGAATGAGGTGCGGGATATATCATATATATCACTGTGCAAAGCAAAAACCCTTAAAAGCAGTCAAAATACAAACCGAGTGTGTAGCATCTGCCAGTTATTGCTAAAGGAGTCACTCCCGGTGAAGGGATCTCGGTCCTTTCCTCATCGAATAAGGTGGAGGATATATCTCATATACCGCTATGCAAAGCAAGAACTGTAGCTACCTGTTTTATTTTGAAATTCGATTCTACAACATCTTAGGTTTCTTTTAATTCATTAATCACATTAATGAAGTCCCATCATTTAAGTACCTAAACATCACAGATAAATACGACGTACACTTATGCCATCCGCATTCGCCTCGATGTCCCCTCGTGCACCGTTAGGTTAGGTAACTAACGGCAGAGCAGGGCAGGGCTAGCGCGGGTGTAAAACATAAGTAACATCTATATAATATATCATATATACTATATACTGTATCTATCATAGAACATCACATGATCACATCACAGATATCGCAGCAGAAGAAACATATGAAATATTGGATATACTAGGACGTCCGTGTTTTCAATACAAGCCAGTATAAAACACGGATTCCACGGTCGCGATGAATAGCCAAACCCACACCCCTAGACCCCTACGAGAGCGGCAAGCAACCCTACCAATTCTAGAGTTAGGAGACCCGGACTCGACTCCTCGAGTTGGTCTCCCACTGGACTCCAGAACCCGGTTACTTGTGCCCTCCTCCTTGGGTCTATCCTAGTGCGGAAAAGTAAATAATATACAAACGGTGACAACTTCCGCAACCTGGAAGCGCCCCAATAAAAGAATATTACATACAAGTTTTTACATGAATGAAAATGAAAAACACTCATCTCACATAAAAACCCCCGGCTATTCAAACACGACGATCCAATATAACATATCCAGCAACACATAACATCACATGTCATCAACGTAAGTAAATATGCGCATCCCAATTGTCGTTGACATATAGCAACGAAACCGGCGATATCACATATTACACTTACGGTCACAGAAAAGAAAGTGTAAAACTACAACAGTTGGAATCCGCAATCTGCATAGACATCGCATGCCTAATCAAATGAATACCTTAGACATCACATGCCTAACAATTATAAACCCCGCATTTTAGTCTCATTATCGAAAACACTTTTCAATATCGAGTCGGGCAATTCAACAAGATTCCCGACATCCTGATCGAATACTCGTCGCAAACTTTAGTAGGCGGCCGCACCCCTGATACCGTCGACGAAGTGCACCAAGGTGGAACACCGCTACCGCGAGCACCCGAACGGATGCTTTCGGCGACGGGGTTCTCCTACAGTCACTTGGTCGGGGCTAAGGAGTGAGGCTGTCTATTAAGTTTACCCGGCGAGTATCCGCGTACGCTACGTGATTGCGACGGACTTTTGATCACATCAAAATTCCGTGGCAACCGATCAAGTGAGACTAAAGTGCTATGTTTATAATATTCATTCAGTTATCTCATAACTTATTGTGAATTCCAATTATTGTATCCCATTCCAGATAAACAGAAAATGTTAAACTTTTCGATCGAACAGTCAAACACCCAAGTTTTCCCGAAACTGATCAACACATGAATCAAGTATAACAACATTCCGTTCGTGCCTCAGTACCAACGGTCCAGCCGTAGAAGGGTCAAGCCAACGTCTCACATGTGGCACGCCGTACTGCCCCAAACCCGAAGGTTCAAAGGGCAGTTCAAGACGGTCACATAATCGAGTTAAGGTTTGTTGTCTTCTAGAGGGACCATCGCGTTACTTGCACTACTTAGAACGTCGTTAAACTTCGGAAAAATCCAACACTAGGAAATTTCCCGACAGGGGAAAAATTGGGTATTTATATCCGGTCGAACTTTTTAACATATTCTAAAATTTATCCGGAAAGCCACACAGACAAAATTTGATACTCCGATCGAAACACTGAATCCCCAAAAACACAGCAGAAAAATTCAACTCTTGAATAAATATTAAAAATTCTCAGAAAACTCAGCTCTTTGAACTAGGAATTACTGTGCAAAGGAACAGGGCTGACGTCATCAAGTGGCCGCTGATCAGCCGCAGAATCCATGCTTCTGCCGCTGATCCGCCGCGAAATTTACTGTTCACCAGAAACTTTTTGCACCGTAATTCTTATATTTCCCTGCTGAATTTTTTAGTAATTTTTAATTCACAAAAATCCAGATATTTCAAAAATGTCCAGAGAGCAATATTGGTTCGGGGTTTTGGGTTCGTTCGGACTTCAAATTCCGTCGGGACTTCGCCTAAGGCTCTAGCTAGGCTCTGATACCACTGTAGGGTTCCTAGGCACCCTAAAAAGTTCTCACAAGGCATCGATCATGCCAAATTAAAATTTTAACGGTGCCGAGAGACCCGACTACGGATCGTTTGCTAGAAAACTAGGCGAAAAGCTAACTAGTTAACACTTAACTACAAGATACGGAAATACAACCTTTGTAGATCCGGTGCTCCACCTCCATAGCTCCGCAACGAGGTCCTCTCCGCTGTCCAAATCAAATCCGGGCTCAAGCGTCGGCTTCGTCGGAGAATGGGCAAGCTAGGTCGTCGATGTCCATGCCGAAGATGATCTACGTCGAGGCATCGCTAAATCAAGCTCCACCTTCACCAAGCCCTAAAACTTGTGAAGGAAACACACTCTACTACTTGGCAAGAGGTAGAGGATGAAGAAATAGGAAGTGGGTAGACTTTAGAATTGGATTTCTCACTTGTTTGCTCAATTCACCATTGATGAAGAAAGCTTTTTCTTCTTGAGTTCAAGGAAGAAGAAGAAGAAAATGTTATGATAAGATTTGAAAAAGAAAAGAAAATCAATTCTTATCATAAAATTAACCATGGTCAAGTGTAGAGACTAAACTAGGGTTAGTGGGAATGGTTAGGGTTAAGGATGAGATAAGAATGGTTGACTTGATCAAAGCTTCATGAAGATTCAACTAAAGAACAAATAAAGCCACCATTCTTTTCTCTTTTCCATTTATTTTCCAAAATGCATAAACAAATAAATAAATGAATAAATAAGTAATGGAAAATAAAACCCTAACCACTCTCACAACCATGGTTTAATCTTCACACAAAACACAAGTTAGCATGCATCATCAAACATGATACATACAAGTGCACAAATCATATCGCATATGAAATGTGCACACCCGAGTGAGAAAATCCATTTAAAGTGAACCGATACTAGTTAATGCAAAGTAATATATCAAATATATAATTATGCATTAAATCATTAAATCAACGCTTGATTTAACGATCCGGTCAAGACGTACATAACCGACTGGTATCATTAGTAACATCTTATCAAATCAACACTTGATCCGATAACCCGGCTATATCGCATATAACCGATCAATGTCACATCGCGAGAATCGAATACAGTATCACATACTCGTATTATTCTCGGTCCCGCACATATCTCATATGCGCTCCTATTTCGTTTCGCTTGAACCAGGAAACCTCTGTGTAGGACTCTAAAGACTCGTCAATACGCCGGCAGCAGATGATGATCATATCAAACACCCACAAGCCGCAAGCGGTCTGCTAAACGTAACGGCCACCCGGGTATTGAGCGATCTGAAGATCGACGAGCAAGCCCGCTCACACTCCAGTGAATCCGACCAGTAACACTACCGTACAGTCCGGTCTGATCGTCTGATATGTCGCATATCTCGCCTAGGGGTGGTAAACGTCAGACCCCAATAGCTCGATAATTCGTGTCGATATGAGGTCTATAACTATTCAAGAAACTACTGGTAACACTTACCAGTAAATCTCAGCAACCCTGGCCAGGGATTTCCTGTTATAGCCAATCGAACACAGCGCAACATCAACCCCCTATACCGGGAGAGACGAATCCCCTCCTATCGCTCATTGCCTCCATGTGACTCGGGACTGTACCCAAAAACCACAGTTTTGCACGCCCTCTTGGACGTGGTAAGATGGAAATCAAAGTACAGTGGGAACCACACAAGACTCTATGACGATCTCGGGTCAACAGACTACTCTGTACCAGTGTCACCAGAGAACTGCCATCTGACGTGAGGTATAATACCATCTGGGAGTTCTCGGCGAGTCCGTCCAGTGTACCCAGTCTCTACTGAGCACCCGTATATCATCTCTGATGTCAAACACCAATGGATATGGGATCATCCATCGCCCATCTGTATGGGTCGAGAAGGTATACGCTAGTCTACTCTGGTATATCGATGCCCCATCTCGATACACCCACGACTAGGGACTTTCAAGGATGTAATTATGGACTACCATGTCCCCACTAGTATGATCCGCATCATAGTCCAGGTAGTCAAGTACACATCCTAAGGGCTTTACCAACATGTAACAGAGAGATAATCAGCATACACGTTAAGGTAAAGTTCAACCAGATAGCATACTATCATGTCGAGCAAGAAAGTCCTCCCTATATATGTCCCAGCATCCACTACAATATACATCCTATGTACAGTAATGGCCTCTAGGGCATACATATAACTAACACTGGGGTCTTGGTGGTATCTTCCTGGGTGCCTGCACATGTCACTGTCCACTCAATTTTATTTTAGGATCCCTCGTATGATAGCAGATTCCATAAACACTACACAGATTTCATAAATTCTCCGATATCGGTTTCTAAAATCCGTATTCTGGGTTAAGCTTCAGGTTTTGGGTTCCAATTCATACATTAGGGTGTTTATAAAACCTCTACTGAGCTCAATTTCACATTATAACTCAAAATTTCCCATAACCCTAACTAGGTTTTCATCAAGTCCACAAAATCAAACAATATCGGTTCTATAACAACATTGGGGTATAAGGAATGCTAGAATTAAGCTAATGATTCAGAAAAATACCTCATTTGGCAACTCAAGAAAATTCTTGAGTTGCCCCTAGTGGCCAAAATCCTTGCTTCTTTAGCTCCAAGTGTAGATCTAGGGATTGTGCACACTTTTAATGAAATGATTGTGGGGTTTTGGTGTAGTTTTAGAGGTGTTTTGGAGCATTTGAAGAGGGGAGGGGATGAGGTGCAGGAGCAGCAGCAGGAGAAGGGAGAAGGGGGAGGGAAAATGAGGGGAAAAATGGCTAAGTCCCTAGGTCAAATGAAGCCCATACCTCTCTCTCTCACCAACTCTCCAATTCTTTATTCTTTTGTCTTTTCTTTTTCCTTTTTTTTTTTTAAAACCCTTCTCACTTAAATAGTAAACCCAAAAGAACCATGACACATAAAATGTAACACAAGTGTGAAAAAGTGATATGTGCATTTTTGCACCAAAAATGCTAAAAACCGATTAGCGATTTTAATCGCGATTAGCAATAATTTAGCATATAACTAATCAATTAAACCTAGAAATGGCATAATTCTCTAATTTACCCTATTTTATAATTTTCCATAATTTTTCTAACATTTTTCCTATTTATTTGTATTTAAAAATATCAAAATATTAAAATATTCAATAAAATAATATTAAATTATTAAAAATTCCCAAAAATTAATATTTTATCTTTTTGAAATGTTACACATGGCCAAGGAAGGCTCGGATATCTCTGGCGCATCGGGGAGGAGGTAGATTGGAAATGACCTCAATCTTTGCTTTGTCAACCTCTATGCCATTTTGCGAGATGATATGTCCTAAGACAATACCTTCGCGCACCATGAAGTGGCACTTCTCCCAATTCAAAGTGAGATTCTTGTCCTTACATCGGGTAAGGACAGCGTCAAGATGCAGCAAACACTCGTTGAAGGAATCGCCGAAGATGGAGAAATCATCCATTAAGATCTCCAGAAATTTTTCCACCATGTCTGAGAATATTCCCATCATACACCGCTGGAAGGTAGCGGGCGCATTGCATAACCCAAAGGGCATGCGACGATATGCAAACGTGCCGAAAGGACAAGTGAAAGTGGCGTTTTCCTGGTCTTTTTCGGCGATGGGAATTTGATTATAGCCAGAGTAGCCATCAAGAAAGCAGTAGTACTCGTGTCCGGCCAATCGTTCAAGCATTTGGTCAATGAAAGGTAGCGAAAAGTGGTCCTTCCGCGTTGCGGCGTTGAGTTTTCTGTAATCGATGCATACTTGCCACCCAGTTTGGGTGCGAGTAGGGATTAACTCGTTCGCCTCGTTAATGATGACCGTTATACCTGATTTCTTGGGGACAACGTGAATAGGGCTAACCCACTGGCTATCAAAGATAGGGTAAATGATACCACTATCCAGACATTTTACGATCTCCTTCTTCACAGCCTCTTTCATGACTGGATTGAAACGTCTTTGTGGATCCCGGGCTGGTTTGGCATTATCCATCAGATGAATGTGATGTTCAACGATCAGGGGACTAATCCCCTTGATGTCCGCCATGGACCAGCCAAAAGCTTGCCCGTTGCTGTGCAAGACCGCAAGAAGGGCTTTCTCTTGCTCTGGAGCTAGAGAAGCCGAGATGATGACAGGGAGGGTCTCGTTCTCACCTAAGTAAGCGTACTTAAGGTGAGACGGCAAAGGCTTGAATTCGAGCGTGGGAGGTGAAACGATGGAAGGCAAGATTGGTGAAGCGGTCTCGAACTCAAAAGATTCCAGCAAAGGTTCGAAACGAGTGTAAGCGACCGAGTCGGATGGTTCAGGTAATTCATCCGGAAATTCGAAGGATTCAGACTCGGGTTGCGAGCGGCTAAGATCGTTCAAGAATGTGAAATACTCATAGTCGTTGTCGGGCGCAGAAACAGCAGCAGGTTCGAGGAGGAACGCACTAGTGGCGTTAAGGTTAGCATGATCGAACAGAAACTCCTCGAATTCACACTCTTCAGGGGTGATCTCCTGGATCGAGCAGACGTCCAGTATATGAGCATTAGGTTCGGAGGGCTGATTCCCCAACCCAAAAATGTTGAGTTCAATCGTCATGTTTCCAAAAGAGAGGTTCATCGAACCATTGCGACAATTGATCACAGCATTTGAGGTTGCAAGGAATGGGCGACCGAGTATCACCGGAATTTGATTCCGGGGGTTAGCTACAGGCTGTGTGTCTAATACAATGAAGTCAACGGGGAATATGAAGTCCCCGACTTTGATTAACACATCCTCTAGCTCACCCCTAGGATGGGTGATCGATCGGTCGGCCATTTGGAGAGTACAGTGTGTAGGTTTCAGCTCTCCTACGCCTAATTGCTCGTATACTGAGTACGGAAGCAGATTAACACTGGCACCAAGATCTAATAGTGCGCGGTTGACGTTCTTATCCTCAATGGTAATAGAAATCGTAGGACAGCCAGGGTCCTTCCGTTTTTGTGGTAAAGTTTGGGTAAGAGCATCACTCACAGCACTAGCCAAGAAAACTTTCTTTGGTACCTGAGACTTCCTCTTTTTCGTGCACAAGTCCTTTAAGATTTTCGCGTAGGATGGGACTTGTTGGACGGCATCTAAAAGAAGAATGTTAATATTAACATGCTTAAATAACTCCAGAATCTTCTCCATTTGAGGATTTTGTTTATTAGACCTCAACCGGTTTGGAAATGGGACGATTTTAAAATTGGTTGAGTCTAATGCTTGTGGAGGAGATTGTGGAGTTGGAACGGATCCCAGAACAGGTGTTTTCGTAGAGTGAGAAGCGGGTCCGTTAAGAGCAGAAGAAGAAGAAGAAGGAGAGCCTTTTGAAGAATGGAGAATAGGCTCAGAAGACGAAGAAGCAGGAGAAGAAGAAGAAGAAGAAGCGGCCGGGGTGTCATCGTTGATCCGTGTGCCAATGTTGTTTTGCAGCATCCTTCCCGATCTCAATGTAGTCACGGCACTCACATTATGGTTCTGTTGTTCAAGAGCAACATGTACATTCTGTGGGTGACCGGGATTTGGGAGTGGCTGGGACTGGAGCTTCCCCTTCTCTCGCTCGCTTAAGGCCGCATTCAGCTGTGCAATCTGGGCCTCGATGGTCTTGATGCTTTGCCCGTGAGCGGCAGTGTGTTGCACTAAGGACTGAATGGAAGACTGGATGTTGGCAGTGGATTGTGTCGATTGTTTAACGAATGCCTCCAGACTTCGTTCGAGCGAGGAAACCTTATCGTTGTTTGACGGAACAAAGTTGTTTTGGGGAAAAGAATTGTTGGGTGCAAAGTTGTTCGTCTGATTTTGAAAAGGTTGGGGTTGGAAGGGCTGCTGAAATTGATGTTGAGTTTGTTGTTGCGCTTGTTGTTGCGGCGGAGGGGGCCTTTGGAAATTGTTGCCTTGGAATTGATTCTGATTCTGATTCCAGGCAAAATTGGGGTGGTTCCTCCAACCGGGATTATAGGTGGAAGAGTATGGATCATTCCTCGGTCTTTGCAGAAATGCAGCATTAACCTGATCCTGTCTTTGCGATGGTGGATTGTAAGGACACTCTTCGGTTAAGTGAGAAGGATCGGAACAACAAGCGCATATGATACGAAGGGGAAGAACAGGGGCAGGAGCAGGAGAAGAAAATTTGCTCTCTATGGCTTCAAGCTTTCTCGTTATTGCAGCCATTTCAGCTTTCATCGCAATAGAGACATCAAGTTGGTGAATTCCTACCCTAGACTGACCGGTAGAAGTGGAGGTAGAAGAAGAAGAAGTCGGTCTGGTCTCTCCCATTGTAGCGTTTGGTCCGCAAGGTCGTCAAAGAATTGCCACACTTCCTCGTCAGATTTTGATAGGAAGTGGCCCTGACAGATGGTTTCCAACAACTGCTTCGTTGCTGGGTTCAGGCCCTCGTATAAGGTTTGGCAAAGTTGCCATTTCTCTATACCGTGGTGAGGACACTGAACAAGAAGGTCTTTGTACCGGTCAAAGCACTTCCAGAAGGGTTCAGAAGGAAGCTGGGAGAATTGGTTGATTTCATTGCGAATCCTTGCGGTTTTATGATTCGGATAAAACTTTTTGAGAAACGCTTTAACAAACTCGTCACAACTGGTTATGGAGTGGGAAGCGGTTCTATACAGCCATTTTTCAGCAAGATCGCATAAAGTGAATGGAATGACCCGTAGACGTATAGCATCGTCCGACAGTTGGGTAGTTTTCATCATGGCACAAACGTTTTGAAATTTATTGATGAAGATATAGGCATCTTCAGATTCAAGCCCATGAAATCGTGGAAGCATGTTGATGAAGTGGGGCTTAATTTCAAAATTATCCCCATTGGCCGGTGGAAGAGAAAGGCAGGTGGGAAGTGCAGAATGGGTGGGATAGAAACGATCCTGGAGCGCGATTCGCTGCGGCGCTACAACAGGCGGTGGTGGTGGGTTATTGGTCTCCGTAGGAGGTGGAGCCAATCCAGGGGTAGTCAAAGAGATGTTCGGATTAAATCCTGACATCGCGGAAGAAGAAGTCGGTGATGGTGAAGGTGAAGATGTATGAACAGAATTCCGGTCAACGTCGGAGTTGGCCGGCAAAGGTAAAGGTGAAAGAGGAGTGGACGGAGTTTCGACGTCTGAGTCGATCGTGTAGTCGGTAGCGACTAACGTAACGCGGACTAGGCGGGCGCTAGTGTCCCGAGTCCAAGCGGACATACACTAAACGAGTTTAGTATAGTCAAAGCGGAGAAGGTGAGGGTAAGAAAACGTCAATGGAGAAAGGCGATGGGTGGTGGATGAAAAATGGATTTTGGCGACAAAGGGCAAGTTTTTATAAAAGTTTTTGATTTTTTCCTTTTTTTTAGTGTTTAGAAAGAGCTTTACAGAAATATGTACGGACTTACGGCTTTAAGCAATCACAAACAAGATATGCGCAATCACACCTAGATCTAGGGTCACCTAGGTCTGCTAGACAGCTCCTAACTGTTCCAGAGGGCTAGAAATAGGACCTCAAACCGCCTCTTCTCCGTCAATTGCGACCAGGTAAGTGCCAGGTAAGTGGGAGGTTGTCCAACGCTTTCGCGAAGTTCCTTAATTAAATAACCACTTGCCTTCGACACACTTGCCTAGACACCGCAAAAGTCAGATAGGATAAACGGCCGATGCCTGTAACTAGTCCTCTGTCCTATTGAGCGCGAAGTCCTTAGGGCTGAGTCTAGTATTTTTTAATTAACAATGGTCAATGCATATGCTTTTTGTGATTTCTGGGGTCCTGAGAAGGGTGATGAAATCCTCACCTAATCTGAATTGGTTTCAAGCCCCTTAAGTCCGTATTAATGAATGCAAAGCGGTAACAAATCAACTGCAAACAATTTTTATTTTAGCGCGGCGCAAAGAATCCTGCACAAAAACAGTTTATTGGAATGGGGAAGAGAATTTGCGCAAAGAATGCTGCAGAAAACACAGTTTATTGGAGTCCAGAGGAGTGGGAGAGAGGAGAGAAACACTTACGGGGATTTTGGCAACCCGAAGGCACCGAACGGCCGCGGTTCCACGGCCTAAGCCTCCTTATGCCGTGGTTCCGCGGCGGTATGATGGGTTTGGGCTTCTGAAATTTTTGGCTGTGCTCTGTTGGGTGTCCTCTGCTTGTCTGGATGTGCTGAATTTTGACTTGCTTCCTGTATCTGCTCCAGATTTTTACAGTAGACCGTTTGCTTCGTTTTGATCCGTCGCGGTGTAGCCGCGAAATGTGGGTCTATCTTCCCACGTCTTTGGCACTGAACTCGAACTCTGTATTATCCTGCACACTTGCACAAAAACTAATCAAAAATAACAAGATGATTTTTCTTTACAAAGTATATTTTTTTTTTGTTTTGTTTTTTGGTTATATTTATATTTACAAGTTACCCGAAATTACATAAAGAAATAAACTACCGACTCCCCAGCAACGGCGCCATTTGATTGGTAGAAATTCTGCGTGTTTAAGTTTAGTTAATTACCGCAATCAAAACGGTTTCGCTTGTAGCTAGCCGGTTGAGTACGGGTCGTCCGCAGGGAGATGGGAATCTTTTTCTATGTGCTTTCACGAGTTAAGTCCAATTTTCCAGATTTGTTTGTGATTATCTAAGTGTTAAAATGATATGTAAAGAGAGCTTGTTAGGGTTAGGATTAGGTTAGTTTGAGTTAGGAGTCGCTCACTTCTTTCGTTGCCACTCTTAATATCGGTGTTACGGTAATCGGCCACAACGGGGATTAGCACGACTAGGAAAGAACTTGCGAGTATAAGCTAGGCTTTCCAACGCTTAAGTTCTTCCTTTTGGTGCTTGTCCGTCCGTTCTTGGCTCTTAGCCATAACCTCCGGTTAATTCAACCACAACCGGTCTCACTACGGAATCACCGCTATCATGTAGGATAGGGTGCCGTAGGGAGCGGATTGTGGTTCAATTAACGGGAGTTGATTTAAGATGTTGGGCAAGGAAAGAGTGAGAGAGATTTCCTTCTCCCAAACTTCCCTTATCCTACCCTAACAAGTATGGAAACTACTCACACATCATAATGAAAAGAAAATAAAACAAAGAGGAAGATAGAAAGAAAGAGATTAGAAGATAACAACTAGCTATTTGCGACCTCACCTTGGCAAGGATCAAGCGTAAGCATCATGGTTGTTTTATGGATAAAGAAAAAGAGAAAGAAAGAAACAACAATAAATAACAACAACTACTTATTAATTAACGATTACAAGCGATTAACATAAAAAGAGCAAGACAAATATAATAACAAAATGAACTTCTTTATTCATCATTCTTCACTCACAAAAGCTCACTACAAGTTTTTAAATGGAGAAGAGATGAGAAGAGGAAGAAGAACAATTATTCTAAACCCTAAAAAATACAAGATTAAGCACCCTTGGCTTCACAAGGTTCTGGGCTATTTATAGGATGGAAAATGAAAACCTAGGGCAACATTCAGAACTAAAGTGAAATGACCAATCTACCCACAAAAATTGGTCAACTGTCGCCACTATACGGCCGCGGTTCCGCGGCCTAAGACTGTTATTGCCGCGGAACCGCGGCACTTTAGAGGAATTGGTTCATCTTTTTTTGGTGGCTTTCATGTTTTGTTGTTCCCATTAGTCTGGTATATGATTTTTCTCAGAATTGCTTCACGATTTTTCCAGAATTTCTGTTGATCAAAAGGTGATTGGATATGGATCTTTTTGTCATGATTTTCTCGAGCTCCGCGTAGATTTCTTGGATCTTGTGCTGCCATTGAGCCTTGTGCATGAAAATGACATTTGATTTGCCATTTTTTCTCCTAAACTGGTGTGTGGCAACAGACGGATAAAGAGCGGAGATCCGTGTTTTATCTGTGGTTGGCAGGAACCCGGATTTTGTCGCGTTTTTTCCATGAATTTCATCGTTTAGAGCCGAGAACCTGTATCCTGCAATTGACTAGCAAACACGGCTCAAGAGTACCTACCGATATGCAATGTGATAAAAATTGGGCGGTATAAAAATGCAAAAATCTGATATGAACAAATACCCCCAAACTTATCATTTGCTCGTCCCGAGCAAAGCCAATTTATTCACAAAAATTTTCCTAACCTCACTTTCGCAGGGAACGCGATTGCACTGAGCATGTGCAACAAGCCGTTAAACCTCTAGGTGTCCCTAGTAGGAGGAGTGTTGTCTCCTGAGGGTTTTCAGCGGATACACCCACAAAATCCGGTCAAGTTAGTTTTGTAAAATAACTAAGATTCAAACCCTAAAGTTTTGTTTCAGAAAATAACAATTCTATTATCCTAAGTCTATACTATCGAACCCTTATTTTTCATACCTCGCTTCTTATTCAACTACAGATTTTATATGTCTTTACGTGCAGTGCAAATAGTGTCGTTAAGTTTCCAGAAGGATCGATTTACGTCATCATGTCACACAATAAAGCCCAGATAAAATTTTTTGAAAGGATCACATAAGTTTTATAAAGAGTTAAACATTTTTCAAGTTTCGTTTTCCAGTAAAGTTTCAACTTTAGAATTTCTATCTTACTTAACAGGAAACTAGGTCTTATTTTTCACTCCACCTTTTTCTTGTTTTCATTTCATACACACCTTTGTGAACGTGCAATAGTCTTTATCATAGAATAAAACCTTCATATCTCCGCTAAAATTCTTTTTTTTTTATAAAAGCCTGTCTTTTATCAAGATTATTCTCACACAAAGAACCGTTAGGAATTTTAACTCGGAGAGAACACTTGCTTGATTTTGTTTTAATCTGGACTTTCTAGGCTTCTTAGCGAGTTTTGGGCCAATGCACCCAAACCAGTTGGCTTTAGGGCATTAGGTGTAGAAACACCCCAGTGGACTTAATTACTCAAGTTACCTAGGTCCACAAACAAAAGACAGTTTGGCGTGAAAATCATGATGATTTAATACGAACGGAGATATAGCCGGCAGTTCAATTTTTTTTGGGATAAAAGACGTGTTTAGTGGGTTTTGGTGTGTAATCATTCCAATCAAGTTCCAGATGGGTTATTTTTCAGACTTAGTTCCAATTAAGGCATCAATAACATTCCTTCATATTCACTCACTTCATAAACTATTCTGGATATTACTTATTTCCGAACAAACCTATTTGATCCTCAGAAAATCATTTATCCATTAAAAGTTTTTAGACATAAAAAGACTTGTCATCTAATTTCCAAAACTCACGACACGTGTAGTGTGATGTAAAGACGTATATCAGCTATAGTTAACTTCAAAGGATAGTTATCTTTCAGGTTTTCAAAATCTAAACATAAGATTTAGTTATTCTTATCTTATCAAACAAAACCGTCGAAATGTTGAATCAGAGTCCTCCCACTAGCTAACTTGACAAAAAAGTTTTTATGTTTTTAGAAAATTTTCAGATTTTTATGGATTTTATGGATTTTAATATGCAGATGCAGAATATACATATGAATGCGAAGGTAAGAAATGCGTACCGAGCGTACCCCCAAACTTAAACTGGACAGTGTCCTCACTGTCATTGCATGAAGAGATCATTTGAAGGGTCAAAATTGTCGGTTAGATATACACAAAATTTTTATTTTTTTTTTATTTTTTTTTGTTTTTGGTTTTAAGAAAAAGAAAAAGAAAAAGAATATCCACAAAAATGTACAAAATGGTATATACATACCCCCAAACTTATTTGGAACAGTGTCCACTGTTCTTGGCTGGATAACCGAAGTTTGGAGGTAGGCAGAGGAAGATTATGCAGGGAAAACCGGCTCCTGTAAGAACAGGAGCTCCTCTGTTGGTTCGGCGCTAAGGTACGGTTTAAGTCGGTGTCCGTTCACTTTGAAAAATGAACCGTCCTTTGGATTCTCCAAATCCACAGCGCCATGCGGATACACATTCCGCACAAAATACGGCCCTTTCCAGCGAGATCTAAGCTTTCCTGGATGGAAGTGTAGTCGGGTGTCGTAAAGCAGTACCTGCTGACCAGGTACGTGTAGGGTTCCTAGGCACTCTAGTGAAGTCTCACAAGAGATCAAACATGCACAAATCAAATTTTACGGGTGCCTACAAACCCTAATACGGATCGTTTACTAGATATCTAGGCGAAGTATGCAAGTAAACGGAAATATATCTAAAGGGAATGGGCTACAACCTTTGTAGATCCGGTCCACCACCTCCTAGGTTCTGTGATGAAGTCCCTCCGCTGTCCAAAACGAACCCATGACTCTAGCATCGGTATCATCGAAGAATGGGCGAGCTTGATCGTCGGTTCGATGCCGAAGATGATCTACGTCGAGGTATCGCAAGAACAAGCTCCAACTTCATCAAGCTTTGAAAACTTGTGAAGGAAACACCCTATACTACTTGGAAAGAGGTAGAGGATGAAGAAATAGGAGTTGGGTTCACTTTAGATTTGGATTTCTCACACTTTTTCAACACTTGCCATTGGAGTAGCAAGCTTTTCCACGGAAGATGAAGATGATGAAGAAGAAAGATATGATAAGTATATTTAAAAATAGAAATATAAAATGATACTTATCATAATCAAAACCCTAGTTAAGTGTAGAGAAGAGACCATGGTTAATGGGATGGTTAGGGTTAAGCAAAAGAACAAAAAAGGAGACTAAGTCAAAACTTTCAAGAAGCTTCAAGCTAGAAAACAAAACAAGCCACCATTTATCTTTTACTTTATCATTTCCTTTTTCCAAAATGAAAATAATAAATAAAAAGATAAATGAATGAGAAAGAAAAACCCTAATCATGAGTTTAACCATGGTTTAATTCTTTACACTTAACCAAGCAAGCATGTATCATCAAACATGATACAATCATGTGCACATAACTATATCGCATATACAATGTGCACAATTCGAGTGAGAAAATCCTTTTAAAGTGAACCAATACTAGTTAACGCAAAGCAATATATCAAATATATAAATATGCACTAAATCATTAAATCAACACTTGATTTAACGATCCGGTCATATCGGATATAACCGACTAGTATCATATGTATCGGCTTATCGAATCAATCCTTGATTCGATGACTAGGTTATATCGCATATAACCAATCGATACATTCGTCGCGAGAATGGAATACGGTATCACATACACGCATTATTCTCGGTCCTGCACATATCTCATATGCGCTCCTATTTCGTTTCGCTTGAGCCAGGAAACCTCTGTGTAGGACTCTAAAGACTCGTCAATACGCCGGCAGCAGATGATGATCATATCAAGCATCCACAAGCCGCAAGCGGTCTGCTAAACGTAACGGCCACCCGGGTATTGAGCGATCAGAAGATCGACGAGCAAGCCCGCTCACACTCCTGTGAATCCAACCAGTAACACTTACCGTACAGTCTGGTCTGTTCGTCTGATATGTCGCATATCTCGCCTAGGGGTGGTAAACGTCAGACCCCAATAGCTCGATAAGTCATGCCGACTTGAGGTCCATAACATTCGTGAAACTACTGATAACTCTTACCAGTATATCACAGCAACCCTGGCAATGGATTTCCTGTTATGGCCAGTCGAGCATAGCACAACATCAACCCCCAATACCGGGAGAGACGAATCCCCTCCTATCGCTCATTGCCTCCATGTGAATCGGGACTGTACCCAAAAACCACATGTTTGCACGACTCAGTAGAGCCGTGGTAGGGTGGAAATCAAAGCACAGTGGGAGACACACAAGACTCTATGACGATCTCGGGTCAACAGACTAAGCTGTACCAGTGTCACCAGAGAACTGCCATCTGACGTGAGGTATAATACCATCTAGGAGTTCTCGGCGAGTCCGTTCAGTGTACCCAGTCTCCACTGAGCACCCGCATACCATCTTCGATGTCAAACACCAATGGATATGGGATCATCCATCGCCCATCGCATGGGTCGAGAAGATATGCGCTAGTCTACTCTGGAATATCGATACCCCGTCTCGATATTCCCTCGACTAGGAACAATGAAGGATGTACTCATTGACTACCCAGGCCCCACTAGTATGATCTGCATCATAGTCCTGGAAGTCCAGTACACATCCTAAGGGCTTTATCAACATGTAATCAGAAAGACAGAAAGTATACATGTTAAGATAAAGAGCAACCAGATAGCGTACTATCATGTCGAGCAAGAAATTCCTTCCTATATATGTCCCAGCATCCACTACAATATACATCCAATGTACAGTAATGGCCTCCAGGGCATACATATAACTAAAAATCTCCCACTTGCACTAGGGCCATCTGTAGCAGTGGTTGCAGTATCACATACTCAACCATCCCCTAAAAGTCTCTCTTTGGGAAAAAGGCCTTCGTGAGTGGATCCGCCGTGTTGTCCTCTGAGTCCTCTCTCCTAACCTCGATCACCCTGGAGATCAACTATCTCCATGATCAGGTGATGCTGCCTCAGAATTTGTCTGGGTCACTGATGGGACCAGGGTTCCAGGGTCAAAGCCACGCTTCCATTGTCATACAATGGCAGGAACCTAGTTCATCTAATGAACCAATATACACCCAAACTTCCTCTTTGGTAGTATATTTAATAGCGATGTTACCAGCCTTTATCGTCTAGTTTGCCACGGTATCGAGCTTGGAACTCTTACAACATACCGTCCCTTTACTGAGGGTAAAGACAGTGCCTGTGACTGACATTCAGTCGTCTTTATCACCCTGAAACACTTCCAGTGATTCTCCCCAGGATCGATTGATACCATCTCACTATACCTAGTGAGAACCCTAATATCCCTTTAGATCTATCTCATAGGTCCAAATCTCAGGATTTGGGAAGTATCATCTTTATCCTATTTGGAGAATCCTTGTGATAATAGGAGATTGACCGATCGTAGTATAGGAAACTCTTTTCCTATCAAGAGTATGTTGTCTACGTACAATACGAAGATGACCACCTTACTCTCTACTACCCTTTTGTATATACAAGGTTCGTCTACACTTTTGATGAAGTCAAACACTTTGACTATCACATCAAAACAGACGTTCCAACTCCGCGATGCCTGCTTCATTATGTAAAGCAACTTGCACACGTTTCCGCTGCTCCCACTGTTTACGAAGAACTCTGGCTGTGTTCTTATAGACGTTCTCTTCTAAATCAGTATTTAGAAAAGCAGTCATGGCACCCAACCGCCAGATATCGTAGTCATGGTATGTAGCCGTGGTAAGTAGGATCTGGATGGACTTAAGCATAGTCCCTGGAAAAGGTTTCATCATTATCCGTGCCTGGTTGATGACGAAAACCTTTAACAAGTCTAGCTTTGAAAGTCTCAACTTGTCCATCTACACCAAGTAATCTTCTCAAGATATACTTGCTCCTGATGGGGATTTAACCCTTCAGATATCGCAACCAAAGTCCATACTTTGTTGGTGTATAAGGATTCCATCTCAGATCACTAAGCATCCAGCCATTCTTACAGAGTCCCTACTCTCGATGGCCTGCTCGAAACTGGTTGGGTCATCATCTCATGATGCAATCCTCGCTCCCACTATCATCGAGAAACCGAGGTATCTCTCAGGCGGATGAGGAACCCTACTAGATCGGCGGAGAGGCTGAGGTTCGTCGGAAACCATTGAATCCTTTGGTTCTACCAAATTATCTGCAGTTTTGTACAGCTGGAACCTTTCCAGTTCTACAGAACTGATCTTGCCTCGATCTTCTCCGGATTTTGCTTTTGACATAGGCCGGACAATCCCAAATCTTAACTTACTTAAGAGATAGGCTCTTCCCATACCATATCTCATATGGAATGGTAGGCACTGATTTGATTCGAACCTAATTCAATAGGTATGCAGCTTCTCAAGTGCATAACTCCCAAAAGGAAATAGGTAACTCAGTAATACTCATCATAGAGCACATGATATCTAATATTGTGTGATTGCTCCGCCCCGATACACCGGTGTGCTGTGGTGTAGTCAGAGGAGTAATACTGAGAGAGAATCTCATTTTCCTTTAGAATAGTCCAAGGATTCCATGCACAAGTATTCTCCTCCCTGATCTCATCATAGGACATAATACTTATACCCGGTTATTGGTTCTCTACTTCTAACTTATATTCTGTGAATACCTCAAAAGGTTCGGACTTATGTTTCAACAGGAACATATGACTGAATCTTGAGAGATTATCAGAGAATATAATGAAGTAAAAAGAACCAGTCCTGGCATGTGTAGACAGGAGACCTTCCATACATCATCATGTATCAGTCCCAAGAGTTTACTAACTCTTTCTCTGTTTCCAGTAAACAGAGCTGGTGTCATTATATCTTTGTGACATGACTGGCAAGTTTCACAAGATGTAAATTCAAACTGATTTAAATATGCATTTAAATGTAACTTCAGCTAGTCGGGTCGCATTGATATGACCTAGTCTACAATACCTCAAGAAGAATTCGTTCATTTCTGAACTCTTCCTCTTGTGTGTGTTCTATATACGAGGAACTGTAGTTTGATTTAGAACGTCAATGCTTTTAGATAACGTGCCTGAACCGATCAACTTTTGATATAGGAAATGTTCAAAACATTATCCATCAATACAAAATTATATCCTTTCTTTACTAATAAAGAGACTGATATGATTTTGTATATCAGGTTCGGTATCTAATAGCATTTGTTCAGAATCAATGTATTCGTAATACAGGGTGACAGTGACCAACAGACTTGGCTGCAACACTTGCCCCGTTTTCTGTCTCATGAAACTTATCACCCGTTCTCAGCTTTTCTACCTTTTTGTAGCCCTATGTAACAGATTACATATCTGGGATCCTGATCCGGTATCATATACCCAGGATGCAGAGGATACTGAGAAACAGTTCTTTGTAATGAATACACCCGAAGGAGATGCATCATATGCACTTTCTTCGTTTGGGCGGCATAGGAATTCTGGTATTCCCCTATTTCCTGCTCTGTCTTTTAACAATTATAAGTTGGAGCGGGACCAACGTTCCCCAGCTCAGTATAACAAGCGGGTTCGGTCAATACATCCGTATTATTATCTTGATTAAGGCGTGATATGGTCGCTACCAGGAGAGAGAGAGAAGAAAACACTCTGCGTGCGCTCTTGCAAGATCAGATTGGTTATATATTTTATCTAATCAGGATGGCTCCCACTGTTTTTATCAAATCTTCCTTCAAACCTTAAAAGGAAAGACTAGCCGGGATTAATTACACTCTACAAGTTCGCCAATCTTTCAGCCAGGCCAGTGTCGGTACTTTGAGGGAGGTTCCCCATGCTTTCGCACGGACCTAATTACTGTAAACCTCGTTTTCCCAGAGGCGTAACCCCGTTGACACCTTTCTAGACACCTACTTGATCGGCTAATTGCAAAGTGCAAAACTCTCCCAGGAGTAACAATTACTCGCAGTGGGTATCGGGATCCAACTATCATATAGAAGGTATGCAATCTCATTGCAAATTTCAACACTTGAAACTCCCGATAAAGGTTTTTACCCCTAGCACCTATGACCTTGGCTAAGGTCAACAAATCATAGGTACTAGTCAAGTTCTACCCGTCATTTCGTGATTAATTAGACCCACCCACATGACTCTTGGCTAAGGTCAACAAAGCCACATGACTGTCCTAACTAATCGCATCATATGCGGTGTAGGAAGACATCACTTAGCTACCGTACACTGTGCCTTGACTATGGTCAACAAACACAGCACGAATACTAAGTACTCTACTTCCAAAAATGACGGAGGGTTGCGACTGGTTTTTGTGAAAACCTTTAACGCTTTGAACTTGATCTCGTTGCGGAATCAAATGGTTTTATATGGAATGTTTTCGAGGCTTTTCTAGTTTTGCTAAAGGGGTCACTCCCGGTGAAGGGATCGTCGGCCCTTTCCTCGTCGAATGAGGTGCGGGATATATCATATATATCACTGTGCAAAGCGGAAACTATAGAAGCGATCAAAGACAAACCGAGGGTTGTAGCATCTGCCAGTTATTGCTAAAGGAGTCACTCCCGGTGAAAGGATCTCGGTCCTTTCCTCATCGAATAAGGTGCAGGATGTTCTATAATGAACACCTCGATGCAAAGCAAGAACTGTAGCTACCTGTTTTATTTTGAAATTTGATTCCACAACATCAATTAGGTTTATTTTCTTTCATTAATCTTATTAATGAATATCCCATCATTTAAGTCCACCTAAACATCACAGATAAATATAACGTACGCTTATGCCATCCGCATTCGCCTCGATGCCCCGTCTGCACCGTTAGGTTAGGTAACTAACGGCAGAGCGGGGCAGGGCTAGCGTGGGTGTAAAACATAAGCAACGTCTATATAATATATCATATATACTATATATAATATCTGTCACAGAACATCACATGATCTCAGATAAATCACAGCAGAAGAAACATATGAAATATTGGATATACTAGGACGTCCGTGTTTTCAATACGAGCCAGTATAAAACACGGATTCCACGGTCGTGATGAATAGCCAAACCCACACCCCTAGACCCCTACGAGAGCGGCAAGCAACCCTACCAATTCTAGGGTTAGGAGACCCGGACTCGACTCCTCGAGTTGGTCTCCCACTGGACCCCAGAACCCGGTTACTTGTGCTCCCCTCCTTGGGTCCATCCTAGTGCAGAAAAGTAAATAATATACAACGGGTGACGACTTCCGCAACCTGGAAGTGCCCCAATAAAAGAATATTACATACAAGTTTTTACATGAATGAAAATGAAAAACACTCATCTCACATAAAAAACCCCCGGCTATTCAAACACGACGATCCAATATAACATATCCAGCAACACATAACATCTCATGTCATCAACGTAAGTAAATATGCGCATCCCAATTGTCGTTGTCATATAGCAACGAAACCGGCGATATCACATATTACACTTACGGTCACAGAAAAGAAAGTGTAAAACTACAACAGTTGGAATCCGCAACCTCCTCAGACATCGCATGCCTGACCAAATGAAATACTTAGACATCGCATGCCTAACAATTATAAACCCCGCATTTTAGTCTCAAAGTCGAAAACACTTTTCAATATCAAGTCAGGCAATTCAACAGGATTCCCGACATTCTGATCGAATGCTCGTCGCAAACTTTAGTAGGCGGCCGCACCCCCGACGCCGTCGACGAAGTGCACCAAGGCGGAACACCGCTGCCCCGAGCACCCGGACGGATGCTTTCGGCGACGGGGTTCTCCTACAGTCACTTGGTCGGGGCTATGGGGTGAGGCTGTCTATTAAGTTTACCCGGCGAGTATCCGCGTACACTACGTGATTGCGACGGACTTTTGATCACATCAAAATTCCGTGGCAACCGATCAAGTGAGACTAAACTGCTATGTTTATATCATTCATTCAGTTATCTCATAACTTATTGTGAATTCCAATTATTGTATCACATTCCGAATAAAATAGAAAATGTTAAACTTTCCGATCGAATAATCGAACACCCAAGTTTTCCCGAAACAGCTCATCACATGAAACAAGTTTTAAAAACATTCAGTTCATGCCTCAGTACCAACGGTCCAGCCGTAGAAGGGTCAAGCCAACGCCTCACATGTGGCACGCCGTACTGCCCCAAACCCGAAGGTTCAAAGGGCAGTTCAAGACGGTCACATAATCGAGTTAAGGTTTGTTGTCTTCTAGAAGGACCATCGCGTTACTTGCACTACTTAGAACGTCTTTAAACCTCAGAAAGATCCAACACTTGGAAATTTTCCGTCAGGGGAAACATTGGGCATTTATATCCGGTCAAACTTTTTAACATATTCTAAAATGTTCGGAAAGCCACATAGACAAAATCTGATAATCCGATCGAACAATCGAATCCCCCAAAATAAGCCCAGAAAATGCAACTCTGGAATAAATTTTAAATATTCCCAGAAAACTCAGCATAAAATAATAGGAATTACTGTGCAGAAAAGGTACGATGACGTCACCATGGTACCGCGGAACCGCCGCAGAAGCAGGGCTTCTGCCGCGGTTACGCCGCCGTTCAAATGAATTATTCGCCTGAGTTTGCACCGTAATTCTTTGTTTTATTTCATGTATTTTCTAGAAATTTTTAATTCACAAAAATCCGCATTTTAGAAAAAAATCCAGAGAGCAATTTTTGGGTCGGGTTTCGGTTCGATCGGACTTCAGAATCCGTATGGACTTCGCCTAAGGCTCTAGCTAGGCTCTGATACCACTGTAGGGTTCCTAGGCACTCTAGTGAAGTCTCACAAGAGATCAAACATGCACAAATCAAATTTTATGGGTGCCTACAAACCCTAATACGGATCGTTTACTAGATATCTAGGCGAAGTATGCAAGTAAACGGAAATATATCTAAAGGGAATGGGCTACAACCTTTGTAGATCCGGTCCACCACCTCCTAGGTTCCGTGATGAAGTCCCTCCGCTGTCCAAAACGAACCCATGACTCTAGCATCGGTATCATCGAAGAATGGGCGAGCTTGATCGTCGGTTCGATGCCGAAGATGATCTACGTCGAGGTATCGCAAGAACAAGCTCCAACTTCATCAAGCTTTGAAAACTTGTGAAGGAAACACCCTATACTACTTGGCAAGAGGTAGAGGATGAAGAAATAGGAGTTGGGTTCACTTTAGATTTGGATTTCTCACACTTTTTCAACACTTGCCATTGGAGTAGCAAGCTTTTCCATGGAAGATGAAGATGATGAAGAAGAAAGATATGATAAGTATATTTAAAAATAGAAATATAAAATGATACTTATCATAATCAAAACCCTAGTTAAGTGTAGAGAAGAGACCATGGTTAATGGGATGGTTAGGGTTAAGCAAAAGAACAAAAAAGGAGACTAAGTCAAAACTTTCAAGAAGCTTCAAGCTAGAAAACAAAACATGCCACCATTTATCTTTTACTTTATCATTTCCTTTTTACAAAATGAAAATAATAAATAAAAAGATAAATGAATGAGAAAGCAAAACCCTAATCATGAGTTTAACCATGGTTTAATTCTTTACACTTAACCAAGCAAGCATGTATCATCAAACATGATACAATCATGTGCACATAACTATATCACATATACAATGTGCACAATTCGAGTGAGAAAATCCTTTTAAAGTGAACCAATACTAGTTAACGCAAAGGAATATATCAAATATATAAATATGCACTAAATCATTAAATCAACACTTGATTTAACGATCCGGTCATATCGGATATAACCGACTAGTATCATATGTATCGGCTTATCGAATCAATCCTTGATTCGATGACTAGGTTATATCGCATATAACCAATCGATACATTCGTCGCGAGAATGGAATACGGTATCACATACACGCATTATTCTCGGTCCCGCACATATCTCATATGCGCTCCTATTTCGTTTCGCTTGAGCCAGGAAACCTCTATGTAGGACTCTAAAGACTCGTCAATACGCCGGCAGCAGATGATGATCATATCAAGCATCCACAAGCCGCAAGCGGTCTGCTAAACGTAACGGCCACCCGGGTATTGAGCGATCAGAAGATCGACGAGCAAGCCCGCTCACACTCCTGTGAATCCAACCAGTAACACTTACCGTACAGTCTGGTCTGTTCGTCTGATATGTCGCATATCTCGCCTAGGGGTGGTAAACGTCAGACCCCAATAGCTCGATAAGTCATGCCGACTTGAGGTCCATAACATTCGTGAAACTACTGATAACTCTTACCAGTATATCACAGCAACCCTGGCCAGGGATTTCCTGTTATGGCCAGTCGAGCATAGCACAACATCAACCCCCAATACCGGGAGAGACGAATCCCCTCCTATCGCTCATTGCCTCCATGTGAATCGGGACTGTACCCAAAAACCACCTGTTTGCACGACTCAGTAGAGCCGTGGTAGGGTAGAAATCAAAGCACAGTGGGAGACACACAAGACTCTATGACGATCTCGGGTCAACAGACTAAGCTGTACCAGTGTCACCAGAGAACTGCCATCTGACGTGAGGTATAATACCATCTGGGAGTTCTCGGCGAGTCCGTTCAGTGTACCCAGTCTCCACTGAGCACCCGCATACCATCTTCGATGTCAAACACCAATGGATATGGGATCATCCATCGCCCATCGCATGGGTCGAGAAGATATGCGCTAGTCTACTCTGGAATATCGATGCCCCGTCTCGATATTCCCTCGACTAGGAACAATGAAGGATGTACTCATTGACTACCCAGGCCCCACTAGTATGATCTGCATCATAGTCCTGGAAGTCGAGTACACATCCTAAGGGCTTTATCAACATGTAATCAGAGAGACAGAAAGTATACATGTTAAGATAAAGAGCAACCAGATAGCGTACTATCATGTCGAGCAAGAAAGTCCTTCCTATATATGTCCCAGCATCCACTACAATATACATCCAATGTACAGTAATGGCCTCTAGGGCATACATATAACTAACAGTACGAAGGTTTTGCGCAAAAGGTGTTTATCGTGAAACACCTTCGTTCGATTCTTAACGACAACCGCGTTATCGTAAGCCTCATCCCTAAGCTCGCTCAATTCGTTCAACTGCAGCTTCCGATGGCTGCCCGCATCTTCGAGAGACAGATTCAGCTCCTTTATTGCCCAAAATGCGCGATGCTCTATTTCGACTGGTAGGTGGCAAGCTTTTCCGTAAACAAGCCGATAGGAAGACATGCCAAGATCGGTCTTATAAACGGTTCGGAATGCCCAAAGGGCATCAGTGAGTTTCAACGACCAATCCTTACGGTTCTTGGAAACCGTCTTCTCCAGTATCTGCTTGATTTTGTTTTGAAACTTCGGCCTGCCCGCAGGTTTGGGGGTGGTAGGGCGTAGAGAGCTTATGATTAATGGAATATTTCCGCATCAAGGCCTCGAAAGTCTTGTTGCAGAAATGGCTTCCATTGTCGCTAATGATCGCTCGGGGTGCCCAAAACGGGAGAAAATGTTTTCTTTAAGAAACCTAACGATAACCTTGTTGTCGTTAGTCCGGCTGGGCACAGCCTCGACCCACTTAGAGATGTAATCAACAGCGAGAAGGATGTACAAGTTCTCGAAAGAGCTGGGAAACGGCCCATGAAATCTATCCCCCAAACGTCAAAAATCTCCACAACCAAGATTGGTTGGAGCGGCATCTCGTTCCTCCGGGATATCCGGCCCATGTGTTGGCACCGGGAGCAAGTCTTGCAATAGTCATGAGCGTCTTTGAAGAGTTGTGGCCAGTAGAAACCACATTGCAAGATCTTCTCAGCTATCTTTCTGGGGCCAAAATGCCCGCCACACGCTTGATCGTGGCAAAATGACAGCACACTCTTGAATTCCTCGTCAGGGACAACCGACGAATAATCTGGTCGGGACAGTACTTGAACAAATAGGGTTCGTCCCAGTAAAAGTGTTTTACTTGGGATAAGAAGCGAAGTCTGTCCTGACTTGACCATTCAGTCGGTAGTAATCCCGTGGACAAATAGTTCACAATATCTGCGAACCAGGGTTCGCAAGATACTGTCAAGAGCTGTTCATCCGGGAAAACGTCGTTGATCGGAATTGGAAGCGAAGGCGAAGAAGGAAGTCGTGAGAGATGGTCGGCAACTACGTTTTTACATCCTCGTTTTTCATTAATGACAAGGTCAAACTCTTGAAGCAAGAGGATCCAACATATTAGCCGAGATTTTGCGTCTTTCTTCGCAAAAAGATGGCGCAGAGCAGAATGGTCAGTATAGACAATGACTGGAGAGCCGATGAGGTAGGGCCTAAACTTTTCTAAAGCAAATACAACAGCCAAGAATTCCTTCACGGTTGTTGTATAATTGAGTTGGGCGTCGTTCAGGGTTCGGCTCGCATAATAGATTACGCGCGGCATCTTGTTGATGTGTTGTCCAAGGACAGCACCAATGGCAAAGTCGGATGCATCGCACATAATCTCAAATAGGTGCGTCCAGTCAGGTGAAGAAAGAACGGGAGCAGAAGTGAGTGAGGTTTTCAATGACTCGAATGCAGTCACACAGCTTGAGTTGAAGTCGAATGGCGTGTCCTTGGCCAGAAAAAGAGTCAAGGGCCTAGCAATCTTGCTAAAGTCCTTGATGAACCGTCTATAGAAACCGGCATGGCCAAGGAAGGCTCGGATATCTCTGACGCATCGGGGAGGAGGTAGATTGGAAATGACCTCAATCTTTGCTTTGTCAACCTCTATGACATTTTGCGAGATGATATGTCCTAAGACAATACCTTCGCGCACCATGAAGTGGCACTTCTCCCAATTCAAAGTGAGATTCTTGTCCTTACATCGGGTAAGGACAGCGTCAAGATGCAGCAAACACTCGTTGAAGGAATCGCCGAAGATGGAGAAATCATCCATGAAGATCTCCAGAAATTTTTCCACCATGTCTTAGAATATTCCCATCATACACCGCTGGAAGGTAGCGGGCGCATTGTATAACCCAAAGGACATGCGACGATATGCAAACGTGCCGAAAGGACAAATGAAAGTGGTCTTGTCCTGGTCTTTTTCGGCGATGGGAATTTGATTATAGCCAGAGTAGCCATCAAGAAAGCAGTAGTACTCGTGTCCGGCCAATCGTTCAAGCATTTGGTCAATGAAAGGTAGCGGAAAGTGGTCCTTCCGCATTGCGGCGTTGAGTTTTCTGTAATCGATGCATACTTGCCACCCAGTTTGGGTGCGAGTAGGGATTAACTCGTTCGCCTCGTTAGTGATGAACGTTATACCTGATTTCTTGGGGACAACGTGAATGGGGCTAACCCACTGGCTATCAGAGATAGGGTAAATGATACCACTATCCAGACATTTTACGATCTCCTTCTTCACAGCCTCTTTCATGACTGGATTGAGACGTCTTTATGGATCCCGGGTTGGTTTGGCATCATCCATCAGATGAATGTGATGTTCAACGATCAGGGGACTAATCCCCTTGATGTCCGCCATGGACCAGCCAAAAGCTTGCCTGTTGCTGTGCAAGACCGCGAGAAGGGCTTTCTCTTGCTCTGGAGCTAGAGAAGACGAGATGATGACAGGGAGGGTCTCGTTCTCACCTAAGTAAGCGTACTTAAGGTGAGACGGCAAAGGCTTGAGTTCGAGCGTTGGAGGTGAAACGTTGGAAGGCAAGATTGGTGAAGCGGTCTCGAACTCAAAAGATTCCAGCAAAGGTTCGAAACGAGTGTAAGCGACCGAATCGGATGGTTCAGGTAACTCATCCGGAAATTCGAAGGATTCAAACTCGGGTTGCGAGCGGCTAAGATCGTTCAAGAACGTGAAACACTCGTAGTCGTTGTCGGGCGCAGAAACAGCAGCAGGTTCGAGGAGGAACGCACTAGTGGCGTTAAGGTTAGCATGATCGAACAGAAACTCCTCAAATTCACACTCTTCAGGGGTGATCTCCTGGATCGAGCAGACATCCAGTATATGAGCATTAGGTTCGGAGGGCTGATTCCCCAACCTAAAAATGTTGAGTTCAATCGTCATGTTTCCAAAAGAGAGGTTCATCGAACCATTGCGACAATTGATCACAGCATTTGAGGTTGCAAGGAATGGGCGACCAAGTATCACCGGAATTTGATTCCGGGGGTTAGCTACAGGCTGTGTGTCTAATACAATGAAGTCAACGGGGAATATGAAGTCCCCGACTTTGATTAACACATCCTCTAGCTCACCCCTAGGATGGGTGATCGATCGGTCGGCCATTTGGAGAGTACAGTGTGTGGGTTTCAGCTCTCCTACGCCTAATTGCTCGTATACTGAGTATGGAAGCAGATTAACACTGGCACCACGATCTAATAGTGCGCGGTTGATGTTCTTATCCCCAATGGTAATAGAAATCGTAGGACAGCCAGGGTCCTTCCGGTTTTGTGGTAAAAATTGGGTAAGAGCATCACTCACAGCACTAGCCAAGAAAACTTTCTTTGGTACCTGAGACTTCCTCTTTTTCGTGCACAAGTCCTTTAAGATTTTCGCGTAGGATGGGACTTGTTGGACGGCATCTAAAAGAGGAATGTTAATGTTAACCTGCTTTAATAACTCCAGAATCTTCTCCATTTGAGGATTTTGTTTATTAGACCTCAACCGGTTTGGAAATGGGACGTTTTTAAAATTGGTTGAGTCTAATGCTTGTGGAGGAGATTGTGGAGTTGGAACGGATCCCAGAATAGGTGTTTTCGTGGAGTGAGAAGCGGGTCCGTTCAGAGCAGAAGAAGAAGAAGAAGGAGAGCCTTTTGAAGAATGGAGAATAGGCTCAGAAGACGAAGAAGCAGGAGAAGAAGAAGAAGAAGCGGCCGGGGTGTCATCGTTGATCCGTGTGCCAATGTTGTTTTGCAGCATCCTTCCCGATCTCAATGTGGTCAAGGCACTCACATTATGGTTCTGTTGTTCAAGAGCAACATGTACATTCTGTGGGTGACCGGGATTTGGGAGTGGCTGGGACGGGAGCTTCCCCTTCTCTCGCTCGCTTAAGGCCGCATTCGGCTGTGCAATCTGGGCCTCGATGGTCTTGATGCTTTGCCCGTGAGCGGCAGTGTGTTGCACTAAGGACTGAATGGAAGACTGGATGTTGGCAGTGGATTGTGTCGATTGTTTAACGAACGCCTCCAGACTTCGTTCGAGCGAGGAAACCTTATCGTTGTTTGACGGAACAAAGTTGTTTTGGGGAAAAGAATTGTTGGGTGCAAAGTTGTTCGTCTGATTTTGAAAAGGTTGGGGTTGGAAGGGCTGCTGAAATTGATGTTGAGTTTGTTGTTGCGCTTGTTGTTGTGGCGGAGGGGGCCTTTGGAAATTGTTGCCTTGGAATTGATTCTGATTCTGATTCCAGGTAAAATTGGGGTGGTTCCTCCAACCGGGATTGTAGGTGGAAGAGTATGGATCATTCCTCGGTCTTTGCTGGAATGCAGCATTAACCTGATCCTGTCCTTGCGATGGTGGATTGTAAGGACACTCTTCGGTTAAGTGAGAAGGATCGGAACAACAAGCGCAGATGGTACGAAGGGGAAGAACATGGGCAGGAGCAGGAGAAGAAAATTTGCTCTCTATGGCTTCAAGCTTTCTCGTTATTGCAGCCATTTCAGGTTTCATCGCAATAGAGACATCAAGTTGGTGAATTCCTACCCTAGACTGACCGGTAGAAGTGGAGGTAGAAGAAGAAGAAGTCGGTCTGGTGCTCTCCCATTGTAGCGTTTGCTCCGCAAGGTAGAACAAGAAGGTCTTTGTACCGGTCAAAGCACTTCCAAAAGGGTTCAGAAGGAAGCTGAGAGAATTGGTTGATTTCATTGTGAATCCTTGCGGTTTTATGATTCGGATAGAACTTTTTGAGAAACGCTTTAACAAACTCGTCCCAACTGGTTATGGAGTAGGAAGCGGTGCTATACAGCCATTTTTCAGCAAGATCGCATAAAGTGAATGGAATGACCCGTAGACGTATAGCATCGTCCGACAGTTGGGTAGTTTTCATCACGGCACAAACGTTTTGAAATTTATTGATGAAGATATAGGCATCTTCAGATTCAAGCCCATGAAATCGTGGAAGCATGTTGATGAAGTGGGGCTTAATTTCAAAATTATCCCGATTGGCCGGTGGAAGAGAAAGGCAGGTGAGAAGTGCAGAACGGGTAGGATAGAAACGATCCTGGAGCGCGATTCGCTGCGGCGCTACAACAGGCGGTGGTGGTGGGTTATTGGTCTCCGTAGGAGGTGGAGCCAATCCAGGGGTAGTCAAAGAGATGTTCGGATTAAATCCTGACATCGCGGAAGAAGAGGTCGGTGATGGTGAAGGTGAAGATGTATGAACAGAATTTCGGTCAACGTCGGAGTTGGCCGGCAAAGGTAAAGGTGAAAGAGGAGTGGACGGAGTTTCGACGTCTGAGTCGATCGCGTAGTCGGTAGCGACTAACGTAACGCGGACTAGGCGGGCGCTAGTGTCCCGAGTCCAAGCGGACATACACTAAACGAGTTTAGTATAGTCAAAGCGGAGAAGGTGAGGGTAAGAAAACGTCAATGGAGAAAGGCGATGGGTGGTGGATGAAAAATGGATTTTGGCGACAAAGGGCAAGTTTTTATAAAAGTTTTTGATTTTTTCCTTTTTTTTATTTTTTAGAAAGAGCTTTACAGAAATATGTACGGACTTACGGCTTTAAGCAATCACAGACAAGATATGCACAATCACACCTAGATCTAGGGTCACCTAGGTCTGCTAGACAGCTCCTAACTGTTCCAGAGAGCTAGAAATAGGACCTCAAACCGCCTCTTCTCCGTCAATTGCGACCAGGTAAGTGCCAGGTAAGTGGGAGGTTGTCCAACGCTTTCGCGAAGTTCCTTAATTAAATAACCACTTGCCTTCGACACACTTGCCTAGACACCGCAAAAGTCAGATAGGATAAACGGCCGATGCCTGCAACTAGTCCTTTGTCCTATTGAGCGCGAAGTCCTTAGGGCTGAGTCTAGTATTTTTTAATTAACAATGGTCAATGCATATGCTTTTTGTGATTTCTGGGGTCCTGGGAAGGGTGATGAAATCCCCACCCAATCTGAATTGGTTTCAAGCCCCTTAAGTCCGTATTAATGAATGCAAAGCGGTAACAAATCAACTGCAAACAATTTTTATTTTAGCGCGGTGCAAAGAATCCTGCACAAAAACAGTTTATTGGAAGGGGGAAGAGAATTTGCGCAAAGAATGCTGCAGAAAACACAGTTTATTGGAGTCCAGAGGAGTGGGAGAGAGGAGAGAAACACTTACAGGGATTTTGGCAGCCCGAAGGCACCAAACGGCCGCGGTTCCGCGGCCTAAGCCTCCTTATGCCGCGGTTCCGCGGAGGTATGATGGGTTTGGGATTCTGAAATTTTTGGCTGTGCTCTGTTGGGTGTCCTCTGCTTGTCTGGATGTGCTGAATTTTGACTTGCTTCCTGTATCTGCTCCAGATTTTTACAGTAGACCGTTTGCTTCGTTTTGATCCGTCGCGGTGTAGCCGCGAAATGTGGGTCTATCTTCCCACGTCTTTGGCACTGAACTCGAACTCCGTATTATCCTGCACACTTGCACAAAATCTAATCAAAAATAACAAGATGATTTTTCTTTACAAAGTATATTTTTTTTTTGTTTTTTGGTTATATTTATATTCACAAGTTAACCCGAAATTACACAAAGAAATAAACTACCGTCTCCCCGGCAACGGCGCCATTTGATTGGTAGAAATTCTGCGTGTTTAAGTTTAGTTAATTACCGCAATCAAAACGGATTCGCTTGTAGCTACCCGGTTGAGTACGGGTCGTCCGCAGGGAGATGGGAATCTTTTTCTATGTGCTTTCACGAGTTAAGTCCAATTTTCCAGATTTGTTTGTGATTATCTAAGTGTTAAAATGATATGTAAAGAGAGCTTGTTAGGGTTAGGATTATGTTAGTTTTAGTTAGGAGTCGCTCACTTCTTTCGTTGCCACTCTTAATATCGGTGTTACGGTAATCGGCAACAACGGGGATTTGCACGACTAGGAAGGAACTTGCGAGTATAAGCTAGGCTTTCCAATGCTTAAGTTCTTCCTTTTGGTGCTTGTCCGTCCGTTCTTGGCTCTTAGCCATAACCTCCGGTTAATTCAACCACAACCGGTCTTACTACGGAATCACCGCTATCATATAGGATAGGGTGCCGTAGGGAGCAGATTGTGGTTCAATTAACGGGAGTTGATTTAAGATGTTGGGCAAAGAAAGAGTGAGAGAGATTTCCATCTCTCAAACTTCCCTTATCCTACCCTAACAAGTATGGAAACTACTCACACATCATAATAAAAAGAAAATAAAATAAAGAGGAAGATAGAAAGAAAGAGATTAGAAGATAACAACTAGCTATTTGCGACCTCACCTTGGCAAGGATCAAGCGTAAGCATCATGGTTGTTTTAAGGATAAAGAAAAAGAGAAAGAAAGAAACAACAATAAATAACAACAACTACTTATTAATTAACGATTAAAAGCGATTAACATAAAAAGAGCAAGACAAATATAATAACAAAATGAACTTCTTTATTCATCATTCTTCACTCACAAAAGCTCACTACAAGTTTTTCAATGGAGAAGAGATGAGAAGAGGAAGAAGAACAAGTATTCTAAACCCTAAAAAATACAAGATTAAGCACCCTTGGGTTCACAAGGTTCTGGGCTATTTATAGGCTGGAAAATGAAAACCTAGGGCAACATTCAGAGCTAAAGTGAAATGACCAATCTGCCCACAAAAATTGGTCAACTGTCGCCACTATACGGCCGCGGTTCCGCGGCCTAAGACTGCTATTGCCGCGGAACCGCGGCACTTTAGAGGAATTGGTTCATCATTTTTGCTGGCTTTTCCTGTTTTGTTGTTCCCATTAGTCTGGTATATGAGTTTTCTCAGAATTGCTTCACGATTTTTCCAGAATTTCTGTTGATCAAAAGGTGATTGGATATAGATCTTTTTGTCATGATTTTCTCGAGCTCCGCGTAGATTTCTTGGATCTTGTGCTGCCATTGAGCCTTGTGCATGAAAATGACATTTGATTTGCCATTTTGTCTCCTAAACTGGTGTGTGGAAACAGACGGATAAAGAGCGGAGATCCGTATTTCTCCAGGACACTCCGTATCACTACGAAGATCCCAAGTTTATTGGATAATCCATCATATGGTTATATACGAACTCGAAAGGAACTTGTTCCAGTTCGGGGATGGATCCTGGTTCAGGAGAAATAGGAATAAGGTTTATTCGGTTGTCTTTTATCTTCACCTTCTCTCGTATTGCGAGTGCTCCTAGGATTAGGATAGTACACCCATTATTCTTATTGGATAGTCTTCTTCCAAACCATAGGCTGGTGCCGAACGGTAGGGAAGGAAGAAAACCATTTGGCCTAAAGGGGTGTACAGAAGGTAATGACTAAAGACATATAAAGGGATTTGGAGAGATGGCAAAGAATTATACGGTTACAGTTGTGAATCTGGATAATAGAAGATGCATTACTAGGAATACCAGGATACCCTATCGAAACATTTTAATGTTTCAGTTTCACTGTGTACTGTTAAAAGAAAACTGATTTCCCAATTAGACACTTGCTCCAGGGTATGTATTTACCAGGTTGGATTCTCACATCTGTATGGTTTTACAGATGATGAGTGGGAGTAAGTTATTGGGAATTGGGTGATCATCCTCATTATATTAGGATTCGTTGTAATCGGTGATATTTGAGGAAGTCACCTGGGTTGTTTGCCAGACGGCTAATATTTGGTTTTGAATATCCGCGGTTATGCACCAATTTCAAATTGATATATCTGTACGTCTATTTTTATAGAGTGAGATATACCTTTTTGAAATTATGTCTATGACATTTACCTATATCAGTGGATGGTTAGGTAAGGAGCATTGAACAGCGGTGTAATTCTTCTTAACCATAAGTACAGTTTTCAACCTACGACACACAGTGAATGAGTCATTTGACTCAAGGGACTTATACAGAGTATTGTATATTGTCCAGTGTCCATTAGGACAGAGGGGTAGGTACTCGTACTATATTCTGTTTACTTGTGACTTCTCTAGTTCTTAGACAGGTGTTTCGTAGAAACACAGGGTCTGAGTTTTGAGAAGTTATAAGTATAAGATTAAAGTAGAGAACCAGGTATTGCAAGTATCGGGATTCTTCAAGGTGATTGAAGATGTAGATACTTGTGTAAGGTATTCAGTTGATAGTAATGATTAAGAGAACTTGCTTCTCTTTCAGGTTACTCATAATTGGAAGCATTCCTAAGTTGAGGAATGCTGATCGGCATCCTTCCATTTAGTTGACATGCACTCGAGACAGCTGCATGATTTGAATCTGGTTCAATTAAATCAGTGCCTCTGTTCCTGTATTGGATATAGAACAGTTCATATCTTGACATTGTTAAGATACGAGGAGTTGTCCAGCTTATGCTTAAAACCAGACTCTGGATGACTCAAGGCACGTTTCTGTAATGGCTGTTTGTGGGTTGACCCGGGCTATGACGAGGGTTGACTTTCTACCATCTGGAAGATCAATAGTGATATTGTTCTTGACTCACCACAGTTTTAATAAAAATGGATTTTTTCAGAAAACAGTAGTGGGAGTATGGTAGAACTGGAAGTGATTCCAGAACCGCAAACGATTACTGAAAATTTGATAAAGAACCTAAAGATTCAATCTGGTTTGACATTCCATTGGCCACTCCGCAGATAAAGTGGGTAACCTCAGGCACCCGAGAGGTACTTCGGTATGCTCAAGGACGGTGGCAGGGAGGTTCTTGTTTACCCAGACTTGCCATTGCTGTTGTTCCAGACTGTGAGACCCGGCAGGAGGATGAGTATAGCGTCGTTCTAATCTTGCTTTAGAAGTGCATGTGTATATGACTCTGCCAGAGGGTTGTCGTAGTCAGTGGGAGCAGCGGAAGCATTGGTGGACAAGCGCTTATGTCTATTTATAGACTAAAGCAGATATAGCGGAGATAGATCATCTATTTCTGACGTGACAGTCATAGGTTTGACTTCATCAGAATAGGGGATGGATCTGTTAAGAAGGTAGTAGGGTGTGATGTCCTGGTATTCGATGACATACACAAAGTAGGATGTCATATTCCTATACTACGATCGGTTATACTTTGGTCGTCACACAGTAGTTTCTCCACACAAGACTTGGATATTATATCAGACATTCTGGTTACTAGATCTATGGTTTTAGATCTAGATTTGGGTAGTTTCCCAATAAGGGTACTTAGACAGCATTCTATGAGTATTTAGAATGGACGACTCCTGGCACGGTAGTATACCTGCAGGTGATGGAGTCACCCTCTCTAAAGGTGTCTTACAGACTAAAGGGGAAAGGGATACGCATGATTGGCAGATCACTTGCTTAGGCAATTGAGTTGATCATGAGATGTCAAGTACCACACCGGATGTTGTTCTTGCAGTAGGGCAATAAGTTGATATTGATCCAATCCTGGGGAAACAGTCGGAAGCAGTTTTAGAACATAAGTGGATGTTCTAGGGATATGATAACGACAGCCTCCTTTAGAAGACGGTTATCATTCCAGGCTTCCAAGGTGACCTGGACGACAGGGTGGTCATCAGAGACATAGTTTTCCCTCTGACGAAGGGCAGTATTTTGGACAGGTGGTCCAGGCGGATACTGAGGGATGGATGGCGCAGGATACTGATTATGTTCAGTTGTCAATACAGTCTAAGAAGTTTGGATTTGAAGTTCATTTATGAGCTAGGTCCCATCAGACATCCAGACACATTCTAAGACAGGTATTGCTCATTTCGGGAGATGGCTTTCTCCACGAACATGGGATATAGAGAGACATAGAAAGAAACATCACAGCAGATCCACTCACTGAAGCTATTCCTCGAACGCAATAGTTTCACAAACGAGCTTTGTGAGACAGATTAGTAGAGGAGTTGGGTGTTCGGTATCACACGGGCTGTGAGTATGCGACATCGCAATAATTAGCCTTGAGTGCAAGTGAGAGATTGTTAGAGATAGTGCCCTCAGAGTCAATTATTGGATCACAGGCACGTGATTGCAATGATTGAGGGAGGACCTATACCGGTAGGACAGTCTTACTCGAGATGATAGTATGCTATCTGGTTTATCTTTATCATCGTGTACTGCTTTAGGTGACCTTACGAGTCGCTATTACACGTTGATAGAGCCCTTGGATTCTTGCTTGACTACCAGCAGTATGAGGGCGATCATATACGTGAGAGCTGGAGTCTATAAGCACATCCTTAAAAGGTCCCTAGTCATGGGAGTTTCGAGACAAGGCATCGATTCTCTAGAGTAGACTAGTGTATACAGTCGAGACCCCGACGAGGGGCGGTGGCCGGTCTCACAAGCCACTGGTGTCAGTTGGTTCACCTAAGATGTATACAGGTGCTCATTGGGTTATGAGTACACCGGACAGGACTCGCCGGGAACCTGCTAGTTGGTATTATACCTGATGTCAGATAGCAGTTCCCTGGTGACATGTGTACAGGTTAGTTCAACGACCTGAGATCGTCATTTGTCTCGTGTGAGTTCGCACTGTGCTTTGATTACTGCCCTACCACGCTCAAAGGAGACGTGCAAACAGGTTTTAGTTGGGTACAGTCCCGAGCCACATGGAGGCAGTGAGCGTATCTGCAGGGGTTCGTCTCTCCCGGTATTGGGGGTGAGGTCGAGCTGTGTCTAGGAGAGCCAGTACATGAAAAGTCCTTGGCCAAGGCAGGAGATTTACAGGTAGGTATTCCAGTAGTATCTCAGGGTGTTCTGGGCTACACTCCGACACGACTTGTACCGCTATTGGGGGTCTGACTTTTACCAACCCCTAGGCCCGCCATGCGATGCTCATAGACGAACGGACCGGACTGTACGGATATTGTCACTAACGGATTCAGTAGGGTGTCAGGATGAGTTCGCTCATCGACGTTCCTTTTGGTCAATAGCTGGTGGCCCGTCACGTATGGCTGATACCTCTGACGTGCTAGTGGTTAAATCCACAGCCATAGTATTGACGAGTCTTTAGAGTCCACCACACACAAAGTTACTCAAGTTTCGGGCGAAACGCTGTAGAGGCCGTATGTAGATATGGCAGGGTTCGATCAGATACGTGCGGTATTGCACGGATCGTGATCGGACGGATTTTACTAGCCGGCTTTGTCTTAAGCCGGATCCTAGTATTAGACAGTGTAGATTTTGTCTCTTTGCATTTGTATTCAGTGGGAATACAAATGCGGGCATGTATTTGCAGTAGCGGGGTTTTCCTGTAATTTATTACGGGATCAGTTTTCTGAAGTTGCCAGTTTGCATTCCGTTCCGGACGGTTTTCCTTTGTTCCTTCACGGCCGGACTTTTGTGATGGAGGGGGTTATTTGCAAGTTTGCAAATAACTTATTGAGGAGGGGGTTTCTTGCATTTGTGGCTTTATCATCATGAGATTCTTTTATTGTCACCTCTTTTGCTTTTATGAGATTGGATGAGTATTTGACTTTGGTGTGACCATTTTCTTTTTCCTAATTATCACACCTTATTCTCTTGTCACAATATATTTGATTCCCTCCACCATTTTTGAGAGGAAATGGCCGGCCACATCCTAGAGAGGAGAGAGGTTCAATTTGGTGTAGCATTTTTCCTTCATCTCATTTCCTTGCTAAAAATTGTGAGCACCATTTTCCTCCAAAGCATTTTTCTCTCTTCTCCATCATGGCAACTTCTATAACCTCAAGAGACAAAGTGTTCTACACTAGCCTACAGCAAATCTTGGATGCGTCGGCTAGCCAACTTCGCGCCCGAGTTGCCTCGGTCCACAGGTGGGAGCCCGTAAACGAACCCGGCTACGTGGTGCCCTTTCCGACGAGGAGGTGACGGACGGAGATTCCACGGGAGATCGGAGTGGAGACGAAGACCGAAGGACACGGATCGCTTGGTATACTTCTCTACTCTTATTCTAGTTTGCTAGTAGCTAGGTTAATGGCCCGATCCGGGAAATAAGTGCGCGGTGGTGTCGGTTTGCTAGTTTGCAAAGTTTTTCGTTTCCGCGTTTTCGGCGTCGCCGCCGCGGACTTACAATCATTAAATGAACCATGACTCATGAGATGATTCATCTCAAGTATTAAATGAAGCATGGTTGCTAGATATTTGATGAGATATTTTTTCATGCTTCATATTATCCAAATGAGTCAAGATTCATTTCATAATAACAAAACACTTCTCTCTCCCCAAGCTCTCATCTTCTTCATCCTAACCCTAATCCTCTCATGTGTTGAGAACCCTAGGGTTAGCAAGACTAATAGATCCTTAATCTATCTCTATATTCTCTAGGTCACTTGGATTAGCAATCCTAGCCACTTAGTTACCTCAAGTTAGAGGTTAAAGCTTGAAGAAGGAACTCTCGGGTGGATCTTCTATTACATCGAGGAGGCCGATGAGGAGGTGAACAACAAGAACAAGTAGGACTAGTATCTTGAGGTATAATCATCTATCATAGTAGTTAACTACTTCTAGATAGTTTGTTAGTTAGGGTTTAGCAAAGATCCGTTTGATAGTCGATATTACTTTGAACAAAATGATTGTTTTACCTATTCCGCCTCCCAGCATCTTGTGGGGTGTGTAAAGTTGACTTACAATAGGTTAAGAAACGTATACGCTAGTCTACTCTTGAATATCGATGCCCTGTCTCGATATACCTACGACTAGGAACATTTAAGGATATGCTTATAGACCACACATGCCCCACTAGTATGATCTCCATCATAGCCATGGAAGTTAAGCAAATATCCTCAGGGCTTTATCAACATGTATCAAATGAACAGTATCAAGTAAACATATCAGATAAAGTAAAACCAGATAGCATACTATCATGTCGAGCAAGAAAGTCACACACACACACACACACACACACACACATACATGTCTAAGCATCCACTATACATATAATGGCCTCTAGGGCATACATATATCTAACAATCTCCTACTTGCACTAAGGCCAATTATTGGTGTATCTCATACACAACATCTTAAAAAGTCGCTCATGTTGCGGCTGTGGAAGGGTCTTGGTGAGTGGATCCGCGGTGTTATCCTTTTTATCTACTCTCCGAATCTCGATCTCTTGGCGATCAACTATCTCCCGGATCAAATGATATCGCCTGAGGATGTGTCTGGACTTTTGATAGGATCTGGGTTCTTTGGGCAACGCCATAGCTCCATTATTATCACAATACAATGGTATTGGATTAATAATGGTTGGAACTACTCCTAGCTCCGCGACGAACTTCATCATATAGACGGCTTCCTTGGCAGCATCATTTGCAGCAATATACTAAGCTTCTATCGTGGAGTCGGCAACGGTATCCTGTTTGGAACTCTTCCAACATACCGCCCCTCCATTGAGGGTAAATACAAACCCTGAGATAGATTTACTGTCATCCTTATCACTTTGGAAGCTGGAATCGGTAAAGGCCTCCATTTGGAGATTTCCATTACCATACACCAAGAACAATTCTTTAGTCCTTCGTAAGTACTTAAGAATTTTCTTCACGGCTATCCAGTGTTGCTCCCCTGGGTTGGATTGATACCTGCTTACTATAGCTAGTGCATTAGCTACATCAGGGCGAGTACATATCATCGCATAAATTATAGATCCTATGGCTGAAGCGTGGGGTATAATGCTCATGCGAGCTCTCTCTTCATCAGTCTTCGGACAGAAGTCCTTAGAGAGAGTGATTCCATGGCAAGCGGGCAAGGCACCAGGCTTGGAATCTTCCATACTAAACTTTTTTAGAATGGTATCAATGTACTTTGATTGGGACAATCCTAATAACCTCTTTGATCTATCTCTATAGATCCTTATACCCAAAATGCATGAGGCATCACCCAGGTCCTTCATGGAGAACCTTTGTGATAAGAATAGTTTGACCGATTATAGCATAGGAATATCATTTCATATCAAGAGAATGTCATCCACGTATAATACGAGGAAATTGACAGTACACCCTACAATTTTCTTATAAATGCATGGTTCATCTATATTTTTGATAAAATCAAATTCTTTGATTGTATCATCAAAACAGATGTTCCAGCTCTAAGATCCCTGCTTTAATCCATAAATGGATTTAAGCAACCTACATGCTTTTTCGCTACTCCTACTGTCAATGAAACCCACTGGCTGATCCATAAAAACGCACTCTTCTAAATCACCATTTAGAAATGCAGTCTTAATGTCCATCTGCCAGATTTCATAGTCGTAGTGAGCAGAAATAGCAAGTAGGATCCGAATGGATTTAAGCATTGCTACTGGAGAGAAAGTTTCATCATAGTCCAGTCCTGGTCTTTGACGAAAACCTTTCGCTACAAGCCTTGCTTTATAGGTCTCTACCTGTCCATCTACACCAATCTTTTTCTTAATGATCCATTTGCACCCTACGGGTTTTATCCCAGGAGGTGAAACGTCCAAAGTCCATGCTTTGTTGGTGTACATGGACTCCATTTCAGATCTCATGGCATCCAGCCACTTCACTGAGTCTCCACTCGTGATAGCCTGTTGAAAACTATTAGGGTCATCATTATCCATGATGCAATCTTCTCTATCACCATCAATGAGAAAACCATAGTATCTCTCCGGTGGGCGAGAAGTTCTACTAGATCTCCGGAACGGCTGAGGTTCTTGATGTTCTACTGCAATATCAGGTTCAACCAATTCTTCATGAGTAATTTGTGTCTTTAGAACCTCTTCTAGTTCTACCTCATTGTCGTCAGTATTATTTGCAAAAATTTCATTTTCCAAAAATGTGGCATGTTGAGAAACAAACACTTTTTGTTCCTCCTTGTGGTAGAAAAGATATCCATATGAATGTTTTGGATATCCCACAAATGTACACATGACCGATCGTGTCTCGAGTTTATCCGGATTCTGCTTTTTGACATAAGCCGGACAACCCCATATCCTAACTCTTTTAATAGATGGTCTCTTCCCACACCACATCTCATATGGAGTGGTAGACACGGTCTTGGTTGGAACCCTGTTCAATAGATAAATTGCTGCCTCTAATGCATGTCCCCAAAAGGAAAGTGGTAACTCAGCATTACTCATCATGGACTGTACCATATCTAATAGGGTACGATTCCTCCGTTCTGACACACCGTTGTGCTGTGGTGTGTAAGGAGGAGTGAGCTGATAGAGAATCCCATTCTCTTTTAAGAAGTCTGAAAACTCAGTGCTTAAATACTCTCCACCTCGATCTGATCGAAGTTTCTTGATACTTGAGCCAGTTTGCTTTTCTACTTCAAGTTTGTAGTCCTTGAATTTCTCGAAAGCTTCGGATTTATGCTTCAATAAAAACACATGTCCGAATCTTGAGAAATCATCAGTAAAAGTGATGAAGTATGAAAAACCGCCTCTAGCATGTGTAGACATTGGTCCGCATACATCACTATGTATGAGGCTTAAGAGTTCTATACCTCTCTCTCCGTGTCCTATAAACGGAGTTTTGGTTATTTTACCTTTGATACAAGACTGACAAGTCACATAAGATTTATATTCAAAAGGTTTTAAATATCCATCTTTATGTAACTTGTTTAGTCTTGTTTCATTAATATGACCAAGTCTACAATGCCAAAGAAAAAATTCATTTATATCTGAAATCTTTCTTTTATTTGTATGTTGTATATTGAAAACTGTGTTGGTTTAGGACGTAAATTCCGTTACTTAGTGTACCATACCCGATCAACTGTTGATTCAAGTTAATATTCATAACATTACTTTGCAACACAAAATGATATCCTTCATTGTCCAACAAAGATACGGATATTATATTACATAGCATACCAGGTATAAAATAACAAGGGTTCAAAACCAAAATACATCCTGAAAGCAACCCCAGATGATACTCCCCTACGGATACAGTATGTACATTGGAACCATTTCCAACCCGTAGAGTGTGGTCCCCAGTCTTCAAAACTCTATTGTTTCTCAATCCATGCATACAATTACAGATGTGAGATCCAGAACCGGTATCTAATACCCAAGATGCAGAGTTTAATGAAAAACAGTTTTCAGTTACAAACACACCTGAAGCGGAAGCATCAACATGCTTCTTCTTCTTGAGATCTGCAAGGTACAAAGCACAATTGCGTTTCCAGTGTCCCGACTTGTGGCAGTAAAAACATTCTCCTTTTCCACTTCCCGCGGTCCCAGACTTGTCTTTCCCCTTCGCCTTTTCAACTCCACCTCTCGGCTTGGTGGGATTCTTCTTCTTCTTTCCCTTGGCCTTGGCTTTTGGGACTGAAGAGGAAGATGGCCCATAAAGCAGAGCGGGAGTTTTTGCTATCTTAAGCGTGCTCTCTGCACTTCTCAACATATTGAGAAGTTCAGGCAATGATTTTTCTAAATCGTTCATATTGAAATTCACTATGAACGGAGCAAAGGCGGGGGAGAGAGACTGCAGAACAATATCTGTATATTGCTCATTATCTATAGTTCATCCCAGTTCCTCAAGTTCTTCTATAAGACCAATCATTTTCAGAACATGGTCTCCTACTGATGCGCCGGGGGCCATCCGCATCTGAAACAACTTTCGAGATGCCTCGTATCATAAAGTACGAGATTTCTCTTCATACAACTCTTTTGTATGAAGAAAGATGGATTGTACATCCATCTTCTCATGCTGTTTCTGATGGATACTGTCCATAGAAGCAAGCGTGAGGCACGTGGCCGTGTTGCAATCAATATCCCATGTTTTTCGGATCTCCTTATCCGAAACAGATGATTCAGGTCCTGGGACGGGTGGGGCTTTGGTAGTGAGGACATATGATACTTTATCATATATGAGTGCAATGTTCAAGTTCCTTAACCATTCTTTATAAGTTGGTACAGTCAGTTTGTTTTTCTCTAAAAGAAGCTCAAGTCCCGTCATCGGTATCTGCCATTAGGAGAGAGAAAAGAATACACTCAGCGAAATGCTCTTGCAAAGAATTAGATTGGTTATTATCTTATCTAATCGATGTCTCCCACTACTTTTATCAAATTTTCTTTCAAAACGTGAAAAGAAAACTAGCCAAGATTAATTGCATTCTACAGTTTCGCTAACCGGTCAGCCAGGCCAGTGTCAGTACTTTGAGGGAGGTTCTCTGTGCTTTCGCACAAACCTAATTAAAATAAACCTCATTTTCCCATAGGTCATACCCCATTGACACCTTTCTAGACACCTACTGGATTAGCTAATTGTAAAGTGAAAAATTCTCCCGGGAGTAACTCTTACTCATAGTGGGATCGAGATCCGAATATCATATAGATGGTATGCAATCTCATTGCAAATTTCAACTCTTGAAACTCCCGATATGGTTTTTACCCCTAGATGCTTATGACCTTGGCTATGGTCAACATATCATAAGCACTACTCAAGTTCTACCCGTCATTTCAAGATTAACTAGACCCTCCCATATGACCCTTGACTATAATCAACATAATCACATGAATGTCCTAACTGATCGCATCATATGCTTTGGAGGAAGACATCACTTAGCTAACGTACACTACACCTTGACTATAATCAACATACGTAGCACGAATACTAAGTACTCTGCTTCCTAAAATGACGGAGGGTTGCGGATGGTTTTTATGAAAACCTTTAACGCTTTGAACTTATTTCGTTGTAGAATCTAAATAGTTTTATAAAAAGGAGTAGCTTAAGCTCTGCATCTTTTGAAACTTGCTTTTTCATAAAAAGAGCCGAGTGGGTTTCAAATCCGATTCTACAACATCATTAGGTTTCTTTTATTTTACATTAATCTCATTAATGTATTCCCATCATTTAAGTTCCTAAGCCATTACAGAAAGAAATGAAAAACAGTATTACATATCACATATATAACAATATTACATTCGTCTCAGATATTAAGCAATCACATCACAGAATAATCAACAGCAGAAACACATATATGAAAATATAGGATATACTAGGAACTCCGTATTTTATATTTAGCCTATGATATAAAATACGGATTCCACGGTCATGATGAATAGCCAAGCCCACACCCTTAGACCCCTACGAGAGCGGCAAGTGACCCTTCCAATTCTGGAGTTTAGGAGACCCGGTCTCGACTCTTCGAGATGGCCTTCCACTGAACTCCAGAACCCGGTCACTCGTGCTCCCCACCTTGAGTCTATCCTAATGCGGAAAAGTAAAATATACATCAATGGAGACATCATCCTCAATCTGGATGTGCCCCAATAAAAGAGTAATATATTCAATGAATTTTACATGAATGAAAAGATAAACTCTCGTCTCACATAAAAACCCCGGCCATTCGATCACGATGATCCTATACATCATATCACATCAACAATTGAAAAGCATAGACGACGTTAAAATATATCAATCAACACATCAACATACCCACTGTTGTAATAGATCTCAACACTTGAACCAGCATACAAAATTCCCAGAGAGCATATATAGTACCTACGGATCAACGCAAGAACGCACGGTGCAAGCCTCACCAACGGTGCCGCGGAATCACCGCAAATACCCCTATTTGGACGCGGTCCCGCGGTCGTTGTGTCGAGTTAGGCGTTCGTTTTTCTTGGGGATCCACAGAAAACCCTGCTCTATTTTCTGAATATTTTTAATTACAAAAATTCCAACTTTTGAAAACATTTCCAGTGAGCATGTAAAAATATCATTTTTCATGTTCGATTGAGTTTTTAAACATCGTCCGGTTTACCGTAAAGCTCTAGCTAGGCTCTGATACCATGTTGGTGTGTAGTAGCGCCTCTAGTTAGGTTGCAACATCAGAAAGTAGTGAACTTTCAAAATTCTAGAGGGCTATTACAAACGAACTACGAATCGTAACTAGAGATTAGGGTAATAGCATCAATATGTGATGTTTAAGCTAAAGGAAAAGGAAATACAACCTTTGTAGCCAACTCCTTCGGTCTTTAGGACTCCTACGGCTTTGCTCGATGCTTGGATCAATTCTGCTCAAGGTCCTTCGTCGTCTATAATGATCCACCAGGAGATTCCTAGGTCAAGCTCTTTACCTCACTAAATCAAGATGAAGTGGAGCAAACACTCTACACTAAAGGGCTAGGGTAGTGTAGAATGGTTATGTGGTTTGTAAACTCACTTAAAAACCCTTTCTTTTTGGTTCCTTACTCTTTTAACAAACTCAAGTGAGCTAGAGAGAGGAGGAAGATGAAGATGGCAAAAGCTTTTGTGAATATAATGAAAAACTTATTTTCAATAATTGAAAAGAAAGATTATATATAAGACACTCTCAAATATAACCATGGTTGGCTAAATATCTAAATATTATTTGGATGGGTTAAAGAACAAAGGAAATATTACTATAGTTGAAATCAATGGTCAAAGAAAAAGTGTGTAGGAAAAATGAGTCATTATAGCTAATTTCCTTTTCTTTAAATCATTAACAAAATCTAGATATTTATCAACCATGTAAGTCTTGAATTGCCATCTCCTTTATATCATCAACCATGACACATATGTATGTGTGTATGTGTGCATGCACATCATCATGTGTATGTGTAAACATACATGCATACATCCAAAAGAAAAAGGGTTAATTAAAAGTGAGCTAAAAGATAATATTAAATCAACACTTGATTTAATAAATCGGTCATATCAAATACGACCCAACCAATAGTGAACGCCCGACTAAAATACGGTATCACATATTCGTATTTAATCGAGCTCCCGCATATCACATATGCACACCATATCATTTCACCTGAGCTAGAAAAATCCTGTATGGGACTCTAAGACTCGTCAATACACTGGCTGTAGATGATGATCATATCAAAACACCTACAAGCCGCAAGTGGTCAGCTAAACGTAACGGCCACCCGGGAATTGAGCGATCAGAAGAAAAACAAGTGAACCCGTCAAAACTCCCGTCGAGCCATTGGCACCACTTACCGTACAGTCATGTCTCTTCGTCTGATATGCTGCATATCAAGTCTAGGGATGGAATCGTCGAGCCCTAATAACTCAATAAGTCATGTCGATATGAACTATGACCGGTCGAGAAACTACAGATAACACTTATCAGTAAATCTCATCAGCCCTGGCCAAGGACTTCAAGTCAGAGCCAATCGCACATTGCACAACATCAACTCCCAATACCGGGAGAAACGAAACCCCTCCTATCGCTGACTGTTTCCATGTGTCTCGGGACTATACCCAAAAGCCACCTGTTTGCATGATTCAGTAGAGCTGTGGTAGAGTAGAAATCAAAGTACAGTGGGAGAACATACAAGACTCTATGACGATCTCGGGTCTACAGACTAATCTGTACCAGTGTCACTAGAGAACTGCTATCCGACGATAGATATAATACCATATAGGAATTCTCGGTGAGTCCGTTCAGTGTACCCAGTCTCCACTGAGCACCCGTATACAATCTTTGATGTCACAACACCAATGGATATGGGATCATCCATCGCCCATCATATGGGTCAAGAAACGTATACGCTAGTCTACTCTGGAATATCGATGCCCTGTCTCGATATACCTACTACTAGAAACATTTAAGGATATGCTTATAGACCACACATGCCCCACTAGTATGATCTCCATCATAGACATGGAAGTTAAGCAAATATTCTCAGGGCTTTATCAACATATATCAAATGAACAGTATCAAGTAAACATGTCAGATAAAGTAAAACCAGATAGCATACTATCATGTCGAGCAAGAAAGTCATATATATATAAATATACATATATACATGTCCAAGCATCCACTGTACATATAATGGCCTCTAAGGCATACATATATCCAACAGTTGCCTCCTTCTCTTAACTTGTTTTTTTGATATCATCATAGTTAACACTAATAATCTAGTTAGATTCTATGATAGTCTAGCTTAGCACCCTGAAAATTTTAAAGTTGCATGCATGATGCCGGTTTCGACCAAGTGGTGGTGCTAGGGTAGACTTTCATGGTATCAAAGCCAAGCTAGAACATTAGGGAAAGTTTTTACAATGTTAAAGTGTTCGATCGATTTTTCGAAACCCGATTTTGGCTCGATTTTTCATAAGGTGAAATTTTTATGATTAAAAATATGCAGAAAATCGTGCAGGGTTTTTAATGGAGCCCCAAGAAATTCGAAGCCCTAACTCCCTCAAAGCGTCGCGGAACCGCGGCCCAAACCCTAGTTTGGCCGCGGTTCCGCCGCAAGTTTGTGGTGCTTTGGGTTAGTTTTTCTTATGCTGCTCCATTATTCTATTTGGCACTTTCTAGATGTTTTTAATGAGACTCAAGTTGTTGAGGTCTCTGGAATTTGTGGGTGTTCGATAAATCGATCGAAATGTTTAACGTTGTATAGATTTTGATGATATCTGATACAAGATTTAGAATCCACAATAATTAGTTTTGTGAAAACTAGTTAGTGTTTTATAAATCTAGCGTTTTAGTCTCGGTTGATCGATTGCCAAGGAGTTTCGATTCAAATCAAAACTCCGTTGCAATCACGTATTGTACGTGATCACTTAGTTGGGAATCTTGTTGAATTATCAAACTGCTTATTGAAAAAAGTTTTCAGTTTGAGACTAAAATGCAAGTTTTATAGGTTAGGCATGAAATTCGGAATATGAGATATTCCGGGTATATAATGTCTAAGGAATTTATGGATTCTAAATATTGTAGTTTTTCATTTCTTTTCTGTGACCGTAAGTGTAATATGTGGTGTATCTCCGATCTCGTTGTTATATGTTAACGACATTTGGGATACGCATATTTACTTACGTTGATGACATGTGATGTAATGTGTTGCTGTGATATATTATATTGGATCGTCGTGATTGCATAGCCGAGGGTTTTTGCGTGAGATGAGAGTTTTCATTTTATTCATGTAAAAACTGTATATAATATTCTTTTATTGGGACACTTCCGGGTTGAGGATGATGTCACCACTGATGTATATTATTTTCTTTTCCGCATTAGGTTAGACTCAAGGCGGGGAGCACAAGTAATCGGGTTCTAGAGTCCAATGGGAGACCATCTGGAGGAGTCGAGACCGGGTATCCTAACTCTAGAATTGGCAGGGTTGCTTGCCGCTCTCGTAGGGGTCTAAAGATGTGGGTTTGGCTATTCATCACGACCATGGAATCCGTGTTTTTCATTACTGGCTAAATTTAAAGCACGGACTTCCTAGTATATCCAATATTTCATATGTTTTCTTCTGCTGCTTGGTTCTGTGATGTGATCATATAACTGCGTAAGACGAATGCTATATATATATATAATAAACGTTGCTTATGTTTTGCACCCGTGCTAGTCCAGCCCCAGCTCTGCCGTTAGTTAAGTAACCTAATGGTGCATGACGGGGCCCCGTGGCGAATGCGGATGACATAAGCGTACATTCTATTTTCGTTTCTTTTCTGTGATGATTAAGGAAACATAAATGATGGGAGTTCATTAATGTGATTAATGGAAAGAAAATAAACCTAAAGATGTTATAGAATCAAAATTTATAAAAAGGTAGCTCTAGTTCTTTCTTTGCATAATGGTATAACTTGATGAATATCCAGCACCTCATTCGATGAGGAAAGAGCCGAGATGTAACGTTTTGAAAATTCGTTTAAGTTAATTGTCCGATAATTAGTAATACAATACGTGTTTACCGTAAAAACCAAGATATAATTATTTTTCCACATAGACTTAAATATACCTATTTTAACTATGTAATTGCTAGTATTGGTATTTAATTAGTCACCTATTAATTACTAGTTTACTTAAATATTTTCATTAATTATTTATTTTTAATTATTATTTTAATCGTACACTTATATACTAATTAAGTGTTAATCACAAATTAATAATAAGCTAAACAAGTTTAAGTAACTATGACACCTAATCACATTTTGTTAACTTGCACTTTATTTCTACATGTGGCATGGTTCTAGAATTGTATAGAAAAGGAAAAAGAGAAATGAAAAATTAATAATAAATGGGAAATGAAAGATTAGATGTTGATATGTGTGTGGGGGGGTATGGTTACCTCTCTCTCTCTCTCACCCTCACTCTCTCCCCCTCTCATTTGGCCGAGAATTCCCAGCAGCAGTTTTTACCATTTCTCCATATCGTTTCCATCTCAAAAACCCTCATTTTTCCATTTAAAAATCCACAAAAAAAACCCACTAATTCCTAGTTAAATCATCACCAAAATTCCTTAGCCTAAACTAGTTTGGATCTTGAGGCAAGATAGCATTTTGGGAGGCCAAGTTTGCAAGTTAGATCACTAAATTCTTGAGGTATAAACCTTAACCCATTTTTTACTTTGTTAATTAATTGCTTTAATCAAATTTTAATTAGGTGTTATTATGGTTTTAATTGCAAAATAGGAATTTAAAGAGATGGATTGTTTAAAACTTAAGGTTTTATCACTAATTTATGGTAGCAATATGTAGTCAACATCTAGTGGTGAATCATATATAATCTAGTTGTTAAACTTGCAAATCCTTGCTTTTAAATTATCTTAATTAAATGTTCATGCAAACTAAATTATGTTTAGTATGTGAAAAGGTGAGATTAAAATTTGATTAATATTTGTGTGGCTTAATTAAAATATTAAGTGTAAATTGTGGCCACTAGATTTGCTAAAACATCTAGTTTTGCGCTAAAACGGTTAATTGTTGCTTACTAGGTTTTTGGAACAAATAGATTTTAATTAAGATTGAGGTTGGAATGATCAACAACCTAATTTCTAAGATATGTAATGTGATGTGAATGTGCGATTGGTACAACTGGGTTCTAGATTTGGGGATTGCCACGTATAGTGACCCCTAGTTGTGATTTTGGCGATGTCGTACGCGTTTTTATGCACCAAGTGTTTGCGTGTTTAGTTAGTGCGCGTTAGTTACTTTGTACCGTCTTTTCTTCACGTCTATTTAAATGGTTAACTTCATAATTACTCGTTATGTGATTCTAGGATCGGTTGCGGAGACGTCGAACGCGGCGCGGAAAAGAAAAGGCTGTGATTGGATCAGATTATCCTAGGCGTCCCGGTGAGTGGATGTACACATCCATGGGGGGATCGTCTGGATGGCACAAGGCGCCGAATAGTTAGGATTTTTAGTAGTTCTTGCATCTATATGCGTAGCCTCAAAGCATTCCTAGCATGGCATTGCATCTTCTTACACATGATGTATTACATAGGACACTTGCACCATTACCATTGGTTCATGCCCGCACGTGCACTATGTATGCGAACACACACGCCATTAGTAATTGCTATGTCATGAACACTATAGAACTTGCTTAAATCAGTATGTGAGTAATTGCATCATATATGATATGTAAACTTGTACTTGTATATTCATTTCATCAGGATGGATACGTTGGATTTCAAGTCATATATATATACCTCATTGAATCATCATTCATACATGGTTTTCTAGTCATACATCGCATGGAATATTATTGATACCATAGACTTTAATCATTCCAACATGTTCATATATTGTGATTCCTCTTAGAGATTTCAGTGTTTATGAGATTTATGGATTTTGGGGAAAACCGCAAGAATTTTATGAACCTATTATCTTTCTAAAAATGCAAGTTGCGGTTTTCTCGTGATATGATGTGTGTGGCGTCCACCATGAGTTTTCTCAGTTCTTAAGCTCTATTATATACCCGATTCGAGGAGGGGGATTCACCGTCTGCAGGTATATGGTAGACCCGGTGAGGTACCCCGGGGCAAGATAGACGTATTGAGAAAGCGTTGAGCCCGGCAGAGGAGCATTACCTACCGGTTGTTATTGACTCGGCGGTTATCCGGAGGATACTGACCGGAGTCGTGGGATGTAACAGATTTGAGAGCCGATCTGAGAGACGGCTATTGAGATATTGAGGATATTGTGTCGATGCTTGCACGGACTATCTGTCGATTTCACTGATGATATTCCAGTTTTATTATACAGAAGGTTTTACTAAGATAAAGATATAGATCTTCTCATATCAGATATTATCACATATATCATGATCTTCTCATATCAGATATACATTCCTATTTTCTTAACCCCGACTAGTAGATGCTCCCTGCTTGATTCTGAATCTATAGAATAGACTTATATTGACGGAATCAATTATAAATAGAAAAGGTAAGACCACACTATTTATTCCTCTAAAGGGATAACAATAGTGTTGTTACCTTTCATCAAACTATGGTCTTCCTCATCATGGTATGGTCTTAATATCATCTATAGACCTATAGTACTATAGACCACGGAAAGGCCAACCAAGATAGGGTTAGACCAAACTATTATTTCCTCTGAAGGGAGCTCCACATGGTATGTACCTTTTATCACACCATAATTTTATATGTAGGTTGCGACGCATTTGCGTGCATGCTTACGATAGCTTTATTAGATGTTACTTACTACTCACGAGTTGGCAACTCACCCCTATTTTGCCACAGTATCTTGCTGGTCTGATCCATCAGCACAGTAGCGGCGGGCGTACTTCCTCATTTTGCTTTATTTGCTTTGACTTGCGGCTTGCTCGTAAGTGGGTTGCGAGGATATTTTTGTTCCAACTTTGTGTATTATTATTGTATCTAGTATACTCCATCTACCTTATTTACAGCTTTTTCCCCAGTTGTATATTGGACTTAGATGGTGAGCTTGTGAGATTTGAATGTATTTCTATTTCTGGTGTCGATGCTCACTTGAGCCGACGTGGTGTTTTCTTATTTCTTGTTTTCAGATGCTCATCTCATATTATGATGATATATATTGCACATGTTTGTGATTCCGCCTTTAACGAAGAGCTAGCTCCCGCTTGGGGATGCATTTATTCATTACTTGTGTATATTCATGTGTTGTACCCGTTTGAGGCCAGAATTTACAAAGGAAACTCTACCGAAATTTTCGGGAAAATTTGATATTTTAAAATGTTTTAACGTGACTTTATTTTACTAAATTCACCTTTTAAGTTAAGTTTTCCTTCACTCTATTTCTTTAAATGATTTAGATTTCTAGGCTTTGGCTTACTTAGATTACGTTACACCTCTAAACGTTTCGTAATTTAAGTGTCAGTCACGTTCCACATATCCGGGTCGTGACAAAGTTGGTATCAGAGCGATAGGTTTTACCTTTCTGAGTGTAGGATGACCGTTGGTAGATGAAGTAGGTGACTTAAGTAGAGTGACGTAGCGTGTGTATGTTCCGCGGCATACTTACGACACGGTACTCCGCCTAAGTGACCTTAGGATATATAATTACTTTTACTACCTTCCTTGATTCCATATGTCCTCTTGTTTCAATCGTAATGTTCCTATCAATCATGTTTCTTACTCCAGCCACTATGCCGCCGATGACTATGAGGGCCCAAAAGGCTGCTGCTAGGGATGAGATTAGAGCGGGCTCGTTTGAGACAAAGACCAATCAGGACGGTACGCCTACCCCTCAGGGACAGATTGATCCGCCTTCTCCAGGCCGAATAGCTAGGCTGGAGTCATGTATTCAGGACTTACGACAGATGGTTAGATCGTTAGTTGAGGCTAGCCGAGCTCCGAGAGCCGATGATGTCCCTCCTACTGCGAGGACTGTGATTGTACGTGCTGCTCAGGAAGCTGTTCCTGTTGTTACCGAGATTATTTCCGTATCCTTACAGGAGTTTATGAGGCTGAAGCCTCCAGTTTTCACTGTCACAGATGCAGCGAAGGATCCGCAGACATTCCTCGACAGGATGGCTAGGATTTGTCGTTCACAGAAATGTTCTGACGAGTGATGGGTTGAGCTTGCTATGTTTTCTTCTGGTTGGTCTTGCTCAGACGTGGTGCGAGTCAATTGAGAGAGGCCGAGCTACAGGTCTACCTCCTATGACTTGGGATGAAATTCACAGCTGTATTTCTTGCTCGTTTTCTTCCGGAGAGCGTTCAAGATGCCCGAGCTCGTAGTTTCGAGTCTTTGTTCAAGACTTCAGGGATGACAGTGTCCGAGTACGACATTTAATTTACTCAGCTGTCCCGATATGCTCCTTACCCGGTGGACACTGAAGAGAAACACATAAAGAGGTTTTACGGGGACTGGACATGCATTTATTTCTTGCTATCGGCGCCCAGCATTTTGACACTTACGCCGCTGCTATGGACGCGACCTTACTGTTGGAGGAGCGCATTTCTGAGACTTCGGTCATTTCTGGACCGAAGCGGATTCGTACCGATATGCCAGCTCAGAGGCGGTTAAGTAGACGTCGTGACCGGTATTATTTCAGTATTTTCTTTCGATGCATGTATTACTTTTGTTGTTTGAACCTGTATCTACGCACTTTGTACCGAGATTGAACCGAGAGTCATCCTTGCTTGATCTGCCGCTGATTGTTATTACTCCAGTAGGCGAGTCTTTTGTCGCTCGATATGTTTTTCGATCATGTTTGTTTTGCTCGTACCGGAGATAGGGATTCTTCTGTCGATTTGATTTTTTTTCTCGATATGTTTGACTTCAAAGTTCTTCTGGGCATGGATTGGCTAGCCACGTATATGCGTCCGTGGACTGCCGCAAGAAGGTAGTCAGATTTAGTTTTCCGGGTGAGCCAGTTCTTGTTATTCAGGGAGACCATAGCGCCACCCTTCCCAGTTTGATTTCTTCTCTTCGCGCTAGTCAACTCTTGAGGAAAGAATGTCAGGGATTCTTGGCGTATGTTTGTGATGATTGGAGTCGTAGAGGTCCCGTTGGACCAGGTCCCGATTGTGAGGGAATTTTTCGATGTCTTTCCTGAAAAGTTGCCTGGTTTGTCGCCAGAGTGTGATATTGAGTTCTGCATTGACTTGATCCCTGGCACGGAGCCTATTTCTATACCGCCTTATCGGATGGCCCCGGCGGAGCTTAAAGAGCTGAAGGATCAGTTGCAAGATTTGTTGGATAAAGGGCTTGTTCGTCTGAGTGCGTCGCCTTGGGGAGCTCCTATCCTGTTCGTCAAGAAGAAAGATGGCAGTTTGCGTTTGTGCATCGATTATCGTCAGTTTAATCGAGTGACTGTGCGGAACAGATATCCCCTACCTCGCATTGACGATTTATTTGATCAGCTCCACGGTGCGGGACATTTCTTGAAGATTGACTTGCAGTCGGGTTACCATTAGTTGCGGGTTCGAAAGGATGATATTCCGAAGACTGCTTTTCGCACGTGCTACGGACATTATATGTTTTTGGTGATGTCGTACGGACTCACCAATGCCCCAGCAGCGTTTATAGACTTGATGAACCGCATATTCAGGATGTTTCTTGATCAGTTTATCATCGTGTTCCTTGATGACATCTTAGTATACTCCCGGAGTCGAGAGGAGCACGAGCAACATTTGAGGATCACATTGCAGACGTTGAGGGAGCATCAGCTGTACGCAAATTCTCCAAGTGTGCCTTCTGGCTAGACAGTGTCGATTTCTTGGGTCATGTGGTTACGAGAGATGGCATACGTGTGGACCCGAAAAAGATCGAGACTGTTCAGCACTAGCCCAGACCTGTATCAGTAATGGAGGTTCGCAGCTTTTTGGGTTTGGCCGGATACTATCGACATTTCCTACAGGATTTTTCTCGTATAGCTGCACCGTTGACCGGGTTGACCCGGAAGGGAGTTTCTTTTATTTGGACCGAGGTATACGAACGGAGTTTTTAGCAGTTGAAGACTCATCTGACTACAGCGCCGGTATTATCTTTGCCTTCAGGTTCAGGCGGTTTTGTTGTTTATTACGATGCTTCTTGGCAGTTGAAGAAACATGAGCAGAATTATCCCACTCATGACTTAGAGATGGATGCGGTGGTTTTTCCACTCAAGATCTGGAGACACCACTTATATGATGAGTCGTGCCAGATATTTACGGACCATAAGAGCTTAAAGTACATCTTTCAGCAGCGAGATCTAAATTTGAGACAGCGTCGTTGGATGGAGCTAGTAAAGGACTACGACTGCGAGATTCTTCATCCTGACAAGGCGAATGTTGTGGCACATGCTTTGAGTCGGAGGCCCGGAGGTAGCTTGTATTGTTTGAGCGCGGTTCAAAGACAGTCGACGACAGATTGGCAGATTCTATTTGACAGCCGAGTACAGTTCGAGTTTACTTTGACCGGGGGACAGCTTGCCCATCTCCGTGCACGTCCTCAGCTACTTGACCGTCTCTGTGAGGCACAGCCAGGCGATGCCCGTTGTTAGAGATCATGGAGCAGGTTCGACAGGGCAGAGATTCAGATTTTGTGATCGATGATCAGGGAGTACTACGATTTGAGACTCAACTATGTGTGCCGAATTCCGAGGGACTAAGACGTGTGATTTTAGAGGAGGCACATCAATCGACCTATAGTGTTCATCCGGGTTTTACCAAGATGTACTATGACTTGAAAGATGTCGACTGGTGGGAAGGGATGAAGAGAGATGTCACAGACTTTGTTTCGAGATGCCTGACTTGTCAGCAAGTCAAGGCCGAGCATCAGAGGCCAGCAGGAGAATTACAGCCTTTGCCCATTCCGGAGTGGAAGTGGAAGCAAATCTCTATGGATTTTATCGCGGGTCTACCTAGGACCAGTCGAGGGTATGACTCTATTTGGTTGATCGTAGATCGATTGACGAAAACAGCTCACTTTCTTCCAGTCAAGACCAGTTTAGGATTCGTTCAGTATGCTTAGATATATGTTGATGGGATTTTGTGATTACACGGCGTTCCGACTTACATTGTGTCCGACAGAAGCACCCAGTTCACCAGCCAACTATGGCAGAAACTTCAGGAGGTGTTGGGCACCCGATTGAGTTTTGGCACAGCTTTTCATCCGCAGACCGACGGTCGGTCAGAGCGGACCATACAGACTCTTGAGGACATGCTCCGAGCTTGCGTTTTAGATTTTGGTGGCAGTTGGGATTGTCATTTGCCCTTGATGGAATTCTCCTACAATAACAGCTTCCAGGAGACGATTCAGATGACACCTTTTGAAGCTCTATATGGGAAGAGATGTGGATCACTAGTTTGTTGGACAGAGCTCAGTGAGAGTAGTATTTTGGGACCGCGGGTTGTGTAGGAGACGACCAAAAAGATCCAGTTGATTCGGGATAATATGAGGGCGGCCCAGAGCATGCAGAAATCTTATGCTGATAGACGTCGTCACAGACTTAAGTTCGCCGTTGGTGATCATGTTTTCGTGAGAGTTTCTCAAATGGAGAGCGTGATGAGATTCGGAAAGAAAGGAAAGCTTAGTCCTAGATATGTGGGTCCTTTCGATATTCTCGAGCGTGTCGGTGCAGTTACTTATCGTTTGGCTCTTCCACCCAGCTTCCCAGATGTTCGCCCCATGTTCCATGTATCGATACTCCGCAAGTACCTTCATGACCCCTCTCATGCGATTCAGCATCAGACGATCCAGCCGAAGCGTGACCTTTCTTTCACAGAGCAGCCGGTGGTCATTCTGGATCGGCAGGAGAAGAAATTGAGGTCAAAGGTCATACCGTCCGTAAAAGTTCTTTGGCATGGCCGGACAGCGAAAAGGTCACGTGGGAAGCCGAGGATGAGATGAGGAAGAAATATCCACATCTCTTTGAAGGTACGTGTAGTTAGATTTTAAATTCGGGGACTGAATTTCTTTAAGGGGGAAAGATTGTAACGTTTTGAAAGTTCGTTAAGGTTAATTGTCCAATAATTAGTAATACAATACGTGTTTTCCGTAAAAACCAAGATATAATTATTTTTCCACATATACTTAAATATACCTATTTTAACTATGTAATTGCTAGTATTGGTATTTAATTAGTGACCTATTAATTGCTAATTTACTTAAAATTTTCCTTAATTATTTATTTTTAATTATTATTTTAATCGTACACTTATATACTAATTAAGTGTTAATCACAAATTAAAAATAATCTAAACAAGTTTAAGTAACCATGACACCTAATCACATTTTGTTAACTTGCACTTTATTTCTACATGTGGCATGGTTCTAGAATTGTGTAAAAAGGGAAAAAGAGAAATGAAAAATAAATAATAAATGGGAAAAGAAAGATTAGATGTTGATGTGTGTGGGAGGGTATGGTTACCTCTCTCTCTCACTCACCCTCACTCTCTCTCCCCCTCTCATTTGGCCGAGAATTCCCAGCAGCAGTTTTTACCATTTCTCCATATCATTTCCATCTCAAAAACCCTCATTTTTCCATTTAAAAATCCACAAAAAACCCCACTAATTCCTAGTTAAATCTTCACCAAAATTCCTTGGCCTAAACTAGTTTGGATCTTGAGGCAAGATAGCATTCTGGGAGGCTAAGTTTGCAAGTTAAATCTCCAAATTCTTGAAGTATAAACCTTAACTCATTTGTTACATTGTTAATTAATTGCTTTAATCAAATTTTAATTAGGTGTTATTATGGTTTTAATTGCAAAATAGGAATTTAAAGAGAAGGGTTGTTTATAAATTAAGATTTTATCACTAATTTATGGTAGCAATATGTAGTCAACATCTAATGGTATATCATATATAATCTAGTTGTTAAACTTGCAAATCCTTGCTTTTAAATTATCTTAATTAAATGTTCATACAAACTAAATTATGTTTAGTTGTAAAAAGGGGAGATAAAAATTTTATTAATATTTGTGTGGCTTAATTAAGATATTAAGTGTAAATTATGGCCACAACATTTGCTAAAATATCTAGTTTTGCGCTAAAACGGTTAATTGTTGCTTACTAGGTTTTTGGAACAAATAGATTTTAATTAAGATTGAGGTTGGAATGATCTACAACCTAATTTCTAAGATATGTAATGTGATGTGAATGCACGATTGGTATGATTGGGTTCTAGGTTTGGGGATTGCCACGTATAACGACCCCTAGTTGTGATTTTGGCGATGTCGTGCGCGTTTTATGTACCAAGTGTTTGCGCGTCTAGTTAGTGCGCGTTAGTTACTTTGTACCGTCTTTACTTCATGTCTATTTAAATGGTTAACCTTATAATTACTCACTGTGCGATTCTAGGACCGGTTGCGGAGTCATCGGACACGGCGCGGAAAGGAAAGGCTGTGATTGGATCAGATTAGCCGAGGCGTCCCGGTGAGTGGATGTACACATCTATTGGGAGATCGTCTGGATGGCGCAAGGCGCCCGATAGTTAGGATTTTTAGTAGTTCTTGCATCTATATGCGTAGCCTCAAAGCATTCCTAGCATGGCATTACATCTTCTTACACATGATGTATTACTTAGGACACTAACACCATTACCATTAGTTCATACCGCACGTGCACTATGTATGCGAACACACACGCCATTGGTAATTGCTATGTCACGAACACTATAGAACTTGCTTAAATCAGTATGTGAGTAATTGCATCATAAATGATATGTAAACTTGTAGTTGTATATTCATTTCATCAGGATGGATACGTTGGATTTCAAGTCATATATATATACCTCATTGCATTATTATTCATACATGGTTTTCTTGTCATACATCGCATGGCATATTATTGATACCATAGACTTTCATCATTCCAACATATTCATATATTGTGATTCCTCTTGGAGATTTTAGTGTTTATGAGATTTATGGATTTTGGGGAAAACCGCAAGAATTTTTTGAACCTATTAACTTTCTAAAATTGCAAGTTGCGGTTTTCTCGTGATATGATATGTGTGGAGTCCACCATGAGCTTTCTCAGTTCTTTAGATGTATCATATACCCAATTCGAGGAGGGGGATGCACCGTCTGTGGGTACATGGTTGACCCCGTGAGGTATCCCGGGGCAAGATGGACGTATTGAGAGGCGTTGAGCCCGGCAGGGGAGCATTACCTACCGGTTATTATTGACTCGGTGGTTATCCGGAGGATACCGACAGGAGTTGTGGGATGTAACAGATTTGGGAGCCGATCTGAGAGACGGCTATTGAGATATTGAGATATTGAGGATATTATGTTGATGCTTGAAACGGACTTTCTTTCGATTTCGCTGATGATATTCTAGCTTTATTATACAAAAGGTTTTACTAAGATAAAGATATAGATCTTCTCATATCAGATATATCATGATTTCGTGTTGATTATCCATTCATGTTGCATTCGTACTAGTGCATCGCACCATAATTTTATATGTAGGTTGCGACGCATTTGCGTGCATGCTTACGATAGCCTTATTAGATGTTACTTACTACTCACGAGTTGGCAACTCACCCCCGTTATGCCACAGTATCTTACTGGTCTGACCCGTCAGCACAGTAGCGGTGGGCGTACTTCCTCATTTTGCTTCATTTGCTTTGACTTGCGGCTTGCTCGTAAGTGGGTTGCAAGGATATTTTTGTTCCCACTTTGTGTATTATTATTGTATCTAGTATACTCTATCTACCTTATCTACCGCTTTTCCCCCAGTTGTATATTGGACTTAGACGGTGAGCTTGTGAGATTTGAATGTATTTTTTTTTGTGTCGATGCTCACTTGAGCCGAGATGGTGTTTTCTTATTTCTTGTTTTCATATGCTCATCTCATATTATGATGATATATATTGCACGTGGTTGTGATTCCGCCTTTAGCGAAGAGCTATCTCCCGCTTGGGGATGCCTTTATTCATTACTTGTGTATATTCATGTGTTGTACCCGTTTGGGGCCAGTATTTACAAAGGAAACTCTGCCGAAAGTTTCTGGAAAATTTGATATTTTAAAATGTTTTAATGTGACTTTATTTTACTAAAATCACCCTTTTAAGTTAAATTTTCCTTCACTCTATTTCTTTAAATGATTTAGATTTCTGGGCTTTGGCTTACTTAGATTATGTTACGCCTCTAGATGTTTCGTAATTTAAGTGGCAGTCACGTTCCACATATCCGGGTCGTGACACGAGATTCCTTCACCGGGAGTGACCACTTTAGTGAAACTAGTAAATGCTACAACACACTCGGTTTTGTTTTTGATAACTTCTCTAGTTCTTGCTTTGTATAGTGGTATTCCTTGATGAATATCCAGCACCTCATTCGATGAGGAAAGAGCCGAGATCCCTTCACCGGGAGTGACCTCTTTAGCAAAACTAGCAAAAGCTATAAAAAACACTCCTTTTCAAATCACTAGATTCTACAACGATATTAAGTTCATTACGTTAAAGGTTTTCATCAAAACCGGTCGTAGCCCTCCATCATTTCAGATAAGTGCTATTTAGTATTCATGCTGCGTTTGTTGGCTTTCGACAAGGCATGGTGTACGGTAGCTGATTAGTGCTTATCTGCCGCATATGATGCGATTGGATTAGGGTAGTCGTACGACCTTGTTGGCCTGCATCAAGGGTCATACGGGTAGGTTTAATTCAATCACGAAATGAACGGGTTGAACTTGACTAGCAGCCTATGGTTTGTTGGCCTGCATCAAGGTCTTAGGACGATAGGGGTAAAAACAGATATTGGGAATTTCAAGTGTTGAAATTTGCAATGAGATTGCATACCTTCTATGAGATTGTTGGATCCCAATACCCACTGCGAGTAAGAGTTACTCCTAGGAGAGTTTTCCACTTTACAATTAGCTGATCCAGTAGGTGTCTAAGAAAGGTGTTAAGGGGGTTACGCCCCTGCAGAAACGAGATTATTTAATTAGTTCCATACGAAAACATGGGGAGACTCCCTCGGAGTACCAATACCTGCCTGGCTGACCGATTGGTGAACTTGTAGGGTGTAATTAATCCTGGCTAATCTTACCTTTTATGGTTTGAAGGAAGATTTGATAAAAACAATGGGAGCCATCCTGATTAGATAAGATAATAACCAATCTAATTTTGCAAAGAGCGCATGCTAAAGCGTTTCTTTCTCTCTCTCTCTCCAGGTAGGGACCAATGACATGCCTTAATCAAGATAATAATATGAATGTATTGACCGAACCCGCTTATTATATTAAGCTGGGGAACATTGGTTCCGCTTTTTCTTATGATTGTCATAAGTCTGAGCAAGGAATAGGGGAATATCAGGATTCCCACATGACCCGATCGAAGAAAAAGCATGTTAATGCATCGTCTTCGGGTGTGTTCATAATTGAGAACTGTTTCTCAGTTTGCTCTACGTGCTGGGTATAGGATACCGGATCAGGATCCCACATATGTAATTTGTTACATGGGCTAAGAAGAGGTAGAGAACTGGGAAAATGTGATATGTCTCTAAAAGTAGAGAATGGAGCAATTGTTGCGGCCAAAGCAGTTGGCGAATATCACCTAGTGTTACAAATGGTAATACGCTGATTTTGAACGACTGTTATTACGTACCAAATATGATGTGCAATATTATATCAGTTCCTTTGTTGCATAAAGAAGGATATAACTTTGCATTAGATGATAATGTTATGAACATTTTCCTAAATCAAGTGTTGATTGGGTTTGGTATGCTATGTAATGGTATATACGTTCTGAATCAAACCACAATTCTAAGCATACAGAACACACATAAGAGGAAAAGCTCAGAAATGAACGAAGCCTTCTTGTGGCATTGTAGACTAAGTCATATCAATGCGACAAGACTAGCTAAGTTGCATAAAGATGGATATTTGAATCCGTTCGAATTTACATCTTATGAAACTTGCCAGTCATGTTTCAAAGGTAAAATGACCAAAACTCCGTTTACTGGACACGTAGAAAGAGCTACTGAACTCTTGGGACTGATACATAGCGGTCCTATGTCTACACATGTCAGGAATGGTTCCATATACTTCATTACATTCACCGATGATCTCTCAAGATTCGGACATGTGTTCCTGATGAAACACAAATCTGAAGTTTTTTGAGAAATTCAAGGAATATAAGTACGAAGTTAAGAACCAGACGGGTAAAAGTAATAAAATCCTACAATCCGATCGAGAAGGAGAATACTTAAGTACGGAATTCCATGACTATTTAAAAGAGAATGGGATTCTCTCTCAGCTTACTCCTCCGTATACACCACAGCACAACAGTGTATCGGAGCGGAGGAATCGCACCCTATTAGATATGGTGCGCTCTATGATGAGTGTTGCTAAGTTACCTATTTCCTTTTGGGTCATGCACTTGAGACAGCTGAAGACCTATTGAATATGGTTCCCACCAAATCCGTGTCTACCACTTCATATGAGATATGGAAAGGAAATAGACCATGCCTTAATTATGTTAAGATATAGGGTTGTCCGGTTTTTGTGAAAACACAAAATCCGGACAAGCTCGAGGCAAGGTCAGTTCTGTGCAAATTTGTAGGATATCCTAAACATTTGTGAGAACAAAAGGTGTTTGTTTCTCAACATGCCGCCCTTTTAGAAAAGAAATTTCTTATGAAAGAAATTTGTGGTCATGAGGTAGAGCTGGAAGAAGTTCCAGCTACACAAACTATAACTGACAATTTGGTAAAACCGGAGGATTCAATAGTCCCCGACGAACCTCAGCCACTCCGCAGATCTAGTAGGGTTTCTCATCCATCTGAGAGATACTACAGTTTTCTCATAGACGGTAGGAGCGAGGATTGCATCATGGAAGATGATGACCCAACTAGTTTCGAGCAGGCCATCATAAGTGGAGACTCTGTGAAATGGCTGGATGCTATGCGATCTGAGATGGAATCCATGTACACCAACAAAGTATGGACTTTGGAAGTTGCTATTGGATATGTATGCCCTAGATGCCAGTATTGTATATGTATACATATGGATGCTGGGGATATGTATGTACAGGACAATCTTACTCGGTTATATATTATATTATTTGAGATGCCTTTGTCAGGAAATGTGTATTTATTTCTATTGATGTTTTATCTAGCTTGCACATATTGATAAAGACTCGATACAGTAGTATACTATTATGGTTTGTCTTTATCTTAACATGTGCATATGTTATATATGTCGACCACATGTTGATAAAGCCCGTAGGATCTTGCTTGACTACCAGCGTTATGATGGCGATCATACTTGTGGGAGCTGGGTAGTCTATAAGCACATCCTTAAAAGTCCCAAGTCGTAGGAGTATTGAGATCGGCATTGATACTCCAGAGTAGATTTGCGTATACGTTTTGAGACCCCGATGTGGGGCGATGGTTAGTCCCACAACCATTGGTATGATCACCTAAAATTGTATACGGGTGCTCACTGGGGATGAATACACAGGACGGACTTGCCGAGAACCTCTGGATGGTATTATACCTATCGTCAGATGGTGATTCTCTTGTGACATGTGTATAGGTTAGTCTTTGGACCTGAGTCGTCATTTGTCTCGTGTGAGCTCCCACTGTGCTTTGATCACTACCCTACCACGGCTCTACTGAGTCATGCAAACAGGTTTTAGTTGGGTGCAGTCCCGAGCCACATGGAGGCAGTGAGTGATTGTCAGGGATTCATCTCTCCCGGTATGGGGAGTTGATATCGCACTGTGTTTGATTGGATAAGACCATAAGACCTTGGCCAAGGCAGTTGGGATTTACTGATAGGATGATCAGTAGTTTCCCGGATTGGTCTTGAGCCGCATCAGTATGAATTATCGGGTTATTAGGGTCTGATGCTTACCACCCCTAGATCCGGTATGAGATACTCTTAGACGAAGAGACCGGACTGTATGGAGATTGTCACAGATAAGCTCAATAGGGATCCGGATGAGTTTGCTCGTCGGCTTTCCTTTTCGACAGGTGCCCGGGTAGCCGTTACATACAGCCAGTGCTGCTGACGTGCTTGTGGTTATGGATTTATCCAGTAATGCGCTGCCGGTGTACTGTCGAGTCTTTAGAGTCCCACAAAGAGGGTTTCTCTGCTTCGGGCGAAACGATGTAGAGGCTGTATGGTTTTACGGCAGGGTTCGATAACATACGTGCACACGTATGATGTTCGGGCAGATAATACTAGCGGGCTTTGGTTTAAGCCGGATCCTAGTATTATATTGTTGGATTATTTTCATCTCTTTTGTATTCGTATTTTTCAAAATACGGATATGGGTATGTACATACGGTGAGGGGTATTCTTGTAATTTGTTACAAGAGTGCTTCTAGAAGAAGAAACCTCATTATTTGTTTTAACTATTTAGTTAAATGGTTAATGAGGTGGAGATATGAAGTGTTGACTATTCTTAAGTGAACCATGGCTACTTGTTGACTCACTTGGTGAGTCATGGGTTACTATTGAGGCAGGGTGGCATATAGATATTTTATGGCGGAGATAATATTTTATTATTATCTTGGCATGCTTGCTTTATTTAGTCACAAGTCTTAACCATTCTTCACTTAAGTTTTTCTTATGTTGCTTTTCTAAAACTCTCTCATCTTCTCCAAGCTTCTCTTCCTCTACCACAAACCCTAATAGTCTCATGTGTTGAGAAACCTAGGATTCTTGAGACAAAACATTCCATCATCACTCTCTACATCACCTAGGTTACTTAGATTAGCAAACCAAGTAACCTAGTTACCTTAGTTTAAAGATGGGAGCCCAAAATAGACACTCTCGGGTAGATCATCTTTGACGCAAGGAGCCGACAATCAAGCTCGATCATGGAGACCACTGGGAGCACACTAAAGGAGAGGAGTGAAGAACCGAAGGACTTGAGCCTCTTGGTATAACTCTTTTCATAGTAGATAGCTTCTTTTTGCTTGTTAGGTTTATGGTAGATCCGGTTTAGGGTTATTCTTGCGCCAAGTTTTAATCGTTAGAAAAAATTTTGTTCCGCAATAGGCCACGATAGTTGGCCGAGGCGTTAGCATAACCTTTCAGTTGCTCCTGAAGGGGTAAAACCCATTGGGAGCAAGTGGATTTTTAAGAAGAAAATTGGTGTAGATGGAATGGTTGAGACCTTCAAAACGAGACTTGTAGCAAAAGGTTTTCGTCAACGACCAGGTGTCGACTATAATGAAACCTTTTCTCCTGTCGCTATGCTTAAGTCCATCGGGATCCTACTTGCCATTGCTGCATACCATGACTACGAAATCTGGAAGATGGACGTCAAGACCACTTTTCTAAATGGTGATTTAGAAGAGAGCGTGTACATAACACATCCAGAGGGCTCCGTAAATAGTGGGAGCAGCGGAAGCGTGTGCAAACTTCTTAAATCAATCTACGGATTAAAGCAGGCATCGCGGAGCTGGAAAGTCTGTTTTGATGAAGCTATCAAAGAGTATGACTTCATCAAAAACGTAGCTGAACCTTGTATATACAAGAAGGTTGTAGAGAGTAAGGTTGTCTTTCTCGTATTGTACGTGGATAACATACTCTTGATAAGAAACGATGTTCCTATGCTACACTCGGTCAAGCTCTTCTTATCACACAAGTTCTTTATGAAAGATCTAGGTGATGCCTCCTACATCCTGGGGATAAAGATCTTTAGAGATAAATCTAAGCGTATGTTAGGATTGTCCCAATCCAGGTACAATGACAGCATACTAAAGAGGTTTAGTATGGAAGATTCTAAGCGTGGTAATTTACCCACTTGCTCAGGAATCACTCTCTCCAAAGAGATGTCTCCCAAGACTGATTTGGAGAGGGCTCGCATGCAAGAGATACCCTATGCTTCGGCAGTCGGGTCAATCATGTATGCGATGTTATATACCGGACCAGATGTAGCTTACTTACTAGGTGTAGTGAGTCGGTATCAATCAGATCCTGGGAAAAAGCACCGGACAGCTGTGAAGAACATTCTTAAGTACTTGAGGAGGACTAAAGAAATGTTCTTGGTGTATGGTAACGGTGAACTCCAGGTGGAGTCCTTTACCGATTCGAGATTCCAAAGTGATAAGGACGACAGTAAGTCGGTCTCGGGTTTTGTCTTCACCCTCAATGGAGGGGCGGTATGTTGGAAGAGTTCCAAGCAAAATACCATAGCAGACTCGAGGATGGAGGCTAAATGTATCGCTGCCAACGATGCTGCCAAAGAGGCTGTCTGGATGAATAAGTTCATTGCTGAACTTGGTGTGGTTCCATCTATTGAGCATTCAATACCTGTATAATGGAGCTGTGTCTTTAGCCAAGGAACCCCGATCCCATCAGAGATCCAGACATATTCTTAGGCGATATCACCTGATCCGGGAGATAGTAGATCAACGAGATATAGTACATCGATGGGAGATCGAGGTCAGGAGAGTTAACACGAAGGACAACATAGCGGATCCACTCACGAAGGCCCTCCCCGAGACGCAGTTTGAGAGACTTTTTGGGATATTGGGTATGAGATACTACAACATATGGCCTTAGTGAAAGTGGGAGATTATTAGGAATATGTATGCCCTAGAGGCCATTATTGTATGATATAGTGGATGCTTGGACATATATATAGAGGACTTTCTTGCTCGACATGATATTATGGTATCTGGTTGCTCTTTATCTTAACATGTACACTTGTATTATTATACTATCTCTCTGATACATGTTGATAAAGCCCTTAGGATGTTTGCTTGACTACCAGGACTATGATGCGGATCATACTACTGGGACTTATGTAGTCCACAAGCACATCCTTTAATTGTTCCTAGTCGAGGGAGTATCAAGACAGGGCTGTAGGGTTACTAGGCACTCTCACAAGGGTCTATAAGGCATCAAACATGCCCGATTTAAAATTTAGACGTGCCGAAAACCCTAACCAAGATCTTTAAACTAGAGATTAGGCGAAACAAAGCATGTAAACATCTTTACATCTAAGAGTTAGGAATTACAACCTTTGTAGTCCGTTCCTTCACTTCTAAAGCTCCATGTTGAGGTCCCTTCGCTGTGATCATCGAGTTCCCGAACTCTAGAGAGGATCCACGAAGAGAAAGATGCAAGCCTGCTTCCGATCTTCGATAACAAAGATGATCTACCTTGAAGTTTCTTTAACGCAAGCTCTCACTCACTAATGAAGTGAACATCCTAATATAAATGTCTAGGATAGATTAGGATGATGAAGTAGGATTTTAGCCCTCATTTATTTTCTATTTCTCACTCATTTTCATCACCAAGAAAAAAGCTAGAAAACTTTTCACCAAGGAAGAAAAAGAAGAAGAATCAAATCCTTTTGTGATGAATAATGTATAACTCATGTGTGAGGTTAGAAATGCAACCTTGGTATAAGTGAGAAGACTTAACCCATGTAGAGAAACAACTATGATTAAAAAGTTGGGTTGGGTTAAGGAAATATCTTGCAAAATATAACAAAATATCCAAGTTAAAGTCAAAACTTCAAGAAGCTTCTTGAAAGCTTCATGAAAACTTAACCCTAATCCAAACTTAACCACATTTAAACTCCACAAAACATGTTGCATTCATAACCATAATATGTTACAATATTATATATCACATATATAATATTTATTGTAACAAAATAAAATAGTACAATTAACATATATCACATATATATCAATGTATTACCCGAGTGAGAAAAAAAATCTTTTAGTGAGCTTATATTAGTTAATGTAATTTAATATATCAAATATATAATTATACATTAAATTATCAAATCAACACTTGACTCGATAATCCGGCTATTTCATAAATAACCGACTAATATAATCTGTATCAGTTCATCGAATCAACACTTGATTCGATGACCCGGCTATATCACATATACCCGGCCGATATCTCATATCGCAGGAATCCAATACGGTATCACATACACGTATTGTTCTCGGTCCCGCACATATCATATATGTGCTGCTACTCCGTTTTGCCTGAGTCAAGAAACCTCTGTGTAGGACTCTAAAGAATCGTCAATACGCCGGCAGTAGGCGATGATCATATCAAACACCCACAAGCTGCAAGCGGTCAGCTAAACGTAACAGCCACCCAGGTATTGAGCGATCAGAAGATCAACAAGCAAGCCTATACATTCTCCTGCGAATCCAATCAGTAACACTCCCGTACAGTCCGGTCTCTTCGTCTGATATGTCGCATATCTCGCCTAGGGGTGGTAAACGTCAGACCCTAGTAGTTTGATAAGTCGTGTCGATATGAGGTTTATAACAGTTTGAGAAACTACTGATAATACTTACCAGTAAATCTCAGCAATCCTGGCCAGGGATTTCCAGTTATAGCCAATCGAACACAGCACAACATCAACTCTCTATACCGGGAGAGACGAATCCCCTCCTATCGCTCATTGCCTCTATGTGATTCGGGACTGTACCTAAAAGCCACCTTTTGGCACGCCCTCTTGGACGTGGTATGATGGAAATCAAAGCACAGTGGGAATCACACAAGACTCTATGACGATCTCGGGTCTACAGACTAACCTGTACCAGTGTCACCAGAGAACTGCCATCTGACGTGAGGTATAATACCATCTGGGAGTTCTCGGCGAGTCCGTCCAGTGTACCCAGTCTCTACTGAGCACCCGTACACCATCCTTGATGTCAAACACTGATGGATATGGGATCATCCATCGCCCATCATATGGGTCAAGATGCGTATACGCTAGTTTACTCTGGTGTATCTTTGCCCTGTCTCGATACACCCTCGACTAGGAACAGTTATAGGATATACTCGTCGACTACCGTGGCCCCACTAGTATGATCTCATCATAGTCCCAGTAGTCGAGTACATATCCTAAGATCTTTATCAACATGTAACAGAGAGACAATCAGAGTACATGTTAAGATAAAGTACAACCAGATAGCATACTATCATGTCGAGCAAGAAAGTCCTCCGTATATATGTCCAAGCATCCATTACAATATACATCATATGTACAGTAATGGCCTCTAAGGCATACATATAACTAACAAGGGCATCGATATTCCATAGTAGACTAGTGTGTACGTTTCTTGACCCTGTATGGGGCGATGTTTGATCCCATAACCATTGGTGTTTGACATCAAGGATTGTACACAGGTGCTCATTAGAGAATGGGTACACTGGACAGGACTCTCCAAGAACTCCTAGTTAGTACTATACCTATCGTCAGATAGTAGTTCTGTGATGACACTGGTACAGGTTAGTCTGTAGACCTGAGATCGTCATAGAGTCTTGTGTGGTTCCTACTGTACTTTGATTTCCTCCCTACCACGGCTCAAAGGAGTCATGCAAACAAGTAGATTTTGGGTACAGTCCCGAGTCACATGGAGGCAGTGAGCGATAGGAGGGGCTTCGTCTCTCTTGGTATTGGGAGTTGATGTTACGCTATGCTCAATTGGCTATAATACTAAGTCTCTGGCCAAGACTGATGAGATTTACTAGTAAGAGTTATCAGTAGTTTCTCGAACCGTTATGAGCCATACATCGGCATGACTTATCAAGTTACTGGTGTTACAACCCGAAATAGCACGTGACTGGCCCTTGAATCATATGAAATCTATAGGGCCTCATCTAATTCAAGTAAGCCAAAAGCCCAGAAATCTAAAACCATTTTAAATAATAAATGAAGGAAAACTATTTTTAAAGAAGTGAAGAAAACATGTTTTAAAAACAAGGTTTTTAAATAAGTAAGCCGAATATGCATTTTTAAATCCTCAAGTCTTTTCTGAAAATTTCGGCAGAGTTTCCTGTATAAATACTGGCCCCGAACGGGGTACAACAAGAATAAATATATGCACAATGATAAAAGGCATCCCCAAACGGGAGCTAGCTCTTCATCAATCGACGGTCACAACCACGCAAGCAATATAATATACAACGCCAAAGGGCAAGGATCAAAACTCAAAAGGAAACTCAAAATCCTCAAGAAAACCATAATACTACAACTCGCGACTCTAAGGTCGAAATAAATATATATGTTTGGTTGATGGAATTTACTAGATACAACTGGAAATAAATAAGTAAAATGGTGGCCACGATGCGAGTGAACCCACCTACCAAAGCAATCACCCAGAAGGGAAGCAGTGTGCCAGAAAAGTCGCAATGAAACCTGTACGGCAAAAACCTGCAAGAACTGTGGCACAACGGGGGTGAGTTGCCAACTCGTGAATAGAAAACATCACAAAGCAGAAATCGTATGTATGACTCAATCCTAAGTCAATACGATCAGTAATAATATATCCTCAATATGAATAAGTCTGAAGCATGATAAGGTGGCAAGGGTAAACATCTATACATCAGTGTAATACCAAGTGCTCGTATCAGTGCCTCAGATAACAACATATCATAATATGAGGTATAATCAATGTAATCAGTGTCAACTATATCCTGAAGTCTATTAGTATGTGGATATCATCCAACTATCTAATCAATGTCTGTATGTATGTGGATCTCGTCCACGTATCTCCCAATGACACAAAACATCATGCATGTAAATATCATAAAGCATATGCATGGAAGTATGAGGATGTAAATCAACGTGTATCCCTCGCGACACATCAAAATCATGGAACCGGAGTGTCCAGCATCGACACTCGAAAACATCATCAAACATGTGCCCAGCATCGGCACGTAAATCCTCATATATCAGGCTCCGTCAGTCCGGATCGGCCCACGGGCTCCGTCAGTCCGGATCGGCCCATATCATCTCTCGACTTAGGTCGGTATCCTCCAGATATCCGCCGAGCCCAATACTATAACCGGTAGGTAGTGGTCCCTCTGGAAGGATCATCGTCATCCACACGAAATCTCTCTCTCGCTCCGGGGTACCATACCGGGTCCACTATGTACCCGCAATCGGCCTCATCCGCCTCCTCGAATCGGGTTTCACATCTCGCTCTCAGAATCGAGAAAACATATGGTGGACGCACTGAAATATCATATCAAGAGAAACCGGGATTTTAAAACAGTACATGCTTTCTTTAGAAATCGCCACGGTTCTCAAATCCAGAAATCTCAGGAAAACAGCATATCTCAATTCGACCGGGTAAAGATATCCACATCTGAGGAAGAGCCGGGATAATCGTAGACTAAGCAGAGAGGACGCAAACACATTCATTTAATTAGACTGCGTAAAATCATAAAGCATGATGTATGCGACATATGATAGAAATGTAAGCATATCCGTATATCATGCAACATAAATAGTAGTATGCACACATCGAGGGGAAACCACTCTTTTTAAATGAATCCGGTTTTAAAATATATCTTGCGATTCCCCAAATCTCCAAAATCAAGCCAGAATCGTCTATGTATGTGCAATATGTATATATGCAAGTATGGGTGTACACTGTGTGTGTACACAAGTATGAGTGTACAATATGTTAGTTATATGTATGCCCTAGAGGCCATTACTGTACATATGATGTATATTGTAGTGGATGCTGGGACATATATAGGGAGGACTTTCTTGCTCGACATGATAGTATGCTATCTGGTTACTCTTTACCTTAACGTGTACACAGATTGTCTCTCTATTACATGTTGGTAAAGCCCTTAGGATGTGTACTTGACTACCTGGACTATGATGCGGATCATACTAGTGGGGACATGGTAGTCCATAAGTACATCCTTCAAAGTCCCTAGTCGTGGGTGTATCGAGACGGGGCATCGATATACCAGAGTAGACTAGCGTATACCTTCTCGACCCATACAGATGGGCGATGGATGATCTCATATCCATTGGTGTTTGACATCAGAGATGATATACGGGTGCTCAGTAGAGACTGGGTACACTGGACGGACTCGCCGAGAACTCCCAAATGGTATTATACCTTACGTCAGATGGCAGTTCTTTGGTGACACTGGTACAGAGTAGTCTGTTGACCCGAGATCGTCATAGAGTCTTGTGTGGTTCCCACTGTGCTTTGATTTCCACCTTACCACGTCCAAGAGGGCGTGCAAAACGGTGGTTTTTGGGTACAGTCCCGAATCACATGAAGGCAATGAGCGATAGGAGGGGATTCGTCTCTCCCGGTATAGGAAGTTGATGTTGCACTGTGTTCGATTGGCTATAACCGGAAATCCCTGGCCAGGGTTGCTGAGATTTACTGGTAAGTGTTACCAGTAGTTTCTCGAATTGTTATAGACCTCATATCGACACGACTTATCGAGCTATTGGGGTCTGACGTTTACTACCCCTAGGCGAGATATGCGACATATCAGACGATCAGACCGGACTGTACGGTAGTGTTACTGGTTGGATTCACTGGAGTGTGAGCGGGCTTGCTCGTCGATCTTCTGATCGCTCAATACCCGGGTGGCCGTTACGTTTAGCAGACCGCTTGCGGCTTGTGGGTGTTTGATATGATCATCACCTGCTGCCGGCGTATTGACGAGTCTTTAGAGTCCTACACAGAGGTTTCCTGGCTCAAGCAAAACGAAATAGGAGCGCATATGAGATATGTGCGGGACCGAGAATAATACCAGTATGTGATACTGTATTCGATTCTCGCGATATGTAACATTGATCGGTTATATGCGTTATAGCCGGGTTATCGGATCAAGTGTTGATTCGATAAGTTGTTACTATTGATATTAGTCGGTTATATGCGATATGACCGGGTCGTTAAATCAAGTGTTGATTTAGTGATTTAATGTATAATTATATATTTGATATATCACTTTACATTAACTAATATAGGTTCACTTAAATGGATTTTCTCACTTTAAGTTCACAAGTTGTATATGTGATATACTTTTGTGCACTTGATTGTATCATGTTTGATGATACATGTTAACTTGGTTAAGTGTAAAGATTAAACCATGGTTAAGTTAATGATTAGGGTTTTGATTATCTTATTTATTTATTTATTTATTTGTTTTGGAAAAGATAAAGAAAGAATGGTAGCTTTGTTTGTTTGTTTGTTGAAGATTCATGAAGCTTTGACTTAGTCACCATTCTTGTCTTCATACTTAACCCTAACCATTTAAGCAAACCATGGTCTATTCTCTACACTTAACTAGGGTTAGGTTATGAAAAGTATTCATATCATTTTATCCTCTTTTTTTTCTTCTTCTTCATCTTGACAAGAAGAAAAAGCTTGAGTGCTTTAATGGCAACTTGAGAAAATGAGTGACAAATCCAATTCTAAAGTGAACCCACTTCCTATTTCTTCATCCTCTACCTCTTGCCAAGTAGTAGAGTGTGTTTTCTTCACAAGTTTCATGACTTGGTGAAGTTGGAGCTTGATCTAGCGATGCCTCGACGTAGATCATCTTCGGCATCGTCGTCGATGACCTAGCCCGCTTTTTCTCCGATGAAGCCGACGCTAGAGCCCGGGATTTGATATGGACAGCGAGGAGACTTCATTGCGGAGCTATGGAGGTGGAGAAACGGATCTACAAAGGTTGTATGTTCGTTTACTTTTAGTTAAGATGTTAACTAGCTCGTTTAGTCGCCTAAAAATCTAGCCAATGATCTTGTTAGGGTTTCTCGGCACCGTTAAAATTTGAAATTGGCATGGTTGATGCCTTGTGAGACCTCATTAGTGTGCCTAGGAACCTTTCACAATATGCATGTCATATCCTGATGCAACAATCCTACTGTGTAATGACATGGCAATTATCGATGATAAAGTGTGTGAGCCGGCATGCAGGTGTAGGTGGAACATACGCATCATCGATAATGGTGCTGGTGTCCTGACAGCAAGGGTTTAATATAACAATAAACACATTTACACATGCAATGCGATGCGAATAGCAAGAATATGCGGAAATCGAATAATAAACGCAACAGTGAAGAATCTACATCAATATGTAAATGTCATCCAGTTATGCCATTTGAAATAAGACGAATCGGGGTTTTTAGAAAAATAAGGGCTACGGTGTTTTTTAAGAAAAGATGCATCTTTTGAAAATATCCGTAGAATCCCTTAGCCAGTCTTTAAAATACTCACGATTCGTTAGTTTTGAAAATAGGTATGACTCGATTCCAGTCTAACATCTATAAGTAAACTACAGATCTAACTAACAAGCTAATCGAAGGGTATGGAAACCACCTAAATCTGGGTTGATATATATATAAATATAATAGTCGGTGATCCCGCCTCAATAGTATCACATACGATACAATATACAATATGACATTCTTGAGCCAAGAGTGCGGATCTATCATCAATATATTGCTCGTACGTAAATCCATCGTACGGCATCCCAAATCTGGGTACGGGTCGAATCTCACATTTATCTCATCAATTATCTGGTATCATTATCATCATATCTCATGAACTGGGGTACTGATCTAAGTCTAGTACAAACCGATACCATCTATATATATATATATGTGCGTGTATGAAAACACACGTCCAAAGGCCCGCTAAAATCTCATGTCGTATCTCACAATACGAACCACATCATATCACCGATCTCATGGCATCATGCCCAATCTCATTGACTCATCTCCAAATATCATCCACTATCCTCATCATCCAAGTGTAGGTATACAAGTATATATATATATATACACAGTCCCATACCTATGTGTGTGTATATATATATATATATCTTCCCAAATACGCACAAGTATTACAGTAAGCATGTGTGTGCGTGTGAGTGTAATCCTATTCTAGGGTTCGCGACTAAGAAGTTAAACTAAGTTACATCTAACTACCCTAAACTAAACCATGAAAACAAATCCTATCTTGATAATCGTCGACGTAACATAAACACATATATAACCATAAATATATATAAGCTACACTACGAACTGCGGGGGTGCTATACGCCATACACCCGACTTCCTCCGTAGATATAATCTACTCACCTTGATCTTACTTGCCGATGTCGATGTCGCCACCATCTCGTTTATCGTCTCGAATCATTGTGGAGGTACTTACATGTCACACTATCGTATCGCATTAAAACCAAATCGAAATCGAAACGACACGCGGAACTCACATGGTCAAAACCTATGGTTTGCCCTCGCAACCAAACCAAATAGCACCCGATAGAGACATACAAACGTCAAGTGATCGAATACAAAAAAAATCACAAAAATCCATAATTCAAAATACGTAAAACCATATACAAATCAAGACAGCGAATCAAGTATTCAGTCCCAGATTTTGTATAGGGTGAAAACAATGTAAGCAAACAACACTAGGGTGATATATAAGATATATGTGACCTACAGAAGAAACCTGGACCCACCCCCTCACCAAGTGGCCGAGTCCCTCCCCTAAAATTCCCAGCTCGCCGGCCTGGGGGTCCCTAACGTGGTTCGTCTTGCTACAGTGGGTTCCTATGGTCTCAAATTGGTCTCTGGAGTTGTTTATTTTTCCAGTAAAAATCCCGGTTCATTCCAGATTTTCCTGCACACTCAAGGTTCACAAACCGACATCAAAAGTTCTTTAAATCCGTATTTTTGGGTTTCAAGTCTGGTTATGTGTATGTTCTGGGTTTTTAACACCACGGGGGGTATAAGGGTCACCATTAAGGCTTAATTACACTAACACAACTCAATTAAACCCTAACCCTCACTAGAATTTCCCAAAATTCACTAAACTTTGCCAAAACGAAAACAGACTTGAAAAGAGGCTACAGCACTTGAAACACTACACTAATTGAGAAAGGGTTACCTCATTGGCTCTCATGAATCCCCCCTACAGCACCAAAACACAAACTTTCTTGGCCCAAAGGGTTGCTTGAGAGCTTGTGCACATTTTTGTGAAATGGAGATGGACTTTTGGTGCATTTTGATGAAGTTTGAGAGGATGAAGAGGGGGAGGGAGTGAGGGCAGCAGCCATGGGCCAAGGAAGAAGAAATGATGCAGATGGTGAAGTGTTAAAGATGAGCCAAGACTTGGTTGACCCATCACCTTCTCTCTCTCATGCCCATACCCCCTTTCATTATTGGTTAAAGTTTTCTTTTTCTTTTCTTCTCTCCTCAATAGTAAACACAAACGAAAAGAATGAAAAAAGATGATAAAGCCATGTTGGAAAATGTAACACAAATGTGAAATGATATGGTGCATGTTTTACACAAAACACGCTTAAAGCCCGATTAGCAATTTTTAATCGCGATTAGCACTAAAATAGTGTCAAATAAATCATAAACTTTCATAATTTGCATAATTCACATAAAACATTCTCTTTTTAGTAATTTCCATAATTTTCCAAATTTTTCCCAATTTATCGGTATTTAATTATACCGCCTTATTAAAATATTCAATATTTTATTATTTAATTAAAAAATTTCCTAAAAATAATATTTTATTTTTCTGAAATGTTACAATCTTCCCCCGTTAAAGAAATTTTGTCCCCGAATTTAAATTTAAACCCCTCAAATACTAAAACATTTCAGTAAAAAGTCCAAGTCGTCGGGGCTCCGAAATCATCAATACATAAAACGCATCATAGCGCGATGCATGTGCATGAACAATGAGCAGATAACTTAAAATCAAAACTCCGTCAAGCATCCCGCAATCATCAGAGTCAAGGTGAAGACACCAATGTCAAATCCAATACGATACCCAACATGCTATACATCAAAACTATACATGTAAACATCAAATTTATACATGTAGATATCTGAAGAATATGCATGCCAAACCTTTTTAAGTCGCTATGTGATGCGCATAACACTGCACATTGGCGGACGTCTCGAGTAAGAAAATAACTCTCTCTCTATATATATATCCTTTGTTTAAATACACGTACCGCCGTTTTGAAAACAATTTAGAAGGGTTTCCTTATTTTAAACGTTTCGTGTCATATCGGACACGTAGGTAAATACTGAGACTATAGCTCCCTTTTTGGAAATCCCTTTGATAACTATCAATGCATGCAAAATATATCCAGGTACTGTCCTCTGATTAGTCCTGCTCAGTACGAAAATAAATAGCAAATATCATAAAAACGTACTGCTCCATAAGAAATAAATTCCAAATGTATATAAGAATACCCTGTGCGTCTGGTGTGCACGGAAATCAAAATCCATATATGTGCCTTACATGTGCACAGAAACAACATCTAAGTGCAACAGGTGTGCACGAAACACCTGTCAGAGACAACGTGTGTGCCTGACAGCAAAAACAGGTGCATCTGATATGCACGAAGAATCCCGATTCAGTGCATCTGGTGTGCACCAAAATCGCATCTCATAACATACGCCCAACATGCGCGAAAATCCAAATCAGGTGCATCCATCGTGCATGAATAAAATCTAAATCGTATGCATCCGACATGCACGAAATCACGAAATCCAATATCAAGCGCCGAACATGCGCAAAATCCAATCCAAATGCGCCAATATGCGCAAGAATCCAAATCAAATGCACAGAGTGCACGAAATCAACATCAATATCAGAATCGAAATCGACGGTATACAATAAATCTCAATCCAAATCAGGTATACCGCGGTATATAATCTCACAACCATGTGCATCAGCGTGCACACATCAAATCAAAACACTAAAAGTGTATGAAAACTATGCCGAAAGCATATATCAAATCACACGCACAACATAGGCATGAAATCAAAATCAACATATCGATTGACATCAAACCGAAGTCAGGTGCAATCGTGGTGCACAAAAAAAAATATCATGAAACTCAGTCATCAAGAATAAATCATGCGAATAGATCGCCCAAAATACCAAAATCCAAGATGACGGATACATGAAAATCGAATCACCAAATCACAAATCATAAATACCGTCGTCGATATTTCCTCCTTCAAAGTCGAGAAGGAGTCGGTGCATCTAATGCTAGCAGAGCAAGATATCTACTTGCCTCCTATTCATAGTCTGGCGCCTGGTGCTTTTAGGCTCTTGTCTCTCACTGTGCATTGCTAGATATATAGCTCCTCGGCTCAACGGCCCAATATAGAATGACGATGGAAACAGTCCTGCTCTGGCACATCCTCTACAGATCTCTGGCCAACTATCTCGTCGACGATGCAGAACTCTAGCCTGCTGGGTGTACGCAATATGACCGCTCCTAGGTGCAAGTTTTCTCGTATAGTATTCCAGAAAGGTCCTGTCGAGATCTCTCTCAAATCTCGCTTCTGCCGAACTGCCCGGAAGTCATCGTCCTTTACTAAATCAATTCCTTATTCCGAAACGGCTGCATACTGATCACGACTCCTTCTGGAAGATATATCAACAATCAACGCCTCTGCATGGGTATCACATCTCTGATGTCGGCGGAGTGGAACGTCACCTCATTAAGATCTCGTACGAACCTCTTACTCCACATTTCCTCTAATGCCGACTGCTTCGGACTCGTCTCTTCGTGGCTGCATGGACCGTGCTCCAACGGCTATACTCGTATCTGGAGTCTCCCAAGCAATACATCCCACAACATGATATCCGAAAGATGTCGAACCATTCGATCGATTCGTCAAAACCTCATAATCCCCCAAGAGCTCAACATCTTGGGTACAGTTTAATAGTATCGAGTACATACCACAGCATTGGTGGACCAGCCGTAGAAGAGCAAACCCAAGCCTCACTAATGGCACCGCGGAACTACCGCAAACCCTAAGGTTCAAAGGCTTTCACACGGTCATTATGTCGAGTTAGGGTTTCATTTTTTTAGAGGGTCCATAGAATCGCTTGCATGTCTTTCCGAATACTTTAAACTTGGAAAATGGGCTCCTGACACTCGATCGTCTCTATCGACTCTCAACGTACCTGCGTGAAGTCGTCTCTAGCCGGAATCAATCTATCTGATGACCTCGCATCGGGGTAAGCGAACGAACCACATGTCCTAGTCATTCATCCTCGGGTGACTAGCGACCTTCCATCATATCTCTAAGTACAACTCGTACTGCAATAGCTCCAACATCTGGGGCAATATCTCATCGTTTGCAACAACAACTGGCTCATTTATCTGCACGCTGAACAGTACCTCAATCATCAAATAATCAGTGCATCGACCGTCATCACATTCCGGATGGCTTCTAGCAGTAGCCTGATCCTCTGGTGCTGATCTGCACGTCCGAGAAACCTCATAACAGTGATCTATCTAACGCTCACGGCACGAAAACACAATAAAACGACGCCTCTCTATGCAATCGTAAGTCCCTGGACTCATGCCCTGGTTAGTCCTCGTCCGTGACGAGCTCGTGCTGACCGCAACTCTAGCCGTAGCTCTCTCTGCCCGTGTAATCGTAGCAGCAAAATCATAACCAATATCGATGAGGATAGATCACAGGAATGAATATAATACTGTGTAAGGAAATGTACATCCTAAGGCTCCTTAAGCGGAGTGGCGTATCGTAAGTATGCTGCGGAACATACAAACGGTACGTCACTCTACTCAAGTCACCTACTCCATCAACCAAGGTCAATCTACGCGATGAAAGTTCGGGTCTAATACCCCCTCGACTAAGTCTAAGTTCCGTAAGGTCAGGCCTAAGTTCCGTATATATACAAACGCTCTAGGCTCCGCATAGTCAAACTTAGACTCGAACCAAGGTTAACCTAGCGCTCTGATACCAACTTTGTCACGACCCGAAATAGCACGTGACTGGCCCTTGAATCATATGAAGTCTATAGGACCTCATCTAATTCAAGTAAGCCAAAAGCCCAGAAATCTAAAACCATTTTAAATAATAAATGAAGGAAAACTAGTTTTAAAGAAGTGAAGAAAACATGTTTTAAAAACAAGGTTTTTAAATAAGTAAGCTGAATATGCATTTTTAAATCCTCAAGTCTTTTCTGAAAATTTCGGCAGAGTTTCCTTTGTAAATACTGGCCCTGGACGGGGTACAACATGAATAAATATATGCACAATGATAAATGGCATCCCCAAGCGGGAGCTAGCTCTTCGTCAATCGACGGTCACAATCACACAAGCAATATAATATACAATGCCGAAGGGCGAGGATCAAAACTCAAATGGAAACTCAAAATCCTCAAGAAAACAATAATACTACAACTCGCGACTCTAAGGTCGAAATAAATATACATGTTTGGTTGATGGAATTTACTAGATACAACTGAAAATAAATAAGTACAATGGTGGTCACGATGCGAGTGAACCTACCTACCAAAGAAATCACCCAGAAGGGAAGCAGTGTGCTAGAAAAGCCGCAATGAAACCTGTACGGCAAAAACCTGCAAGAACTGTGGCACAACGGGGGTGAGTTGCCAACTCATGAATAGAAAACATCACAGAGCAGAAATTGTATGTATGACTGAATCCTAAGTCAATACGATCAGTAATAATAAATCCTCAATATGAATAACTCTGAAGCATGATAAGGTGGCAAGGGTAAACATCTATACATCAGTGTAATACCAAGTGCTCGTGTCAGTACCTCAGATTGCAACATATCATAATATGAGGTATAATCAATGTAATCAGTGTCAACTATATCCTGAAGTCTATGAGTATGTGGATATCATCCAACTATCTAATCAATGTTTGTAGTATGTGGATCTCGTCCACGTGTCTCCCAATGACACAAAACATCATGCATGTAAATATCATAAAACATATGCATGGAAGTATGAGGATGTAAATCAACGTGTGTCCCTTGCGACACATCAAAATCATGGAACCGGAGTGTCCAGCATCGACACTCGAAAACATCATGAAATATGTGCCAGCATCGGCACGTAAATCCTCATATATCGGGCTCCATCAGTCCGGATCGGCCCACGGGCTCCGTCAGTCCGGATCGGCCCATATCATCTCTCGACTCCGGTCGGTATCCTCCGGATATCCGCCGAGCCCAATACTATCACCAGTAGGTAGTGGTCCCCCTGGCAGGCTCATCGTCATCCACACGAAATCTTTCTCTCGCCCCGGGGTACCATACCGGGTCCACCATGTACCCGCAATCGGCCTCATCTGTCTCCTCGAATCGGGTTTCACATGTCGCTCTCAGAACCGAGAAAACACATGGTGGACGCACTGAAATATCATATCAAGAGAAACCGGGATTTTAAAACAGTATATGCTTTCTTTTGAAATCGCCACGGTTCTCAAATCTAGAAATCTCATGAAAACAGCATATCTCAATGCGTAAAATCATAAAGCATGATGTATACGACATATGATAGAAATGTAAGCATATCCGTATATCATGCAACGTAAACAGTAGTATGCACACATCGAGGGGAAAACTGCACTTTTTAAATGAATCCAGTTTGAAAATATATCTTGCGGTTCCCCAAATCTCCAAAATCAAGCCAGAATCGTCTATTTATGTGCAATACGTATGTATGCAAGTATGGGTGTACACTATGTGTGTACGCAAGTATGAGTGTACAATATGCATGTCATATCCTGATGCAACAATCTTACTGTGTAATGACATGGCAATTATCGATGATGAAGTGTGTGAGCCGGCAAGCAGGTGTACGTGGAACATACGCATCATCGATAATGGTGTTGGTGTCCTGACAGCATGGATTTAATATAACAATAAACACATTTACACATGCAATGCGATGCGAATAGCAAGAATATGCGGAAATCGAATGATAAATGCAACAGTGAAGAATCTACATCAATATGTAAATGTCATCCAGTTATGCCATTTGAAATAAGACGAATCGGGGTTTTTAGAAAAATAAGGGCTACGGTGTTTTTTAAGAAAAGATGCGTCTTTTGAAAATATCCGTAGAATCCCTTAGCCAGTCTTTAAAATACTCACGATTCATTAGTTTTGAAAATAGGTATGACTCGGGTCTAGTCTAACATCTACAAGTAAACTACAGATCTAACTAACAAGCTAATCGAAGGGTATGGAAACCACCTAAATCTAAGTCGATATATATATAAATATAATAGTCGGTGATCCCGCCTCAATAGTATCACATACGATACAATATACAATATGACATTCTAGAGCCAAGAGTGCGGATCTATCATCAATATATAGCTCGTACGTAAATCCGTCGTACGGCATCCCAAATCTGGGTACGGGTCGAATCTCACATTTATCTCATCAATTATCTGGTATCCTTATCATCATATCTCATGAACTGGGGTACTGATATAAGTCTAGTACAAACCGATACCATATATATATGTGTGTGTGTGTGTGTGTGTGTGTGTGTGTGCGCGTGCGCGCGCGCGTGTATGAAAACACAAGTCCAAAGGCCCGCTAAAATCTCATGTCGTATCTCATAATACGAACCACATCATATCACTGATCTCATGGCATCATGCCCAATCTCATCGACTCATCTCCAAATATCATCCAGTATCCTCATCATCCAAGTGTAGGTATACGAGTATATATATATACACAGTCCCATACCTATGTGTGTGTGTGTGCGTGTGTGTGTGTATTTTCCCAAATACGCACAAGTATAACAGTACGCATGTGTGTGCGTGTGAGTGTAAACCTATTCTTGGGTTCGCGACTAAGAAGCTAAACTAAGTTACTTCTAACTACCCTAAACTAAACCATGATCACAAATCCTATCTTGATAATCGTCCATGTAACATAAACACATATATAACCATAAATATATATAGGCTACACTACGAACTGCGGGGGTGCTATACGCCATCCACCCGACTTCCCCCGTAGATATAATATACTCACCTTGATCTTGCTTGCCGATGTCGATGTCGCCACCATCTCCTTTATCATCTCGAATCATCGTGGAGTTACCTACATATCACATGTATCGTATCGCATTAAAACTAAATCGAAACCAAAACGACACGCGGAACTCACATAGGTCAAAACCTATGGTTTGCCCTCGCAACCAAACCAAATAGCACCTGATAGAGACGTACAAACGTCAAGTGATCGAATACAACACAAATCATAAAAATCCATAATTCAAAATACGTAAAACCATATCCGAATCAAAGCAGCAACTCAAGTATTCAGTCCCAGATTTTGTATAAGGTGAAAACAATGTAAGCAAATAACACTAGGGTGATATATAGGATATATGTGACCTACAGAAGAAACCTGGACCCACCCCCTCGCCAAGTGGCCGAGCCCCTCCCCTAAAATTCCGAGCTCGCCGTCCTGGGGTCCCCAACATGGTTCGTCTTGCTACAGTGGGTTCCTATGGTCTCAAATTGGTCTCTGGAGTTGTTTACTTTTCCAGTAAAAATCCCAGTTCATTCCAGATTTGCCTGCACACTCAAGGTTCACAAACTGACATCAAAAGTTCTGTAAATCAGTATTTTTGGGTTTCAGGTTTGGTTATGTGTATGTTCTGGGTTTTTAACACCATGGGGAATATAAGGGTCACCACTAAGGCTTAATTACACTAACACAACTCAATTAAACCCTAACCCTCACTAGAATTTCCCAAAATTCACTAAACTTCACCAAAACGAAAACAAACTTAAAAAGAGGCTACAGCACTTGAAACACTAAACTAATTGTGAAAGGGTTACCTCATTGGCACTCATGAATCCCCCCTACAGCACCAAAACACAAACTTTCTTGGTCCAAAGGGTTGCTTGAAAGCTTGTGCACATTTTTTGTGAAATGGAGATGGACTTTTGGTGCATTTTGATGAAGTTTGAGAAGATGAAGAGGGGGAGGGAGTGAGGGCAGCAGCCATGGGCTGAGGAAGAAGAAATGATGAAGATGGTGAAGTGTTAAAGATGAGCCAAGACTTGGTTGACCCCTCACCCTCTCTCTTTCATGCCCATACCCCCTTTCTTTATTGGTTAAAGCTTTCTTTTTCTTTTCTTCTCTCCTCAATAGTAAACACAAAAGAAAAGAATGAAAAAAGATGATAAAGCCATGTAGGAAAATGTAACATAAGTGTGAAATGATATGGTGCATGTTTTGCACAAAACACGCTTAAAGCCCGATTAGCGATTTTTAATCGCGATTAGCACTAAAATAGTGTCAAATAAATCATAAACTTTCATAATTTGCATAATTCACATAAAACACTCTCTTTTTAGTAATTTCCATAATTTTCCAATTTTTTCTCAATTTATCGGTATTTAATTATACCGCCTTATTAAAATATTCAATATTTTATTATTTAATTAAAAAATTCCTAAAAATAATATTTTATTTTTCTGAAATGTTACAACTGGGGTCTGACGATTCCACCCCTAGACTTGATATGCGACATATCAGATGAAGAGACCAAACTGTACAGTAAGTGTTACTTTTATGCTTCATGCGAGTTTGGACAAACTTGCTTGTTGATCATCTATTCGCTCAATACCTGGGTAATCGTTAAATCCAGCTAGTACCGCTGACAGCTTGTGGGTAACTTATGTGATCATTATCTACCGCTGGCGTATTGATGAGTGTTTAGAGTCCCACATAGAAGTTTCCTAGTTCAAGCGAAACGAACTAGGGCACATATGTTGATATGTGCGGGAGCTTGATTAAATACGTGTATGTGATACCGTATTCTAATCTGGTGGTTATTTGATATCAGTTATGTTATATGTGATATAACCGGATTATTGAAGAAGTGTTGATTTGATAATGTGATATACAGATAAATGATATTAGCCGGTTATATGTGATATAACCGGATTATTAAATCAAGTGTTGATATAATAATTTAATGTATATTTATACTTGATATAATTATACATTAACTAATATTATTGCTCACTAATTATTTTTCTTCATAATATATATATATATATATATATGTATATATATATATATATTATATGAAGCATGGTTGGATTTTCTATTTTGTGAAAATAAAAAATGAGGTGGATAATGAAAGATATTTTGGGCATGGGTCGAAGGCATGGCACATATTATTGTTTATTACTTTGGCTTCACTATTGAAGCATGGTGCATATTTTCTATGAGAAAATATTCATACTTCAATGAGTGAAGAATATATGAGCCATTTTTTCTTCACTTGAGTGGGATGCTAGCTCATTTTTTGCCTTAGCCATTTTTACTCTCTTGAGCTCTCTCATTTTCCTCCTTCATCCTCCAAGCTCAATCCATCACATAAGTTGTGAACTCTTGAGCTTGTGAGCATCCTAAGTGAGCAAACAAAACCCCTATTTCACCATCCTACACTTAATTAGCACTTAGGTGTAGTTTGTTTCCTTCACTAAAGTAAGTTTAGTGAAGAGTTAGTTTGGATTAGCGGACTTCGGATAGATCATCTTCGGCACGAAGATCGTATAGGAAGCTTGCACCTTCTTCAGGTGGAGCCTAGTGGAGTTGTAGGGACTACTACATGGAGCTTTTGAAGAGAAGGACTCGGTCTTCAAAGGTTGTTGCCTCTTTCTCTTAGCTAGTTTTTGTGATATCATCATAGTTAACCCTAATAATCTAGTAAGATTCAAGGATAGTCTAGCTTAGCACATCGAAAATTTTAAAGTTGCATACATGATGCCGGTTTTGACCAAGTGGTGGTGCTAGGGTAGACTTTCAAAAAGATATATAATGACTAGATATATGATATATAAAGATCTAAAAATATAATGTAGGTGTTATACTAGATTCATATAGATACACTTTACTGGTAAATCTTAGATACAATCTAGCACCATATTGGGTTCTAAACTTGCGGGTCGGGTCGGATAACGACTACTACTATTTGAATCACTCGAGACCCAATAGATAGAATAGAAGAAATATAAAGCAAGTGTTAAAATACCAATTAATGTCATATAACCGTACTAGGGTATTACATTATACCCAACTACAAAAGAATTTCGTCCTCAAAATTCATGAAACGGGAAAAGATAAGAAGATACGGATCTAAGAAATGAGATGAGAAAACTTTTGTCGAATCTCGTCTTCACGTTCCCAAGTAGATTCTCCATGCAAACGATTTCCCCACGAAACAAGCACTAGAGGGATCACCTTATTCTTGAGAAACTTTTCTCGTCGATCCACAATCGTCATCGGTTGCTCTTTATAAGTCAAATCTTCTCTCACTGTCAATTCCAAGTGATCTAAGACGTGCGTCTCATCTCAAACATATTTGCAGAGCTGAGATACATGAAACACGTCATGAAAACCCGCTAAGGATGGTGGTCAATCCAATCGATAAGCTACCTCTCCAACACGCTCGATGATATCGAAAGGCCCCACGAATCGAGGACTAAACTTACCTCGACTACCAAATCGGATTACTCCTCTAGTCGGTGATATCTTCAAGAATACAAAATCACGAACAACGACCTCCAAAGGCCATCTTCCCGTATCAGCCCAACTTTTCTATCGATCCTGTGCCACCTTCATATGATTACGGATCAAGTTAACTTTCTCCATAGTTTGCACAATGAGTTCCGGTCCCAACAATCTTCTTTCTCCAACATAGTCCCAACAAACAGGCGAGCGACAGTTATGATCGTACAATACTTGGAATGGAGCCATCTGTATAGTTTCCTGAAAACTGTTGTTGTATGAAAACTCCACTAAATGTAAATGATCCTTCCATGAATCCTTGAAGTCTAACATGCATGCCCTTAACATAACTTCAAGAGTTTGGATCATCCTTTCTGACTGACCATCTGTCTGAGGATGATAGGCTGTGCTAAAGTTTAAGCGAGTCCCCAAACTTTTCTGTAGACTCCTCCAAAATTGCGATAAAAATTGGTATCACGATCGAAGACGATGCTCACAGGTACTCCATGCAATCTCACAATCTCCTACATATACCACTCTGTTAAAGCTTCTGTCGACTGACCAACTCGAAACGATATGAACCGAGCTGCCTTGGTCAATCGATCAGCAATCACCCAAACTGCATTATTGCCATTTAGACTCCGTGGTAAAGCCATCATGAAATCCATGGTTATATGTTCCCACTTCCATTAAGGAATCGGAAGTGTTTGCAACAAACCAGCTACCCTTTGATATTCAGCCTTGACTTGCTAACACACCAAGCACTTCAATACGTAGCGAGAAATCTCCCTTTTCATGCCTTCCCACCAGAAATGTTATCGCAGATCTCTGTACATCTTTATGCCTCCCAGGTGTACGGAATATGTGGAACTATGAGCCTCCTTCATAACTTCTTCACGAACATCTCCTTTAGGCACACATAGACGACTACCATATCATAACGAACCGTCTTCATGAATCAACAGAAATGTTCGAAGTCCCGCTTCTACTAGTTCTCGAAACTTCCGCAATCTTGGATCGTGCGACTGCGCTGCTTTAATGTTATCGATCAAGGATGGCTATACTTGCAACTGCATTCACTGTCCCGAAGAATCTGATAATACAATCTCTAACTCTAACCTTTGAAGATCAGCTATAATCTCCTTTTATGCAGTCAATATCCGTATCGCTGGCAACCGACATAAAGCGTCCGGCACTATATTAACTTTTTCTGGATAATACTTTAGGTCAAGATCATAGTCAGCCATCAACTCTAACCATCTGTGTTGCCTGCTGTTGAGCTCCTTCTGTGTGAACACGTACTTTACACTCTTATGATCCATAAATACTTCAACTCTTTTGCCCAATAAGTAGTCTCTCCAAATCTTTAGTGCGAAGATCACTGCTGCTAGCTCGAAGTCATGAGTTAGGTAGTTCTTCTCATGAATCTTCAATTGTCTCGACGCTTAAGTTATGACCTTCCCATGCTGCATTAGAACACACCCTAAGCCTTTCCCAGATACGCCGATGTTAATAACCAACCCTCCAGAACTATCTGACATGGTAAGAATAGGAGCGGTGGTCAATCTTTGTTTCAACGCTTCAAAAGCTGACGCACGCTTCTCGGTCCATGCGATCGGTACCTCCTTTCGTGTTAGCTTGGTCAGTGGTTCTGCTATTTGAACAAAGTTCTCCACGAACCTTCTATAGTATCCGGTGAGCCCAAGAAAATTTCTGATCTCCCCTATGTTCTTTGGAAGTGGTTAATCATGAACAGCTGCAATCTTTTCAGCGTCAACGGTAATTCCATCTCCGGATACAACATGACCCAAGAATTTCACTTCTTTGAGCCAAAACTCGCACTTGCTCATCTTAGCATATAACTTTTCTCGTCTCAACGTTTGCAGAGTGATCCTCAAGTGTTCTTCATGCTCTTCTTTGCTCCTCGAATAAACCAAAATATCATCAATAAACACCACTACGAAATGATCCAGATATGGTGAAAAGATTCGGTTCATTAAGTCTATAAATATTGCTGGTGCATTAGTAAATCCAAATGGCATCACTAAATACTCGTAATGCCCATATCGAGTTCGGAACGCTATCTTGCAAATGTCTTCTTCTTTCACCCGAACTTGATGATACCCTGATCGTAAAACCAACTCGAGACTACTCTTGCACTACTGAGTTGATCGAATAATTCGCCTATGCGAGAGATTGCGTACTTGTTCTTAATAGTCATCCGATTTAACTCTCGATAGTCGATGCACATTCTCCGCGTGCTATCTTTCTTTTTAACTAGAAGAACTGGAGCTTCCCATAGTGAACCATTGCTATGAAACCCATCCTTCTTTAGTAATTTAGAAACTTGTCTCTTTACCTCTTCCAGTTCCACCGGTGCCATCGGATAATAAGCCTTCGAAATTGGCGCTGCTAAAGGAATAAGATCAATCGCAAACTCCACATCTCGTTTTGACGGTAAACTCGAGATGTCCTTGAGCACATCCATGAAATCCGGAACTGCTATCAGCGCTTTATCTACAACTTGTCTACGAACTTCACCTTTCAGAAAACGGTTTCCTTCATCATGAATTTAAGTTTGTTCTAAGACTAGTGGGTTATCAGCCCACCACTCTTCCACTGCGCTACTCTGATAAACTGAGGTGGGTTCATCGGAACTCCTTTAATCCAAACATCTTACATCTGAATGGTCTTGAAGCAGTCTGTACTTCTGCAATCATCAAAAGATTCTCCTGTGTTTCTCCTTGTTCTTCGAAATGCAAACGGATTAGTTCTTACGGGACGAGAGGAAAGATAAATCGTGGTTGCTGGATTCAAGCTTGCGATAAAACATAAACTTATAAGAAATGACGCCGAGATGAAACATAAACTTATAAGAAATGACGCCGAGATGAAACAAGGTAATACAACGACCATAAGTCAAGAAAATGAATCGAAATAGGACTCCAGATTACCTAAATAGAGTACTGCATTGTAACCATGCCGTGGTACATAGTTACCACTATATAACTCCATTCAAGTTGCCAAAATCCAACTAACAGAATCGATAGAATAAGATGGGAGAAACAATAAGGAACCAAAAGAATTCCAAGCCAAGATGCAAAATCATTTCCAAATCGTTGAGATAAAAGAGTTTAAGAGAAGGATAAGATTCAAGAATTCGAATGATAAGACAATAATGTGGCAGGACATGTTCCTAAAATTCTGGGTTTCCTGATTAGTGTATTGGGTCCAATACCCAACTACAAAAGAAACCAAACCCAGCTAACCTAATGTAAGTCGACGTAACGCACCCCGCGGGTTCGCGGGGAGACGGAATACGTAAAAAACAATTTTTACGGGCTTCGTAACACCGACTAAACTCTAGGATCGATACTAAACCCTAACTAACTAAACTACCATAAGGTTTAACTACTCGGAAGAAAGTTATACCTCCTAGTATTAAGTCCTTTGGGTCTTCTTGTTCTTCTCCTCCTCATCTTAAGCTCCTCGAAGTGTACGGATCGCGCTTGATCGTCGGCCTCCTCAAGTCAAAGATGATCAACCCGAGAGTCTATAGTACGAGCTCCAACCTCAATACTGAGGTAACTAGGATACCTAGTTCGCTAAACTGATAGCCTAGAGGATGTAGAGAGTGATTATAGATTGTTTAGTCACAAGAACCCTAGATTTCTCAACACATGAAACAATTAGGGTTTGAGGAAGAAGAAGAGAGCTCTAGAGGAGAGAGAGTGTTGAAGATAATTATGGAATGAAGATGGCTAAGTCTTGTGATGAATGAAGCATACAATAATTCACAAATGAAAATATCAAGCATGCTTCAATAGTCACAAGATGAATCACCCCATAAGTCAACTTAAGTAGCCATGCTTCATTTAATGAAAAACCACACCCCATACCTGCACCTCATTAACCATTTAATCTAAATGGTTATACAAGAAATAAGGTGTCTTCTTCTAGAAGCACTCTTGAGTAAATTACAAGAATAACCCTCACCGTAAATACATACCTGTATCCGTATTCCGAAAAATACGAATACAAAGAGACGAAACTAATCCAATAATCTAATACTAGGATCCGGCTTAAACTAAAGCCCACTAGTATTATTCGTCCGAATCTTGATCCATGCACAAGTATACGTATATGATTGAACCCTGTCGTAAAACCATACGACCTCTACATCGTTTCGCCCGAAGCAGGGAAACCCACTATGTGGGACTGTAAAGACTCGACAGTACGCTGGCAGTGGGTTTAACCACAAGCACGTCAGTGGTACTAGCTGCACGTAACGGCTACCCAGGTATCTGTCGATAAGAAGACCGATAAGCAAACTCATTCGAACTCCTACTGAGCCTACCTGTGACAATCTCCGTATAGTCCGGTCTGTTCGTCTAAGAGTATCGCATATCGGGCCTAGGGAGCGGTAGCCGTCAGCCCCCTAATAGCGCAATAAGTTGTGTCGAGGTAGAGCCCAAAACACCCTGAGAAACTACTGGAGTACCTAACCGTAAATCTCGCTTCCTGTGGCTAGGGACTTTGTGTAATGGCTTTCTGAACACAGCACGATATCAACCCCCATACTGGGAGAGACGAAACTTATCTAACCACTACTGCCTCCAAGTGCTTCAGGACTGCACCCAACTACTTGTAGGGTTAGCGTAGCACCTTAGCAAGGTTTTGGCAAGTATCAATCATGCTACTTTAAAATTTTTGGGGTGCTAAACAAACCCTAACCAAGATCTTAACTAGAGAATTAGGGTTAACTTGCATGTAAACAACTTTACATCTAAGAGAGAGGGATTACAACCTTTGTAATCTATTCCCTCGCTTCATAAGCTTCGAGTAGTAGTCCCTTCGCCGCGATCCATGAACTCCCAGACTCTAGAGAGGCTCCACAAGTCGAATGATCCATGCATGCTTGAAGTCTTCCTTTTCGAAGATGATCTACTTTGATGAATCTCAAACCCAAGCTCTCACTTCTCTAATTAAGTATTAGTAAAGTGAACACCCTAATCTAAGTGTCTAGAATAGATGAGGATGATGAAGTAGGAATTTTGCTCTCTTTTGTTTTCAATTTCTCACTTTAAATCATCACAACACAAAAAGCTAGAAAGCTTTTTCAAAGGAGGAAGAAGAAGAAGAAAGCTTTTGTGATGAATAATGAATTATTGTAGTTACAATTGCAACCATGAGTTAAGAATGAAGGCTTTAAGTCATGTAGAGAATAAACTATGGTTAAGGGTTTGGATTGGGTTAACAAATATCAACACAAAATATCAAACTAGTGACAAAAGTCAAAAGCTTCATGAAGCTTCATGAAAGCTTCATCCAAAAGCTAACCCAAAAGCTAACCCAAATCCAAACCCTAACTTGGTTTAAACTCAACAACCATGTTGCATTTGTAACCCTAACATGTTACAATATTATATATCACATATATAATATATAATGTAACAAAAGAAAATAATACAATTAACATATATCGCATATATATCAATATATTATCCGGTGAGAAAATGAATCAATAAAGCGAGCTTATATTAGTTAACGTAATGTAATATATCACATATATTATTATACATTAAATTATCGAATTAACACTTGATCCGATAACTCGGCTGTATTACATATAACCGGCCAATATAACAAGTACCATTTCATCGAATCAATACTTGATCCGATGACCCGGCTATATCGCATATACCCGGCCGATATCACATATCGCGAGAATAGAATACGGTATCTCATATCGTATTAGTCTCGGTCCCGCACATATCGCATATGTGCCCCTACTCCGTTTTGCCTGAGCCAGGAAACCTCTGTGTAGGACTCTAAAGAATCGTCAATACGCCGGCAGTAGATGATGATCATATCAAACACCCATAAGCTGTAAGCGGTCAGCTAAACGTAACAGCCACCCGTGTATTGAACGATCAGAAGATCAACAAGCAAGCCTGTACATTCTCCTATGAATCCAATCAGTAACACTACCATACAGTCTGGTCTCTTCGTCTGATATATCGCATAAATGCCATACCCCAGTAACCGATAAGTCGTGTCAATGTAAGGCTCATAACGGGTCGAGAAACTACTGATAACTCTTACCAGTAAATCTCCATATCGGTCCTGGCCAGGGACTTCCAGTTATAGCCAATCGAACACAGCGCAACATCAACTCCCAATACCGGGAGAGACGAAACCCCTCCTATCGCTTATTGCCTCCATGTGATTCAGGACTGTACCCAAAAGCCACCATTTTGCACGCCCTCTTGGACGTGGTAAGGTGGAAATCAAACCACAATGGGAATCACACAAGACACTATGACGATCTCGGGTCTACAGACTAACCTGTACCAGTGTCACCGGAGAACTGCTAGCTGACGATAGGTATAATACCATCCAGGAGTTCTCGGCGAGTCCGTTCAGTGTACCCAGTCTCCACTGAGCACCCGTACACCATCTTTGATCTCCAACACCAATGGATATGGGATCATCCATCGCCCATCATATGGGTCAAGATGCGTGTACGCTAGTCTACTCTGGAGTATCGATGCTATGTCTCGATACACCCTCGACTAGAAACAGTTATAGGATGTACTCGTGGACTACCATGGCCCCACTAGTATGATCTCATCATAGTCCTAGCAATCGAGTACAAATCCTAAGGGCTTTATCAATATGTGAGAGCAAGACAGTAAACTAATACAAGTCAACATGTTTAGACAAAGCGAAACCAGATAGCATACTATCATGTCGAGCAAGAAAGTCCTCTCTATATATATCCAAGCATCTATTATAATATACATCATATGTACAACAATGGTCTCTAGGGAATACACATAACTAACAATCTCCCACTTGTACTAAGGACAGCTGTTGTAGTATCTCATACCCAACAACCCGAAGAGTCTCTCAAAATGTATCTGGGGTATGGCCTTCGTGAGTGGATCCGCAGTGTTGTCCTTCGTATCAACTCTCCTGACCTCGATCTCCCGGCGATCAACTATCTCCTGGATCAGGTGATACCGCCTCAGAATATGTCTGGACTTCTGATGGGACCTGGGTTCCTTGGCTAAAGCCACAGCTCCATTGTTATCACAATACAGAGGTATTGGATGCTCAATAGATGGAACCACACCAAGTTCAGTGATGAACTTCTTTATCCATACAGCCTCTTTGGCAGCGATGTATTCAGCCTCCATCGTTGAGTCTGCCATGGTTTCCTGTTTAGAACTCTTCCAATACACCGCCCCTCCATTGAGGGTAAAGACAAAACCCGAGTGCGGCTTAGAGTCGTCCTTATCACTTTGGAAGCTCGAATCGGTAAAGGACTCCACTTGGAGTTCTCTGTTACCATACACCAAGAACATCTCCTTAGTCCTTCTCAAGTACTTGAGAATGTTCTTCACAGCTGTTCAGTGATCCTCTCCTTGATCTGCTTGATACCTACTCACTACACTTAGTGAGTATGCTACATCGGGTCTGGTACATAGCATCACATACATGATAGAGCCTACTGCCGAAGCATAGGGTATCCCTTGCATGCGAGCTCTCTCCAAATCAGTCTTGGGAGACATCTCTTTGGAGAGAGCGAGTCCAAAGATCGTGGGTAAGTTCCCACGCTTGGATTTTTCCATATTAAACCTCTACAGTATAGTGTCAATGTACCTGGATTGGGAAAATCCCAGTATCCATCTAGATTTATCTCTATAGATCTTAATTCCCAAAATGCAGGAGGCATCACCTAGATCCTTCATTGAGAATCTTTGTGATAAGAAGAGCTTGCGAGTGCAGCATAGGAACATCGTTTCCTATCAAGTGTATGTCATCCACGTACAATACAAGGAAGACAACCTTACTCTCTGCAACCTTCTTGTATATACAAGGTTCATCTATATTTTTGATGAAGTCAAACTCTTTGACTACCACATCAAAACATATGTTCCAACTCCGCGATGCCTACATCAACCCATAGATGGATTTAAGCAGCTTACACACCTTTCCGCTGCTCCCACTGTCTACAAAGCCCTCTGGCTGAGTCATGTACACTCACTCTTCCAAATCACCATTTAGAAACGCGGTCTTAACATCCATTTGCCAGATTTCATAGTCATGGTATGCAGCAATGGCAAGTAAGATCCGGATGGACTTAAGCATAGCCACTGGAGAAAAGGTTTCGTCATAATCCACACCTGGTCATTGACGAAAACCCTTTGCAACAAGTCTAGCTTTGAAAGTATCAACTTTTCCATCTACACCAAGTTTCTTCTTAAAGGTCAATTTGCTCCCAATGGGTTTTACCCCTTCAGGAGCAACTTCCAAAGTCCATACTTTGTTGGTGTACATGGATTCCATCTCAGATCGCATTGCATCAAGCCATTTCACAGAGTCCCCACTCGTGATGGCCTGCTCGAAACTAGTCGGGTCATCATCTTCCATGATGCAATCCTCGCTCCCACCATTGATGAGAAAACCGTAGTATCTCTCCGGTGGATGAGGAACCCTACTATATCGGCGGAGAGGCGGGGGTTCGTCAGGAACTACTGAATCCTCTGGTTCCATCAAATCTTCTGTTGTAGTTGTGTTGCTGGAACCTCTTCCAGTTCTACCTCATTGCCACTAATTTGTTTCATAAGAAAAACCTTTTCTAAGAAAGTGGCATGTCGAGAAATAAATACGTTTTGTTCCTCGAGGTGGTAGAAGATATACCCTTGTGAATTTTTGGGATATCCTACAAACTTGCATAAGACAGACCTTGCCTCGAGTTTGTCCAGATTGTGCCTTTTGATATAGGCCGGACAACCCCATATCTTAACATACTTAAAAGATGGTCTCTTCCCTTTCCATATCTCATATGGAGTGGAAGGCACTGATTTAGTAGGGACCATATTCAACAGGTGTATGGTTGTCTCAAGCGCATACCCCCAAAAGGAAATAGGCAACTCAGCAGTGCTGATCATAGAGCGCATCACATCTAACAGGGTGTGATTCCTCCGCTCCAATCCACCGTTGTGCTATGGTGTATAAGGAGGAGTAAGCTGAGAGAGAATCCCATTCTTTTTTAGATAATCTAGGAACTCATTGCTCAAGTATTCTCCTCCTCGATCAGATCGAAGGATCTTAATACTTTGCCCGTTTGGTTCTCTACTTCGTTCTTATATTCTTTGAATTTCTCAAAAGCTTCAAACTTGTGTTTCAACAGAAACATAAGTCCCTATCTTGAGAGATCGTCAGTGAATGTAATGAAATACGAGGAACCATTCCTGGCATGTGTAGACATGGGACCACATACAACACTATGTATCAGTCCTAAGAGTTCCGTAACTCTTTCTCCGTGTCCACTAAACGGAGTTTTGGTCATTTTGCCTTTGAGACATGAATGGCAAGTTTCATAAGATGAAAATTCGAACGGATTAAAATATCCATCCTTATGCAACTTAGCCAGTCGTGTCGCATTACTATGACCTAGTCTACATTGCCACAAGAAGGATTCATTCATTTCTGAACTCTTCCTCTTGTGAGTGTTTTGTACATTAAGAACCATGTTTTGATTTAGAACGTATATGCCATTATGTAATGAGCCTGATCCAATCAACTTTTGATTTAGGAAGATGTTCATAACATTATCCTGTATTACAAAATTATATCCTTCTTTACTTAATAAAGAAACTGATATAATGTTGCATATCATGTCCGGTATATAATAGCATTTGTTCATAATCAATGTATTACCACTTGGTAATACAAGGTGATATTCACTAACTGCTTTGGCTGCAACATTTGCACCATTCCCTACTCTTACGGAATGATCACCCATTCCCAGTTCTCTACCTCTCTTTAGCCCATGCAATATATTGCATATGTGGGATCCTGATCCGGTATCTAATGCCTAGGACGTAGAATGAACTGAGAAACAGTTCTGGGTAACTAACACATCCGAAGAAGATGCATCAACATATTTATTCTTCGTTAGGGCGGCGTGAGAATCCAGATATTCTCCTATTCCCTGCTCGGACTTATAACAATTATAAGTAGGAGCGGGACCAACGTTCCCCTGCTCAGTATAACAAGCAGGTTCAGTCAATACATCCATATTATTATCTTGATTAAGGCCTGATATGGTCGCTACCTGGAGAGAGAGAGAAGAAAACACTTTAGCGTGCGCTCTTGCAAGATTAGATTGGTTATTATCTTATCTAATCAGGATGGCTCCCACTGTTTATAATAAAATCTTCCTTCAAACCCTAAAAGGTAAGATTAGCCGGGATTAATTACACCTTACAAGTTCGTCAATTTTTCAGCCAGATCAGTGTTGGTACTTTGAGGGAGGTTCGCCGTGCTTTCGCACTGACCTAATTAGAATAAACCTCGTTTTTCCCAGAGGCATAACCTCGTTCACACCTTTCTAGACACCTACTTGATCGGCTAATTGTCCTGTGTAAAATTCTTCCAGGAGTAACTCTTACTCGCAGTGGGTATCGGGATTCATCTATCTCATAGAAGGTATGCAATCTCATTGCAAATATCAACATTTGAAATTCCCGATAATGCTTTTACCCCTAACGTGCTATGACTTTGATGAATGCCAAACAACCCATAGTCCTCTAGTCAAGTTCAACCCGTATATTTCTTGATTGAATTAAACCCACCCGCACGACCCTTGACGAATGCCAAACAATGTCGGACGAATACTCTAATCCAATCGCATCATATGCTGCGGATAACCAGTAAATAGCTACCGTACATTACGCCTTGACGAATGCCAAACTACCGTAGCACGAAAACTAATTAATACTTATCCGAAATGACGGAGGGCTACGCAGGTTTTTCAGAAAACCATGAGCGTAATGAACTTGATATCATTATAGAAACAAGTGATTTTGAAAAGGAGTGTTTTTTAGGCTTTTCTAGTTTTGCTAAAGAGGTCACTCCCGGTGAAGGGATCTCGGCTCTTTCCTTATCGAATAAGGTGCAGGGTATATCACATATACCACTATGCAAAGCAAGAACTATAGAAGCAGTCAAAAACTAAACCGTGAGTTTGTAGCATCTGCCAGTTTTGCTAAAGAGGTCACTCCCGGTGAAGGGATCTCAGCTCTTTCCTCATCGAATAAGGTGCAGGGTATATCACATATACCACTATGCAAAGCAAAAACTGTAGCTACCCTTTTTTGAAAATTTGATTCTACAACATCTTTTAAGTTTCTTTTCTTTTATTAATCTCATTAATAAATCCCATCATTTATGCTCCTTAAGCATCACAGAAGAAACGAAAGCAATAATATTCATATATCATATAAGCATAAGCATTCGTCTCAGGCAGTAATATGATCTCATCACAGAACATTGCAGCAGAAGTCAACATATGAAATATTGGATATACTAGGACGTCCGTGTTTTATTTTGAGCCTGTATAAAACACGGATTCTACAGTCGCGATGAATAGCCAAACCCACATCCCTAGACCCCTACGAGAGCGGCAAGTAACCCTGCCAATTCTAGGGTTAGGAGACCCGGTCTTGACTCCTCGAGATGGCCTCCCACTGGACCCTAGAACCCGGTTACTTGTGCTCTCCATCTTGGGTCTATCCTAATGCGGAAAAGAAAATAATATACAATGGTGACATCATCCTTAACCTGGAAGTGCCCCAATAAAAGAATATTACATACAATGAATTTTACATGAATGAAAATAAAAAAAACCTCATCTCACATAAAACCCCCGGCTATTCAGTACATGACGATCCAATATAACATATCACAGCAACACATAATCATCACATATAACTAGGCGAAGTTAGATAATTCGATAGATTCAACGAATTCCCAAAAATTCCCAGAGAGCTCAACACTTGAGCACAGTTAAAATTAACCAGAGACATACCACAGTACCTATGGACCAACAGCTGAAGGGCCAACCCAAGCATCTCAAGTGGTGCCGCGGATCCGCCGCCAAAACTAGGTTTTGGCCGCGGATCCGCATTCACTTAGACGAGTTAGGGTTTCGTTCTTCAGGTGTGTCCATAGAATTCCCTGCATGATTTTCTGAGTATTTTTAACATGGAAAATTCAAGTTTTTGAAAAATTTCCAGAAAAGGGGTTGTTTCGGGGTTTCGGGGTTCGATCGGAGTTCTAACTTCGTCTAGACAACGCCTAATGCTCTAGCTTGGCTCTGATACCACTGTAGGGTTAGTTTAGCACCTTAGCAAGGTTTTGGCAAGCATCAAACATGCTACTTTAAAATTTTTGGGGTGCTAAACAAACCCTAACCAAGATCTTAACTGGAGAATTAGGGTTAACTTGCATGTAAATAACTTTACATCTAAGAGAGAGGGATTACAACCTTTGTAGTCCGTTCCTTCGCTTCATAAACTCCGAGTAGTAAACCCTTCGCTGCGATCTATGAACTCCCGGACTCTAGAGAGGTTCCACAAGTCGAATGATCCATGCTTGCTTGAAGTCTTCCTTTTCGAAGACGATCTACCTTGATGAATCTCAAACCCAAGCTCTCACTTCTCTAATTAAGTATTAGTGAAGTGAACACCCTAATCTAAGTGGTTAGAATATATGAGGATGATGAAGTAGGAATTTTGCTCTCTTTTGTTTTCAATTTCTCGCTTTAAATCATCACAACACAAAAGGCTAGAAAGCTTTTTCAAAGGAGGAAGAAAAAGAAGAAAGCTTTTGTGATGAATAATGAATTGTTGTGGTTACAATTGCAACCATGAGTTAAGAATGAAGGCTTTAACTCATGTAAAGAATAAACTATGGTTAAGGGTTTGGGTTGGGTTAATAAATATCTACACAAAATATCAAGCTAGATGACAAAAGTCAAAAGCTTCATGGAGCTTCATGAAAGCTTCATCCAAAAGCTAACCCAAAAGCTAACCCAAATCCAAACCCTAACTTGGTTTAAACTCAACAACTATGTTGCATTTGTAACCCTAACATGTTACAATATTATATATCATATATATAATATATAATGTAACAAAAGAAAATAATACAATTAACATATATCGCATATATATATCAATGTATTATCCGGTGAGAAAATGAATCAATAAAGCGAGCTTATATTAGTTAATGTAATGTAATATATCACATATATTATTATACATTAAATTATCGAATCAACACTTGATCCGATAACCCGGCTATATTACATATAACCTGCTAATATAACAAGTACCATTTTATCGAATCAACACTTGATCCGATGACCCGGCTATATCACATATACCTGGCTAATATCACATATCATGAGAATAGAATACGGTATCTCATATCGTATTAGTCTCGGTCCTGCACATATCGCATATGTGCCCCTACTCCGTTTTGCCTGAGCCAGAAAACCTCTGTGTAAGACTCTAAAGAATCGTCAATACGCCGGCAGTAGGTGATGATCATATCAAACACCCATAAACTGCAAGCGGTCAACTAAATGTAAAAGCCACCCGTGTATTGAACGATCAGAAGATCAACAAGCAAGCCTGTACATTCTCCTGTGAATCCAATCAGTAACACTACCATACAGTCCGGTCTCTTCGTCTGATATGTCGCATATCCAGTCTAGGGATGGTAAACGTCAGACCCCAGTAACCAATAAGTCGTGTCGATGTAAGGCTCATAACGGGTTGAGAAACTACTGATAACTCTTACCAGTAAATCTCCATATCAGCCCTGGCCAGGGACTTCCAGTTATAGCCAATCGAACACAGCGCAACATTAACTCCCAATACCGGGAGAGACGAAACCCCTCGTATCGCTCATTGCCTCCATATGATTCGGGACTGTACCTAAAAGCCACCGTTTTGCACGCCCTCTTGGATGTGGTAAGTGGAAATCAAAGCACAGTGGGAATCACACAAGACTCTATGACGATCTTGGGTCTACAGACTAACCTGTACCAGTGTCATCGGAGAACTGCTATCTGACGATAGGTATAATACCATCCTGGAGTTCTCGGCGAGTCCGTTCAGTGTACCAAGTCTCCACTGAGCACCCGTACACCATCTTTGATGTCCAACACCAATGGTTATAGGATCATCCATCGCCCATCATATGGGTCAAGATGCGTGTACGCTAGTCTACTCTTGAGTATCGATGCCCTGTCTCGATACACCATCGACTAGGAACAATTATAGGATGTACTCGTGGACTACCATGGCCCCACTAGTATGATTTCATCATAGTCTTAGCAGTCGAGTATAAATCCTAAGGGCTTTATCAACATGTGAGGGCATGACAATAAACTAATACAAGTCAACATGTTTAGACAAAGTGAAACCAGATAGCATACTATCATGTCGAGCAAGAAAGTCCTCTCTATATATCCAAGTATCCATTATAATATACATCATATGTACAACAATAGCCTTTAGGGCATATACATAACTAACACTACTACCTGTTTGCATGACTCATTTGAGCCGTGGTAGGGTAGTGTTCTAAGTACTGTGGGAACACACTCGAGGCAAGGTAGCGATGTCAAGTCAACGGACTATACTGTACTCATGTCACCTGGGAACTGCTACCTGATGATAGGTATAGTACCAACCAGCAGTTCCCCATGAGTCTGTCCAGTGTAACTCATAACCTAATGAGCACCTGCGTACTATCTTTAGTACGACGTACTAATAGCTATGGGACAGACCATCTCCCTTGCTGGAATGAGAAACGTATAAACTAGTATATTCTGGAGTATCGATGCCCTGTCTCGATAATCCTACGACTAGGGACCTGTATAAGGATGTGCTTATAGACTACCCAACCCCCACTAGTGTGACTGCCATCACAACAATGGTAGTCAAGCAAAGATCCTAAGGGCTCTATCAATATGTATCAGAGATACGTTAAAAGAAACATATACATATATTAAAATAGAATCAAACCAAGTAGCATACTACAATATTGAGCAAGACTGTTATAATATCCCTGTATATCCCAAGTCTCCAAAGTGTAATATACAAACTAGTACTATACAATAATGGTTTCTAGGGCATATATCACTAATAATCTCCCACTTGCACTAAGGCCATGTGTTGGCATATCGCAGACATATCATCTCGAATAGTCTCTTGAACTGCGTCTGAGGGATAGCCTTTGTGAGTGGATCTGCATTGTTGTTCTCCGTATCTACCCTTCGCACCTCGATCTCTTGGCAATCCACGATCTCCCTGATCAAGTGATACCGCCTCAAGATATGTCTGGACTTCTAATGGGACCTGGGTTCTTTCGCTAAAGCTATAGCCCCGTTGTTGTCATAATATAGAGGTATTGGATCAATAATGGACAGAACCACCTGAAGTTATGTTACGAACTTCATCATCCAGACTGCTTCTTTCGTGGCGTCACATGCAGCAATATACTCCGCTTCCATCGTCGAGTCAGCAACATGTCCTGCTTGGAGCTCTTCCAACAGACGGCCCCTCCATTGAGGGTAAAGACATAACACGGCATGGAATTGGAGTCATCCTTGTCACTCTGGAAGCTGGAGTCGGTAAAGTCCTCGATCTGGAGGTCTTTTCCGCCGTACACCAAGAACATCTCCTTAGTCCTTCTCAGATACTTGAGAATGTTCTTTACTGCTATCCAGTGGTTCTCCCCAGGGTTTGACTGATACCGGCTTACCATGCATAGTGCGTAAGCAACAGCTGGTCTGGTACACAACATCGCATACATTATAGAGCCTACCGCAGAAGCGTAGGGTATAATAGACATGCGATCCCTTTCCAAATCAATCTTGGGAGACATCTCTTTGGAGAGGGTGATTCTATGACAAGCCAGTAGATTACCGCGCTTTGAATCCTCCATACTGAATCTTTTTAGTATGGTGTCGATGTACCTGGACTGTAAAAGTCTCAACATCCTCTTAGATCTATCACGATAGATCTGGATCCCCAAAATGTAGGAGGCATCACCCGGGTCTTTCATGGAGAACCTATATGACAAGAATCCTTTGACTGATTGTAGCATAGGAATGTCATTTCCTATCAAGAGAATTGTTCCCCTCCGAACATGGAGACGCGACCGCGCGGGTCCGTCTTGCCTGAATTTCGGGGTAGATGCTAATTGGTGCTATCTATCACCACTCCGAAGATGCCAAGTTGATTTATGGCACCATGTATCGGAGGTTTAAACGGATGCGGCCGATGTAGCATACTTCGTCAGATTCCCCCTTGTTTGAGGGTTTTTTGATTGTGGGGACACTCTTCCGTGCAGGCGCAAGCCCCTGCAGTTAATTACACTACTGCATCGCGGTAACGACTTTCTCCTTCTCCAGATGGTCACTTCGTGTCGTGTGTGTTTGTTTTGTTTTCGGTTGCCCGTGGATTGTATAAGGAGACTAATGTATGTTGTCGCCCGTAGGGCGTGGATTAGTCCAAATCCGTATCTTCTTAGATTTGGGTTTGGGGTTTGGGTTTAAGGATACGTTAGCCTCATTTGAGACTAAGATCAACTTAAATGTTTACTAAGGATACGTTAGCCTAATTTTAGACTAAGATCAACTTAACAGGATCGTTTAGATCCAACAAAAAAGCAATTGGACTTTATTGTTTAGTTTAGGGACATTGCGGTCGAATGTTAGTTTTAAGGACATCTCGGTCCATTATTAGTTTAAGGACATCTTGGTCCAATGTTAGTTTAAGGACATCTCGGTCCAGGTTAAGGACATCGTAGTCTATGGGTTTAAAGGGACCCCACAGTCCGGGTTAAGGACATCGTAGTCCATGAGTTTAAAGACCCCACAGTCCGTAATTTAAAGACATCGTAGTCTATGAAGTTTAAGGACATCGTAATCCATGAGTTTAAGGACCCCACAGTCCGTAGTTTAAAGACATCGTAGTCTATGAAGTTTAAGGACATCGTAGTCCATGAGTTTAAGGACCCCACATTCCGTAGTTTAAAGACATCGTAGTCCGTAGTTTATAGACATCGTGGTCTATGAGGTTCAAGGACATCGTAGTCCATGAGTTTAAGGACCCAACAGTCCGTAGTTTAAAGACATCGTAGTCTATGAAGTTTAAGGACATCGTAGTCCGTAGTTTAAAGACATCGTAATCTATGAGGTTTAAGGACATCGTAGTCCATAGTTTAAGGATATTGTATTCTATAAGGTTTAAGGATATTGTAGTCCATGAGTTTAAGGACCCCACAGTCCGTAAAATGTGTGGTTGTCAGGACCCGTCACCTCTTTGAAGACGTTGAAGGATTACAACGACGAGTATCAGAGGAGTAAAGAGATATACCCTTGAACCGGTGTGAATTGATTGGAAGATCTGTAGCCCAGTTTGGGACTAAGATCTGTTGAATATTCGTGAGCAGATAGGCTCAGTTCAATATAAGTTGAGGACTTATTGCCAATATTGGGCTAAGTCCAATAAGATTAAAATGTTTAACATTTTATTGTTCTGGATTGTTGAGCCTTTACTTGGACTTGGCCTTTTTAATAATGCTGAGCATTAGATCCTGAAATTTTTTGTCTTGTACTGAATGCATAGCATTCATCAGAACAATGTGTGTTCTGACAGCGCACCACGTGGCGCGCCAGGCGCTTTGCGCCAATTAAAGAGCGCATTGTGCTTCTGCCAAGTAGCGCACACAAAAAGGACACGTGTCACGCTTAGCGCTAACCGTCAGTTTATGAGCACATTGCGCTTTCAATTTATAAGCGCGTTGCGCTAGTTTAGTGGCACACCAGTAAGTGACACGTGGCGTGCTTGGCGCTGAGCGCTAGCCCATGATTGCAGTGCGCTGTTTCAGAAGTGCAAAGCGCAAGTTGTATCTGTGGTTGATACGTTGCACGTTTTGGCGCTGAGCGCCGGTCCAAAGAGCGCAAAAGCGCAGTTCATGAGTGCAAGGCACTTTTCAGTAGTACAAAGCGCATTTGATCAAATTTATGATCAGAGAACAAGTTTATGTTCTTTTTAAAGGAGGCTTTGCCACAAGATTTAAGAACAATAGTTCTTACTTTTGAAAGGGGTTTTCCTTTGTAGATCAATGATCTTTGAATGAAGTAAATACTTCTTTTGTTTCTATAATGAGATCTTCTGATCTCTTTTATAAGAGACCTTGGTCTTTTGTAGATCTATGATCTTTTAAGAAGATAATTCTTCTGTTCTAATGAGATCATTTCATCTCTTTGTTCAAGAATCATTCTTTTTACCTTGAAGAAATGATCTTCTTTCAAGAGCTTGCTCTCTTTCTTTTGAATTTTCTCAAAGTTTGTAAGGGGGTTTCTCTATATCAGACTTGAAGTCTTGGGGCCTTTATATAGGGCAAATTGATTTGTTAAATCAGTTAAAGAGATCTTTCTCTGATTTATTTGGGGACGTTTCCCCACCGTTGAATCTTTGATCCTAGAGCTTCTGTTTTACAGAAGGTAATCTTCTTGTTTTTAACAAGATTGGAAAGATCTTTCCATAACAGAATTTTAATTCTGATTAATTAATGATATATCATTATTAGATCTTTTGATCTAACGGTGGGGAATTTTAATTCCAGCGCTAGCGCACCTATGTTTGACACGTGGCGCGCAGTGCAGAGCACAGCGTAGCCTGCGCTAGCACACCTGTGTTTGACACGTGGCGCGCAGCGCAGAGCGCTGGATCTGAAGCGTTGCTTCAACAGAGGTGTCTTTTCACCTTCCTTTTAAGTCAAACTTGTATTCCCCAGAACTTTCATTTCCCAAGTCTTGGAAATAGCTCAACTGTGCACACAAAATTTTCTGTGCCTAGTCTTTATAATCTGAAGTAAAGCTTCTTTCTTTTCCCGCCTCCAAAGAATCCTTTCAGTTATGACTTGTAATCGTCCACATGCTCGCCTACAACCATGGGAAGTGCCTATCCAAGACATTGTTCCTCGTTTTGCTGCGCGCTTGGTGGATCCTTCTCTTATGGATGACCAATGCGACATAGCGCTGTACGAGCTCTTGACTCATGTAGGGTCTCCTCTCCCCCCACACTCTATTTGCCTTCGGATGATCCTTGCGTCTGTGCTCGCTGATATTCCCCCTCCTCCAGCAGAGATATCCTCGGCAATGCTCGATGCTGCTGAAGACAAGATCGAGTGCTTCTTCGAGGCGCATTTGATCACTAAAGCCCTGAGGGATTGCTCTGTCCACTTGCTGAGCCAGATACGGGGTTGTTGGGTCATTATCTCCACTTTGTCTTGTGAGTGCGGCGTTGATCGATGGATGGCTACTCCTCTAGAGGATCGCCGTTTTGACATGGTAGAGAAGACGGAGAGGGAACTGGACAATCTCATTCTTAGCTTTGCAAACCCTTGTCCTTTTGATCCCATGTTTGGTGATCTGTTTACATTGTAATAATAATAAAAAGATGCCTAATTAAGTATTTCATTATCCTCCAAGTGCTCCTTTATTTTTAATTCTTTGTTATTCCTTTGTAGGGCGCTTATGCGCTGCATAATTTAATTTGCTATAATCAGGTGCAAGTAATTCTTGCAAGGGTGAAGCGCTTCTGGCGCTTAGCACTCCTGGCGCTTAGCGCTCTCGTGCTTTGCATGTGAGCGCTGTTTCAGAGTCTTTGACTCTTATTGCAGGCGCATTTGATGTTAGCACTTTTCATGAAGCGTTGCTTCGCTTTCCAATCTTGAAAACAGAGCTTTGCTCTAATTGGGGGTGCACAGCGCAGAACGCAGTGTAGCCCGCGCTAGCGCATCCGTGTTTGACACGTGGCGCGCAGCACGCCTAGTGCTAGATCTGAAGCGTTGCTTCAATTTTTGACTTTTGAATTTCAATACAGAGCTTTGCTCTGATTGGGGGAAATAGAAGTGCCGCTTCATTTCAAATCTTGGAATTTGAACAGAGCTTTGCTCTGATTGGAGAAACAAGAATGTCATCCATGTACAAGACGAGGAATACCACAGTTCTCGCTACAATCTTACTATAGATGCATGGTTCATCTGGATTTTGATAAAGTCAAATTCTTTGACCGTCTTATCAAAAGAGATGTTCCAACTCTGCGATGCCTACTTTAATCCATAAATAGACTTAAGCAACTTTCACACTTTCCCGCTGCTCCCACTCTGAATGAAACCCTCTGGCTGATCCATAAAAACGCACTCTTCCAAATTTCCATTTAGAAAAGCGGTCTTTACGTCCATCTTGTTAGTTATATGTATGCCCTAGAGGCCATTACTGTACATACGATGTATATTGTAGTGGATGCTTAGACATATATATGGATGACTTTCTTGCTCGACATGATAGTATGCTATCTGGTTGCTCTTTATCTTAACATGTACACTAATTGTCTCTACATGTTGATAAAGCCCTTAGGATGAGTACATGACTACCAGGATTATGATGTAGATCATACTAGTGGGGACAGTGTAGTCGCTAAGTACATCCTTTAAATGTTCCTAGTCGTGGGTGTATCGAGACAGGGCATCAATATACCATAGTAGACAAGCGTATAGCTTCTCGACCCATGTAGATGGGCAATGGATGATCCCATATCCATTGGTGTTTGACATCAGAGACAATATACGGGTGCTCAGTGGAAACTGGGTACACTGGACGGACTCGCCGAGAACTCCCAGATGGTATTATATCTCACGTCAGATGCCAGTTCTCTGTTGACACTGGTACAGGTTAGTCTGTAGACCCGAGATCGTCATAGAGTCTTGTGTGATTCCCACTGTACTTTGATTTCCACCTTACCACGTTCAAGAGAACGTGCAAAACGGTGGCTTTTGGGTACAGTCCCGAATCACATGGAGGCAATGAGCGATAGGAGGGGTTTCGTCTCTCCCGGTATTGGGAGTTGATGTTGCGCTGTGCTCGATTGGCTATAACAGGAAGTCCCTGGCCAGGGCTGCTTCAGAGATATACTGGTAAGTGTTATCAGTAATTTCTCGACCCGTTATGAGCCTCAAATCGGCACGACTTATCGAGTTACTGGGGTCTGACGTTTACAACCCCTAGACGAGATATGCGACATATCAGACGAAGAGACCGGACCGTACGGTAGTGTTACCGTTTGGATTCGCAGGAGTATGAGCAGGCTTGCTTGTTGATCTTATGATCGCTCAATATCCGGGTGGCCGTTACGTTTAGCAGACCGCTTACGGCTTGTGGGTGTTTGATATGATCATCACCTACTGCCGGCATATTGACGAGTCTTTAGAGTCATACACAGAGGTTTCCTAACTCAAGCGAAATGGAGTAGGAGCACATATGTGATATGTGCGGGACCGAGATTAATGCGCGTATGTGATACTGCATTCCATTCTCATGATTTGTGACATCGGTCGGTCATATGTTGTATAGCCCGGTTATCGGATCAAGTGTTGATTCGATAAGTTGTTACATATGATATTAGTCGGTTATATGTGATATAGCCGGATTATTAAATCAAGAGTTGATTTGATAATCTAATGTATAATTATATATTTGATATATTAGTTTACATTAACTAGTATTAGCTCACTTAAGATTTCTTTTCTCACTTAGTTTATGCACATTGTATATATGTGATATATGCAAGTGTACATTATTTTGTGTCATGTTTGATGATACATGCAGCTTGGGTGTGTGTATGACTTATTCCATGCTTGGTTTAATCCTAGTGTTTTTAATGGATTAAGTAATTCAAAACTAATTGATTTTGTCATGGCAAGAAGCTTGGAGAAGCTTGGATTGCCATTGACTAAGTCCACTTGTTTTGTTTTGTATAAGATATTTATTAACCCAACCATTAAACCTAGCCACGGTTAACTCTCTACAAAGGTTAGTATATGATACTAACTCACCTAAGGTTGCCATTATCTTTCGGATAATTATCATAAGATTTTTCCTTCTTCTTCTTCCTCAAGCTTTTCTAGCTTCTATGGAGATGATGGAAAATGAGTGAGAAAATCATTTCTAATGTGAGCAAAATTCCTACTTCATCATCCTCTACTACTAGCCATTTAGTATAGGGTGTTTGCTTCACTAATTTCATAATTAGTGAAGGGATAGCTTGGGTTAGTGTCTCCTCGACGTAGATCATCTTCGGCCTCGAAGACTTCGATGCAAGCTTGTTCATTTCTTCATGGGAGCCTCTCTAGAGTCTGGGAGTTTATGATCGCAGCGAAGGGAGTACTACACGGAGCTAATGAAGTGAAGGAACGGTCTACAAAGGTTGTATTCGTTGTTCACTTTAGTTGCAAAGTTGTTTGCTTTTCGATTCGTCACTTTTTCTAATAAACGATTCTATATTAGGGTTAGCTAGAACGGCTAAAATTTTAAAATGGCATGGACAATGCCTCCAGAAACCTTGATGCCATGCTAGGCAACCCTGCAGTGGTATCAAAGCCATGCTAGAAAATTAGACGAATTTTCTTAAGATTACGATGTAGGGTTCCTAGGCACTCTTGTGAAGGTTCATAAGGCATCAACCATTCCCGAATAAAATTTTAGACGTGCCGAACAACCCAAAGCCGGGATCTTTGATAGATTATTAGGGTTTAACATGCAAGTAAATATCTTTACAACTAAGTGTGAGGGATTACAACCTTTGTAGTCCGCTCCTTCGCTTCATAAGCTCCAAGTAGAAGTCCCTTCGCCGCGATCCACGATCTCCCGGACTTAAGAGAGGCTCCATGACTCGAACGATCCATGCTAGCTTGTAGTGTTCCTTTTCTCCGATGATCTACGTCGAAGTTGCTATAACTTAAGCTCTCTCACTCTAATAAGGTGAACACCCTAATCTAATCGGCTAGATTAGATGAGGATGATGGAGTAGTATTTATGCTTTCATTTTATATCAAATTCTCACATGAAAACATCACAAAAGGAAAACCTAGTAAGCTTTCTCAAAGCTCAAGGTTGAAGATGAAGAAGAAAAAATGCATAATCCTTTTGTGATGAATAATGAAATGAATATATGATTAATCATGGAACCATGGTCAAGGATGACAAGGATAACCTTTGTAGAGAATTAACTAGGGCTAGGGTTTTGTTGGGTTAAAGAATGAGTCATGAGAAAATATCAACAATAATATCTTAACCATGACAAAAGAAATTCCGTCTAGAAGGTGCAAGAAGAAACTAACCCAAATCAAACCCTAACCTTATTTAATCTCCACTAAACATGTTTCATCATTAATCATATCATGTTATAATAATATATATCACATATATATTATATATTTGTAACAAAAGAAAATAATACAATTAACATATATCGCATATATATTAATGTATTACCCGGTGAGAAAATGAAATAATAAAGCGAGCCAATATTAGATAATGTAATACAATATATCATATATATATTATTATACATTAAATCATCGAATCAACACTTGATCCGACAATCCGGCTATATCGAATATAACCAACTAATATATCATGTACCGATTCATCGAATCAACACTTGATCCGATGACCCGGCTCATATCTAAATATCGCGAGAATATAATACGGTATCTTATATCGCATTATCCTCGGTCCTGCATATATCACATATGTGCCTCTACTCCGTTTTGCCTGAGTCAAGAAACCTCTGTGTAAGACTCTAAAGAATCGTCAATACGCCGGTAGCAGGTGATGATCATATCAAACACCCACAAGTACAAGCGGTCAGCTAAACGTAACAGCCACCCAGGTATTGAGCGATTAGAAGATCAACAAGCTATCCTGTCCATTCTCCTGTGAATCTAATCAGTAACACTCCCGTGCAGTCCGGTCTGTTCGTCTGATATGTCGCATATCAAGTCTAGGGGTGGTATACGTCAGACCCCAGTAACCGATAAGTCGTGTCGATGTGAGGCTCATAACGGGTCGAGAAACTACTGGTAACACTTATCAGTAAATCTCTATATCAGCCCTGGCCAGGGACTTCCAGTTATAGCCAATCGAACACAGCACAACATCAACTCCCTATACTGGGAGAGACGAATCCCCTCCTATCGCTCATTGCCTCCATGTGATTCGGGACTGCACCCAAAAGCCACCGTTTTGCATGCCCTCTTGGATGTGGTAAGGTGGAAATCAAAGCACAGTGGGAATCACACAAGACTCTATGAAGATCTCGGGTCTAAAAACTACCCTGTACCAGTGTCACCGGAGAACTGCCATCTGACGTGTGGTATATCACCATCTGGGAGTTCTCGGCGAGTCCGTCTAGTGTACCCAGTCTCCACTGAGCACCCGTACACCATCCTTGATGTCAAACACCGATGGATATGGGATCATCCATCGCCCATCATATGGGTCAAGATGCGTATACGCTAGTCTACTCTGGTGTATCGATGCCCTGTCTCGATATACCCTCGACTAGGAACAGTTATAGGATGTACTCATCGACTACCATGGCCCCACTAGTATGATCTCATCATAGTCCCAGCAGTCGAGTACAGATCCTAAGGGCTTTATCAACATGTGAGAGAAAGACAGTAAACCAATACAAGTCAACATGTTAAGATAAAGTGAAACCAAATAGCATACTATCATGACGAGCAAGAAAGTCCTCTCTATTTATATCCAAGCATCCATTATAATATACAGCATATGTACAACAATGGCCTCTAGGGCATATACATAACTAACATACGAAACCGAAATACTCCGAAACTTGCAACACCAAAATTTGCTTTCTGTCGATTTTAAAAAGTCTTCAAAAAAATTTTTTAACAATTGCAGAATGTTATATGTGATATGACATGAACACAGAAGAAATTCAAGGCAATTTGTAGAAATTTTGGCCAGCCACGTTGGGCATTTTTCCGGCCTGCTCAGTTTTTCAGTGCAGAATTGGCTTGAATTTTTTGGTGTGTTCCAAAGGCTGGGTTTTGGTGTTTCAGGTGTTGTTTGTTTTTGCTAATTTTACATGTGATGTAATCTTACACTATAAGAAATTCTGAGTGTTTCGTATTCGTAGTTTTAACATTGTTTCGGGTATTCACATATTGTCTAGGCGAAGTTAAAAAGTTCGATCGAATGTCAAAAATCCATTTTTCCAAGTTTAACGTATCCGGAAAATCATGCAAGTAATTCTATGAACCCTCTAGAAGAATGAAACCCTAACTCGACTTTTTGGATCGTGGAACCGCGGTCATACCCTAGGGTTTGCCGCAGTTCCGTGGCGACATGAGTGAGGCTTGGGTCTGCCCTTCTACGGTTGGTGCATAGGTACTGTGGCAGGTTCTCGGTATTATTAAACTGTGCTCAAGTGTTAAGCTGTCGGGGAATTGTGGGATTTTGATGAATCGATCGAAAAGTTTAACGTCGTCCGGATATCATGTGATGGGATACAATATTTGGAATCCACAAAAGTAGTTATGAGATAACTAATTTGAATGTTATAGATCTAGCAATTTAGTCTCATTTGATCGGTTGTCACCAGATTTTGATGTGATCAAAAGTCCGTCGCAATCACATAGCGTATGCGGATACTCGCCGGGTAACCTTATTAGATAGCCACGCCCCATAGCCCCGACCAAGTGACTGTAGGATAACCCCGTCGCCAAAAGCATCTGTTCGGGTGCTCGCGGCAGCGGTGTTCCGCCTTAGTGCACTTCGTCAACGGCATCGGGGGGTGCGGCCGTTTACTAAAGTTTCCGACAAGAATTTGATCAGGATGTCGGGAATCTTGTTGAATTGCCCGACTTGATATTGAAAAGTGTTTTCGAGATCGAGACTAAAATGCGGGGTTTATAATTGTTAGGCATGTGATGTCTAAAGAATTCATTTGGTTAGGCATAAAATCCAAAGTATGTGATATTTTGGGTTTATGATGTCTAAGGTAGTTGCGGATTCCAACTGTTGTAGTTTTTCACTTTCTTTTCTGTGACCGTAAGTGTAATATGTGGTGTATCGTCGGTTTCGTTGCTATACGTCAACGACAATTGGGATACGCATATTTACTTACGTTGATGGCATGTGGTGTTATGTGTTACTGTGATATATTATATTGGATCGTCGTATTTTGAATAGCCGGGGCTTTTATGTGAGATGAGAGTTTTTCATTTTCATTCATGTAAAATTCGTTGTATGTAATATTCTTTTATTGGGGCACTTTCGGGTTAAGGATGATGTCACCATTGTATATTATTTACTTTTCCGTATTAGGATAGACCCAAGGCGGGGAGCATAAGTAACCGGGTTCTAGGGTCCAGTGGGAGACCATCTCGAGAAGTCGAGACTGGGTCTCCTAACTCTAGAATTGGTAGGGTTTCTTGCCGCTCTTGTAGGGGTCAAGGGATGTGGGTTTGGCTGTTCATCACGACCGTGGAATCCGTGTTTTATACAGGCTTAATTTAAAACACGGAAATCCTAGTATATCCAATATTTCATATGTTATCTTCTGCTGCTCTGTGATGTGATCGCTGTGATATGTTCAGACGAATGCCTATATTATATATATGAGATATACTTAATATTACTTCTTTCGTTTCATATGTGATGCTTGGGAAGCATAATAAATGGGACTTCATTAATGAGATTAATGAAATAAAAGAAACCTAAAGATGGTGTAGAAACTTGTTTTAAAAACTGGTAGCTCTAGTTGTTGTTTTGCATAGCGGTATTCCTTGTAGAATATCCAGCACCTTATTCGATAAGGAAAGAGCCGAGATCCCTTCACCGGGAGTGACCTTTTTAGCGAAACTAGCAGATGCTGCAAACTCGGTTTGTCTTTTGATTGCTTTTATAGGTTTTGCTTTGCATAGAGGTATTTGTGAAATATCCTGCACCTCATTCGATGAGGAAAGAGCCGAGATCCCTTCACCAGGAGTGACCTCATTAGCGAAACTAGCAAAAGCCTCAAAAAACTCCTTTTTAAAATCACTCGATTCTACGACGAGATCAAGTTCATTACGCAAAGGGTTTTCTTAAAACCTGTCGTAGCCCTCTGTCATTTCAGATAAGTACTTCATAGTATTCGTGCTACGTTTGTTGTCTTTCGTCCAGGCGTAGTGTGCGGTAGTTATTTATGCTTATCTGCAAAAGAATATGATGTGATTAAGTTAGGGTAGTCGTGCGACTTTGTTGGGTTTTGTCAAGGGTCGTGCGGGTGGGTTTAATTCAATCATGAAATGTACGAGTTGAACTTGACTGGCAGCCTATGGTTTGTTGGCTTTCGTCAAGGTCATAGGATGCTAGGGGTAAAATATTATCGGGAATTTCAAGTGTTGAAATTTGCAATGAGATTGCATACCTCCTATAAGATAGTTGGATCCCGATACCCACTGCGAGTAAGAGTTACTCCTAGGAGAGTTTTACACATCACAATTAGCCGATCAAGTAGGTGTCTAGAAAGGTGTCAACGAGGTTACGCCTCTGGTAAAACGAGGTTTATTTTAATTAGGTCCGTGCAAAAGCACGGGGAACCTCCCTCAAAGTACCGACACTGGCCGGGCCGAAAGATTGACGAATTTGTAGGGTGTAATTAATCCCGGCTAGTCTTTCCTTTTAAGGTTTGAAGAAAGATTTGACTAAAACAGTGGGAGCCATCCTGATTAGATAAATTAATAACCAATCTAATCTTATAAGAGCATACGCTGAGTGTTTTCTTCTCTCTCTCCAGGTAGCGACCATGTCACGCCTTAATTGTAACATTTCAAAATAATAAAATATTATTTTTGGAATTTTTATAATTTAATATTATTTTATTGATTATTTTAATATTAAATTTATAATTAAATACCGATAAATGGGAAAAATTTTGGAAAAATTATGGAAAATTCTAAAATAGGGTATTTTATGGAATTATGACATTTTTAAGTTTTTATGATTAATTGTATGCTAATTTAGTGCAAATCGCGATTAAAAATCGCTAATCGGGTTTTTAGCAATTTTGTGCAAAACATACACATATCTTTTTCCTACACTTGTGTTACATTTTCTTACCATGGCTATTACTTTGGGTTTACTATTTGAATGAGAAGGTTTTAGAAAAGAAAAGAAAAGGATTTTGATTAAAGAAAAGAGGTATGGTAAGAGAGAGGGGGTAGGTGAGGGTGTTGACTTGGCTTTCTCTTTATCTCTTCCTCTCATTTTCTCTCCCCATCTTCCTCCATCTCCTGCTGCTACTGCCCTCTTGCTCTCCCCCTTCACAAAATCATCACAATCACACACAAAACAAACTCAAAACCCCATATCGGTTTCACAAAAAATGCACACAAGCTCAAGAACTACGCAATGGACCAAGAAAGTTGATGTTTTGGTGCTGTTGGATGATTCATGAGTCTCTATAGAGGTAATTCCTTCACATTTGTTGTAGCATTTCAAGTGATTTAGCCTCTTTTAAAGTTTAGTGTCGTTTTGTCGAAATTTTGTACACTTTGGACAAAACTAGATAGGGTTAGGGTAAAGTTGAGATGTGGCTGTGCAATTGGACTCTAATGGTGACCTTAGACCCTATATTGACCAAAACACTGGCCTAGCACAACCTGAAACCCAAAAATACGGAATTACGGAACTTTTCATGTCGGTTTGTGTGATCTGTGAAGGTGTTCTGGAATCTGGAGCAACCCGGGGGCACCAAAAATAAAATTGAGCTGACAGTGAGTCGTGCAGGCACCTAGGAAGCTACCACCAAGACCCGAGCCCCTAACTCAAAACTACGGCCGCAAATTTAATAATTCTGGCCGCAATTTGCGGCCAGAGTAGAGGGGAATAGGCCCATTTTTGTTCCAGGGCTCATTTTGCACTAAATTAGACCCCTACTATATGTAGTTTTGGCTAATTGTCATCTGGGGAAAATCTGGGAGCATTTTGGTGTGTTTTAGGCGATGTTTTCAGTATTTTTAAATGCACTTTCTTGATATTTGGATTTGTATTTGGTTGTCGGGTGTTCGTACATCGACAACAGGGCTTGTTTGTTGGATTTGCATGTTTGGGCCATAGGTTCCAACCTATGAGCACACTGTGCGCTGTATCGGTTTTCTGCCTTAATTTTCATACGCATTGCTATGGGTGATCATTGTAGGTACCTTCACGTGGATTCCGAGATGATGCAGAAGATGATGGAGACATCGACACCGACACACTGAGTGCAGGTGAGTAGATTTATATCTACGGGGAGAAGTCGGGTGGATGGCGTATAGCACTCCCGCAGTCCGTGGTGATGTATACGGATGCGTATACACACCAACAATTTATGATATGTTGTTAGGATTTATTATTGATGATTTTATATGGATATTGGTGTTGGATTGGTGCATGGTTACGAAACCTTAGGTAGTGGGTGCACTACACTTACACATACACACATATACATACTTGCATATATTCCTTATTTCATATGTGCGTGTATGGGAATATATATTTATGTGTTCACATGGGTATGGGACTATGTGTTCATATACTGGATTTGAGGATAGTATTTGGAATTTGAGATGAGTCGATGAGATTGGGCTTGAGGCCAGGAGATCGGTGATGTGATTTGGTTCGTATTGAGATACGACATGATGTTTTAGCGGGTCTTCTGACGTAGTAATTCTTACACCCGCATGCATACATAGATGGCATCAATATTGTACTAGACGTAGGACATTATTCCGGATCATGATATTTGATAAAGAAGATACCAAATGAATAGTGTGATTGATGTGACTTTGACCCGTACCCAGATTTGGGGATGCCGTACGACGGATTTACGTACGAGCTATATATTGATGATTGATCCGCACTCTTGACTTGGGATGTCTGATTATAGATATGGTATCGGATATGATATTATTGAGGCGGGATCACCGACTAATATATATACAGGTATGTATATATATCGACTCAGATTTAGGCGATTTCCTTACCTGTAGTCCAGCTGGTTAGCTTAGCCCTTTAGTTTAGTTTAGTTGTTAGATTAGATTCGATTCTTACCTATTTCAAAAACTAACGAATCGTGGGTATTTTAAAAGACAGCCCAAGGGATCCTACGTAGATTTCAAAAGACGTATCTTTTCATAAAAACACCGTAGCCCCTATTTTCAAAACCCCATGATTCGTGTTATTTCAAAAGGCACCATTTGTAGGACTTATATTAGATTAATGCAGATTAGTTATAGTTGTGTCTAGTATTCAGCTTCCGCTCATTATTGTGGTTCGCTTCGCATCGCATGCTTATATTATGTTTCGTACTACATTATTGATATCATGCTGTTAGGACACCAGCACCATTACTGATGATGCGTATGTACCACGTACACTTACTTGCCGGCTCACACACATCTTCATCGGTAATTGTCATGCCACGTACACTTTAGAAATACTATTGCATTGACATAGGTTGTTAGCTAATAATTTAGACATGATATTAGTGTGCTCGCCTTATATGCTAGATTAGACATTGTAGATATTACTTGTTACTTCATGCATGTTAATATTCATTGTTATGCCGCATTCATGGATTTTTATGCCGATATGCACTGTTTAAATGCTATTGAGGATTGGATTCGGATTTCTATGAGATTTTCTGGTTTTGGGGGAAAACCGCAAAACTTATATAAGCTTCTTTCTCTCTTTAAAATAAAAAGTGCGGTTTTCCCATGATGTATGAGTCGTCCACCATGAGTTTGCTGATGGATTTCGAGACCCGATTCGAGGAGGCGGATGAACCGTTTCGGGTACATGGTGGACCCGGTAAGGTACCCCGGGGCAAGAAGCGCGTGATGATGACGATGTGAGCCTGGCAGGGGAGCACTACCCACCGGTGATTTTACCCGACGCGTTGGATATCCGGAGGATACCGTCGTGGTCTTGAGATGGATGGTAGGGGCCGGTCTGGACTGACGGCGCTCTAGATATTATGATTGAGACATTGAGATTTCGAGATTTCGAGGTACAGAGACTGTGATACAGAGATATCGAGATATTGGGATTACGTTTTGTGCCGATGCTAGGCACTGTTTTATGCTGATTTCATTATGATACCTCATTTTAAAAATACAAAGGAAATCTCACTAAATTATGAAAACAGTTCTTCATTTACATGTATTCTGTTTTCATGCATTCATACCTCATTCATATGATATATTGCTACCCTTGGGCACTGACACGGGTACATGAGATTACACTCGGGTTAGATATTTACCCTAGCCTTATTATAGGCTGCTGGTTTTATATATTTGAGGATGTATATTGATCGTATGACCTAGGATTGCGTCATACATGCGATTTCTATTCGTAGATGTTTTTCTATTCACGAGTTGGCAACTCACCCCCGTTGTGCCCCAGTTTCTTGCAGGTTTGCCATACAGGTTTCATTACGGCTTGCGGGCATAGTTTCCTTCTGGTGATTTGCTAGTATGTGGGTTTACTTGTATCGTACCCCCATATATCTTGTATATTATTATTCTGTTGTATCTAGAAGTTCCATCAACCAAACATGTAATTATTTCAGAGATAGAGACCAGTGTTGTTTATTCTATCGACCTTAGAGTCGCGTGTTGTATTTATACAAATTTCATGCTGTTTTGAGTTTCCTTTTCTGTTGTGATCCTCGCCTTTCGTCGTTGTATATTATATTGCTTGTGTGGTTGTGACCGTCGATTGACGAAGAGCTAGCTCCCGCTTGGGGATGCCTTTTTATTGATTTCGTATACTATTCCTGTTGTATCCCGTTTGGGGGCCAGTATTTACAAAGGAGACTCTGCCGAAATTTTCAGGAAATATTTGATGTTTTAAAAATGCATAATTCGGCTTATGCTATTAAAACTACTTGATTTAAATTGGTTTTCCTTCACTCTACTGTTTTTCTTGGTTTGGATTTCTGGGTTTTCGGCTTACTTAGATTACGAACGCCTCGAGACGATTCGTAGTTTAAGTGCCGGTCATGTTCCGTACTTTTCGGGTCGTGACAAAGTTGGTATCAGAGCGTTAGGTTTTACCTTCGGAGCGTCGGATGACCCTTGGTTGATGGAATAGGTGACTAAAGTAGAGTGACGTACCGTGGGTATGTTCCGCGGCATATTTACGACACGCCACTCCACTTAAGGAGCCTTAGGATGTACATTTCTTTGCTCAGTATCATATTCATTCCTGATCTAGCTACATCGGTACCAGTTATGGTTTTGCCGCCACGATTGCGGGCAAGGAGAGCTACGGCTAGAGTTGCGGTCAGCATGAGCTCGTTACGAACGAGGACTGACCATGGCGTGATTCGAACGACACACGATTGTAGAGATGTGTCTTTTGGATTGTGTTTTTGCACCACGAGCGTTGGATGGATCGCTGTATGAGACTTCTCGGACGTGCAGATTAGTACCAGAGGATTGAGCCACTGACAGAGGCCACCCAGACTTTGATGACCGTTGATGTGTGGCTTATTCATGATGATTGAAGCACGGTTCAGCATGCAGACGAGTGAGCCAGTTATTGCTGCGAACGACGAGATATCGCCCCAGATGTTCGAGCTATTGCAGTATAAGTTGTACTAACAGATGATAGAAGGTCGCTAGTCATCGAGGATAAATGACTAGGACATGTGGATCGTTCGCCTACCCCAATGCGAGGTCATCAGATAGATTGATTCCAGCTAGAGACGACTTCACGCGGAGACGTTGGGAGTCGACAGAGACGATCGAATGTCAGAAACCTATTATTCCTAGTTTAAGGTAGTCGGAAAGACATGCAGGCAATTCTATGGTCCCTCTAGAAGAATGAAACCCTAACTCGACTTAATGACCGTGTGAAAGCCTTTGAAACTTAGGGTTTGCGGCAGTTCTGCGGCGCCATTAGTGAGGCTTGGGTTTGCCCTTCTATGGTTGGACCACCGATGCTGTGGTATGTACTCGATACTATTAAACTGTACCCAAGATGTTGAGCTCTTGGGGGATTATGAGGTTTTGACGAATCGATTGGATGGCTCGACTTAATTCGGATGCTAGGTGGTGAGATGCATTTCTTGGGAGATTCCAGATACGAGGATAGCCGTTGGAGCTCAGTCCATGCAGCCACGACGGGACGAGTCCGAAGCAGTCGACATTAGAGAAAAAGTGGAGTAAGAGGTTCGTACATACCTGGATATGATGACGTTCCCCTCCGCCGACATCAGAGATGCGATGCGTATGCCGAGTACTTGGATATACCTTCCAGAAAGAGTCGCGGTGAGTATGCAGCTGTTCCGGAACAAAAAACAGATATAGTAAAGGATGATGACTTCCGGACAGTTAGGCAGAGACGAGACTTGGAAGAGACCTTGAGCAGGATTCCTTCCAGCATACTGCTGCAATGTATTTGCACCCAGGATTAGATGTGTCATGTGCATTCAGAGAGCCAGAGGCCGACGCCAGTGACATGCTGCTTGACGAGTGGTCGCGATGATTGACCGAGAGATGACCAGAGAAGTGCCAGAATGGGATCATCCCCGTTAGCACACCTGACAGGGCCGATGAGCCGATGGACCGAGAGATTGGTAATTCACAGTGAAAACCTTGACCCAGGAGTGGTCATTGTTACGCACACCAGCTGGCCAGAGTTCATGATCATCGACGAGACGTCCCACTAGTGACCGCGACAGTTGGCCCGAGATTCTTGGAAGATGCTCTTGAGCGGTACTATTCCGCCATTATTGATTTCGATGTTTTGGGTGATTTATTCGCATGATTTGATTTTGATGATTGAGGATTTACGATCTTTGCACAGTGTTGCACTTGATATCGTTTTCATGCTTTGGTTTCACATACTTGTGATTTTACGGTTTTAGACATTTGAGTTGATTTTGTGCGTATGCACGCACACGATGTGGTTCCTGCACTCTGTATAGTTTATATATGCTTGCAGTGCAGTGATACGCCTTTTGTGCACTTAGATGCACTGGACTTCGATTTCGATTGTGATACTCGATATTTGTTTTGTGCACCTTGTGCACCTGATTGGATTTTGCGCGTGTTCGACACTCGATATTGGATTTCATGATTTCATGCATGATGGATGCACCGGGTTTGGATTTTTAGCGCATGTTGGGCGCCTGTTATAAGATACGATTGGGTGCACACCAGATGCACTAAATCGGAATTTTCGTGCTTGTCAGATGCACCTGATTTTGCTGTCAGGCACACACGATGCCTATGACTAAAGTTGTGTGCACAACCGTTGCACCTTGATGTTTTTTTTGTGCACATTCATGGATTTTGATCTCCGTGCGCACCGGACGCACAGGGTTTTCATATGCACTTTTTGGGATCGATTTCTTATGAAGCAGTACATTTTCATGATATTGCGATTGGTTTTCGTACTGAGCAGGACTGATCAGATGACAGTGCCTGAATATATTTTGCATGCATTGAAAGTTATCGAAGGCATTTCCAAAAGCGAGCTATAGTCTCTGTATTTACCTACGCGTCTGATAAGACACGAAACGTTTAAAACAAGGAAACCCTTCTAAATTGTTTTCAAAACGGCGGAATGTGCATATTAAACAAAAGGTATATACGTATATGGTTATTTTCTTATAATAGACGTCTGCTTCTGTGCAGTGTTATGCGCATTGCACAACGACTTTAAAAGATTTGGCATGCATTTCCTTTAGAAACTTACATGTATAGATTTGATATTTACATGTATAGTTCTGATTTATATCATATTGGTTTTGCTTTGGATTTGGCATTCGTGTCCTTACCATAACTCCGATGATTGCGGGATGCTTGAAGGAGTTTTGTTTTTGAGTTATCTGCCCATTACTCATGCGCATGCATTGCGCTATGATGCGTTTATGTATTGATGATTTCGGAGCCCCGACGACTTGGATTTCTTATTGAAATGTTTTAGAAATTGAGGGTTTAAATTTAAATTCGGAGACCGAATTTCTTTAAGGGGGGAAGATTGTAACATTTCAAAATAATAAAATATTATTTTTGGAATTTTTATAATTTAATAATATTTTATTGATTATTTTAATATTAAATTTATAATTAAATACCGATAAATGGGAAAAATTTTGGAAAAATTATAGAAAATTCTAAAATAGGGTATTTTATGGAATTATGACATTTTTAAGTTTTTATGATTAATTGTATGCTAATTTAGTGCAAATCGCGATTAAAAATCGCTAATCGGGTTTTTAGCAATTTTGTGCAAAACATACACATATCTTTTTCCTACACTTGTGTTACATTTTATTACCATGGCTATTACTTTGGGTTTACTATTTGAATGAGAAGGTTTTAGAAAAGAAAAGAAAAGGATTTTGATTAAAGAAAAGAGGTATGGTAAGAGAGAGGGGGTAGGTGAGGGTGTTGACTTGGCTTTCTCTTTATCTCTTCCTCTCATTTTCTCTCCCCATCTTCCTCCATCTCCTGCTGCTACTGCCCTCTTGCTCTCCCCCTTCACAAAATCATCACAATCACACACAAAACAAACTCAAAACCCCATATCGGTTTCACAAAAAATGCACACAAGCTCAAGAACTACGCAATGGACCAAGAAAGTTGATGTTTTGGTGCTGTTGGATGATTCATGAGTCTCTATAGAGGTAATTCCTTCACATTTGTTGTAGCATTTCAAGTGATTTAGCCTCTTTTAAAGTTTAGTGTCGTTTTGTCGAAATTTTGTACACTTTGGACAAAATTAGAGAGGGTTAGGGTAAAGTTGAGATGTGGCTGTGCAATTGGACTCTAATGGTGACCTTAGACCCTATATTGACCAAAACACTGTCCTAGCACAACCTGAAACCCAAAAATACGGAATTACGGAACTTTTCATGTCGGTTTGTGTGATCTGTGAAGGTGTTCTGGAATCTGGAGCAACCCGGGGGCACCAAAATAAAATTGAGCTGACAGTGAGTCGTGCAAGCACCTAGGAAGCTACCACCAAGACCCGAGCCCCTAACTCAAAACTACGGCCGCAAATTTAATAATTCTGGCCACAATTTGCGGCCAGAGTAGAGGGGAATAGGCCCATTTTTGTTCCAGGGCTCATTTTGCACTAAATTAGACCCCTACTATATGTAATTTTGGCTAATTGTCATCTGGGGAAAATCTGGGAGCATTTTGGTGTGTTTTAGGCGATGTTTTCAGTATTTTTAAATGCACTTTCTTGATATTTGGATTTGTATTTGGTTGTCGGGTGTTCGTACATCGACAACAGGGCTTGTTTGTTGGATTTGCATGTTTGGGCCATAGGTTCCAACCTATGAGCACACTGTGCGCTGTATCAGTTTTCTGCCTTGATTTTCATACGCATTGCTATGGGTGATCATTGTAGGTACCTTCACGTGGATTCCGAGATGATGCAGAAGATGATGGAGACATCGACACCGACACACTGAGTGCAGGTGAGTAGATTTATATCTACGGGAAGAAGTCGGGTGGATGGCGTATAGCACCCCCGCAGTCCGTGGTGATGTATACGGATGCGTATACACACCAACAATTTATGATATGTTGTTAGGATTTATTATTGATGATTTTAGATGGATATTGGTGTTGGATTGGTGCATGGTTACAAAACCTTAGGTAGTGGGTGCACTACACTTACACATACACACATATACATACTTGCATACATTCCTTATTTCATATGTGCGTGTATGGGAATATATATTTATGTGTTCACATGGGTATGGGACTATGTGTTCATATACTGGATTTGAGGATAGTATTTGGAATTTGAGATGAGTCGATGAGATTGGGCTGGAGGCCAGGAGATCGGTGATGTGATTTGGTTCGTATTGAGATACGACATGATGTTTTAGCGGGTCTTCTGACGTAGTAATTCTTACACCCGCATGCATACATAGATGGCATCAATATTGTACTAGACGTAGGACATTATTCCGGATCATGATATTTGATAAAGAAGATACCAAATGAATAGTGTGATGACTTTGATCCGTACCCAGATTTGAGGATGCCGTACGACGGATTTACGTACGAGCTATATATTGATGATTGATCCGCACTCTTGACTTGGGATGTCTGATTATAGATATGGTATCGGATATGATATTATTGAGGCGGGATCGCCGACTAATATATATACAGGTATGTATATATATCGACTCAGATGTTAGGCGGTTTCTGTAGTCCAGCTGGTTAGCTTAGCCCTTTAGTTTAGTTTAGTTGTTAGATTAGATTCGATTCTTACCTATTTCAAAAACTAACGAATCGTGGGTATTTTAAAAGACAGCCCAAGGGATCCTACGGAGATTTCAAAAGACGTATCTTTTCATAAAAATACCGTAGCCCCTATTTTCAAAACCCCATGATTCGTGTTATTTCAAAAGGCACCATTTGTAGGACTTATATTAGATTAATGCAGATTAGTTATAGTTGCGTCTAGTATTCAACTTCCGCTCATTATTGTGGTTCGCTTCGCATCGCATGCTTATATTATGTTTCGTACTACATTATTGATATCATGCTGTTAGGACACCAGCACCATTACCGATGATGCGTATGTACCACGTACACTTACTTGCCGGCTCACACACATCTTCATCGGTAATTGTCATGCCACGTACACTTTAGAAATACTATTGCATTGACATAGGTTGTTAGCTAATAATTTAGACATGATATTAGTGTACTCGCCTTATATGCTAGATTAGACATTGTAGATATTACTTGTTACTTCATGCATGTTAATATTCATTGTTATGCCGCATTCATGGATTTTTATGCCGATATGCATTGTTTACATGCTATTGTGGATTGGATTCGGATTTCTATGAGATTTTCTGGTTTTGGGGGAAAACCGCAAAACTTATATAAGCTTCTTTCTCTCTTTAAAATAAAAAGTGTGGTTTTCCCATGATGTATGAGTCGTCCACCATGAGTTTGCTGATGGATTTCGAGACCCGATTCGAGGAGGCGGATGAACCGTTTCGGGTACATGGTGGACCCGGTAAGGTACCCCGGGGCAAGAAGCGCGTGATGATGACGATGTGAGCCTGGCAGGGGAGCACTACCTACCGGTGATTTTACCCGACGCGTTGGATATCCGGAGGATACCGTCGTGGTCTTGAGATGGATGGTAGGGGCCGGTCTGGACTGACGGCGCCCTAGATATTATGATTGAGACATTGAGATTTCGAGATTTTGAGGTATAGAGACTGTGATACAGAGATATCGAGATATTAGGATTACGTTTTGTGCCGATGCTAGGCACTGTTTTATGCTGATTTCATTATGATACCTCATTTTAAAAATACAAAGGAAATCTTACTAAATTATGAAAACAGTTCTTCATTTACTTGTATTCTGTTTTCATGCATTCGTACCTCATTCATATGATATATTGCTACCCTTGGGCACTGACACGGGTACATGAGATTACACTCGGGTTAGATATTTACCCTAGCCTTGTTATAGGCTGCTGGTTATATATATTTGAGGATGTATTTTGATCGTATGACCTAGGATTGCGTCATACATGCGATTTCTATTCGTAGATGTTTTTCTATTCACGAGTTGGCAACTCACCCCCATTGTGCCCCAGTTTCTTGCAGGTTTGCCGTACAGGTTTCATTACGGCTTGCGGGCATAGTTTCCTTCGGGTGATTTGCTAGTAGGTGGGTTTACTTGTATCGTACCCCTATTATATCTTATATATTATTATTCTGTTGTATCTAGAAGTTCCATCAACCAAACATGTAATTATTTCAGAGATAGAGACCAGTGTTGTTTATTCTATCGACCTTAGAGTCGCGCGTTGTATTTATACGAATTTCATGCTGTTTTGAGTTTCCTTTTCTGTTGTGATCCTCGCCTTTCGGCGTAGTATATTATATTGCTTGTGTGGTTGTGACCGTCGATTGACGAAGAGCTAGCTACCGCTTGGGGATGCCTTTTTATTGATTTCGTATACTATTCATGTTGTATCCCGTTTGGGGGCCAGTATTTACAAAGGAGACTCTGCCGAAATTTTCATGAAATATTTGATGTTTTAAAAATGCATAATTCGGCTTATGCTATTAAAACTACTTGATTTAAATTGGTTTTCCTTCACTCTTCTGTTTTTCTTGGTTTGGATTTCTGGGTTTTCGGCTTACTTAGATTACGAACGCCTCGAGACGATTCGTAGTTTAAGTGCCGGTCATGTTTCGTACTTTTCGGGTCGTGTCATTAATCAAGATAATAATACGGATGTATTAACCAAACACACTTGTTATACTGAGCTGGGGAACGTTGGTCCCGCTCCAACTTATAATTGTTATAAGACCGAGCAGGAAATAGGGGATTACTAGAATTCCCATACCGCCCAAACAAAGAAAGTACATGCATGATGCATCTTCTTTAGGTATGTTCATTACAGAGAACTGTTTCTCTGTTTCCTTTACGTCCTAGGTATGAGATACCGGATCAGAATCCCACATATGTAATATGTTACATTGGCTACAAAAAGGTAGAGAACTGAGAATATGTGATAAGTTTCAAGAGTTGGAAATGGTGCAAGTGTTGCAGCCAAGTATGTTGGCAGTTATCTTCCTATATTACCAAATACATTGATTCTGAACGAATGTTATTAGATACCGAACCCGATATACAACATCATATTAGTCTCTTTATTTAGTAAAGAAGGATATAATTTTGTATTGTTGGATAATGTTTTGAACATTTCATATATCAAGAGTTGATCGGTTCAGGCACGTTATCTAAAAGCATACACGTTCTAAATCAAACCACAGTTCTTAACGTATAGAACACACACAAGAGGAAGAGTTCAGAAATTAACGAATCCTTCTTGAGGCATTGTAGACTAGGTCATATCAATGCGACCCGACTAGCTAAATTACATAAAGATGCATATTTAAATCAGTTTGAATTTACATCTTGTGAAACTTGCTAGTCATGTCACAAAGATAAGATGACCATAGCTTCGTTTATTAGAAACAGAGAAAGAGTTAATGAACTCTTGGGATTGATACATGATGATATATGTAGGTCCCCTGTATACACATGCCAGGACTGGTTCTTTGTACTTCATTACATTCACTGATGATCTCTCAAGATTCGGACATATGTTCTTGTTGAAACACAAGTCTGAAGCTTTTGAGAAATCCAAAGAATATAAGTGAAAAGTAGAGAACTAAAATGGGTATAAGTATTATATCCTTTGATGTGATCAGGGAGGAGAATACTTGAGCACGGAATTCCTGGACTATTCTAAAGGAGAATGAGATTCTCTCTCAGCATTACTCCTCCGTATACACCACAATACGTCGGTGTATCAGGGTGGAGCAATCGCACTCTATGTGATATGGTGTGCTCTATGATGAGTACTGCTGAGTTGCCTATTTCCTTTTGGGATTATGCACTTGAGAAGCTGCATACCTATTGAATTGGGTTCCAACTAAATCAGGTGCCTACCACTCCATATGCGATACGGTATGGGAAGAGCCCATCTCTTAAGAAAGTTAAGATTTGGGGTTGTCCAGCCTATGTCTAAAACCAAAATCCGGACAAGTTCGAGGCAAGGTCAGTTCTGTGGAGGTTTGTTGGATATCCTAAGCATTCGCAAGGGAATATCTTCTACTGCACCGAGGAACAAAAGGTGTTTTATTTCTCAGCATGCCACCTTTTAGAAAGGGAATTTCTTGTGAAAAAATTAGTGGTCATGAGGTAGAACTGGAAGGAGTTCCAGCTATACAAACTGCAGCTGATGATTTGGTAGAACCGGAGGATTCAATAGCTCCCGACGAACCTCAGCCTCTCTGCCGATCTGGTAAAGTTCCTCACCCACCTGACAGATACTTCGGTTTTCTCTATGACAGTAGGAGCGAGGATTGCATCATGAAATGATGACCCAACTAGTTTCGAGCAGGCCATCAGGAGTGGGAACTCTGTGAGAATGGCTGGATGCTAAGCGATCTGAGATGGAATCCATATACACAACAAAGTATGGACTTTGGTTGCAATATCTGAAGGGTTAAATCCCCATCAGAAGCAAGTATATCTTGAGAAGATTACTTGGTGTAGATGGAAAAGTTGAGATTTTCAAAGATAGACTTATTGCAAAAGGTTCTCGTCATTGACCATGTGTGGATAATGATGAAACCTTTTCTAGTGCCTATGCTTAAGTCCATTCGGATCCTACTTGCCATTGCTACATACCATAACTACGATATCTGGCGGTTGGGTATCATGACTGCTTTTCTAAATAGTGATTTAGAAGAGAGCGTCTATAAGTACATAGTCAGAGGGCTTCGTAGACAGTGGGAGCAGCGGAAACGTGTGCAAGTTGCTTTATGGGTTAAAGCAGGCATCGCGGAGTTGGAACGTCTGTTTTGATGTGGTAGTCAAAGAGTTTGACTTCATCAAAATGGTAGATGAACCTTGTATATACAAAAAGGTAGTAGGGAGTATGGTGGTGATCCTCGTATTGTAAGTGGATGACATACTCTTGCTAGAAAAGGAGTTTCCCGTGCTACACTCGGTCAGTCTCCTCTTACCACATGGATTCTCCATATAGGATCAAGGTGATACCTCCTAAATCCTGGGTTTTGGATCTATGAGATATATCTAAATGGGTGTTAGGATTCTCACTAGGTGTAGTGAGATGGTATCAATCGATCCTGGGAAGAATCACTGGATAGCTTCCAGAGTGGTAAGGTCGACTGAATGTTAGTCACAGGCATTTTCTTTACCCTCACTGGAGGGACGGTATGTTGGAAGAGTTCCAAGCTAGATACCGTGGCAAATTAGACGATAAAGGCTGGATACATTGCTACCAACGATACTACCAAAGAGGCAGTCTGGGTATATATAAGTTCATGAGATGAACTTCATTCCTACCAATGTGTGACAATAGAGTTGTGGCTTAGGCCTAGGAACACCCGTCCCATCAGTAATCCAGACATATTTTTAGGCAGTATCACCTGATCATGGAGATGGATGATCTCCAGGGAGATCAAGGTTAGGAGAGTAGACTCATAGGACAACACGGCGGAACCACTCACAAAGACCTTTTCCCAGGAGAGACTTTTATGGGATGGTTGAGTATGAGATACTTCAACCACTGCTGATTGTTAGGTATTGGATACTACAACAGATGGCCCTAGTACAAGTGGGTTATTGTTAGTTATATGTATGCCCTAGAGGCCATTACTGTACATACGATGTATATTGTAGTGGATGCTTGGACATATATGTTAGTTATATGTATGCCCTAGAGGCCATTACTGTACATAGGATGTATATTGTAGTGGATGCTGGGACATATATAGGGAGGACTTTCTTGCTCGACATGATAGTATGCTATCTGGTTGATCTTTACCTTAACGTGTACACTGATTGTCTCCCTGTTACATGTTGGTAAAGCCCTTAGGATCTGTACTTGACTACCTGGACTATGATGCGGATCATACTAGTGGGGACATGGTAGTCCATAAGTACATCCTTCAAAGTTCCTAGTCGAGGGTGTATCGAGACGGGGCATCGATATACCAGAGTAGACTAGCGTATACCTTCTCGACCCATACAGATGGGCGATGGACGATCCCATATCCATTGGTGTTTGACATCGGAGATGATATACGGGTGCTCAGTGGAGACTGGGTACACTGGACGGACTCGCCGAGTACTCCCAGATGGTATTATACCTCACGTCAGATGGCAGTTCTCTGGTGACACTGGTACAGAGTAGTCTGTTGACCCGAGATCGTCATAGAGTCTTGTGTGGTTCCCACTGTGCTTTGATTTCCATCTTACCACGTCCAAGAGGGCGTGCAAAACGGTGGTTTTTGGGTACAGTCCCGAATCACATGGAGGCAATGAGCGATAGGAGGGGATTCGTCTCTCCCGGTATAGGGAGTTGATGTTGCGCTGTGTTCGATTGGCTATAACAGGAAATCCCTGGCCAGGGTTGCTGAGATTTACTGGTAAGTGTTACCAGTAGTTTCTCGAATTGTTATAGACCTCATATCGACACGACTTATCGAGCTATTGGGGTCTGACGTTTACCACCCCTAGGTGAGATATGCGACATATCAGACGATCAGACCGGACTGTACGGTAGTGTTACTGGTTGGATTCACTGGAGTGTGAGCGGGCTTGCTCGTCGATCTTCAGATCGCTCAATACCCAGGTGGCCGTTACGTTTAGCAGACCGCTTGCGGCTTGTGGGTGTTTGATATGATCATCACCTGCTGCCGGCGTATTGACGAGTCTTTAGAGTCCTACACAGAGGTTTCCTGGCTCAAGCAAAACGAAATAGGAGCGCATATGAGATATGTGCGGGACCGAGAATAATGCGTGTATGTGATACCGTATTTCATTCTCGCGATCAATGTTTCGGATGGTTGTATGCGATATAACCTAGTTATCGATGCAAGCGTTGAATCGATAAGCCGATACATTGAATACTAGTCGGTTGTGTGCGACATGACCGGACCATTGAATCAAGTGTTGATTTAATGATTTAATGCATAATTATATATTTGATATATTACTTTGCATTAACTAGTATCGGTTCACTTTAAATGGATTTTCTCACTCGATTGTACACATTGTATATGTGATATACTTTTGTGCACTTGATTGTATCATGTTTGATGATACATGTTATGCTAGGGTTTTTGTGTAAAGATCAAACCATGGTTACATGATTATGGTTAGGGTTTTGTTTTATTCACTTATTTATTTATCCATTTCATTTTGGAAAATAAATGGAAAAGAGAAAAGAATGGTGGCTTTTTTTGGAGTTTAGTTGAAGCTTCATGAAGCTTTGATCAAGTCAACCATTCTTATCTCATCCTTAACCCTAACCATTCCCACTAACCATGATTCATTCTCTACACTTGACTATAGTTAACATTATGATAAGTTTTGATTTTCTATTGATTTTAAAAATAACTTATCATAAGACTTTCTTCTTCTTCTTCATCTTCTTCCATGAAGAAAGCAAGCTCCATCAATGGTGATTGATGGAAATGAGTGAGAAATCCAATTCTAAAGTCTACCCACTTCCTATTTCTTCATCCTCTACCTCTTGCCAAGTAGTAGAGTGTGTTTCCTTCACAAGTTTCTTGACTTGGTGAAGTGAGAGCATGATTTAGCGATGCCTCGACGTAGATCATCTTCGGCATGGACATCGACGACCTAGCTTGCCCATTCTCCGACGAAGCCGACGCGAGAGTCCAAGATCGGATTTGTACAGCGGAGATGACTTCTTCATGGAGCTATGGAGGTGGACAAACGGATCTACAAAGGTTGTATTTCCGTATCTCATAGTTAAGTGTTAACTAGTTTACTTTTCGCCTAGAAATCTAGCCGACGATCCGTACACTAGGGTTTCTCGGCACCATAATTTTTGAAATTGGCATGGTTGATGCCTTGTGAGACTTCATTAGGATGCCTAGGAACCCTACAGTAGTATCAGAGCCTAGCTAGAGCCTTAGGCGAAGTCTAGACGGAGTTTGAAACCCGGACGAACCGAAAACACGAACCCAAAATTGCTCTCTGTCCTTTTTCTAAAATCTGGGATTTTTCAACATTAAAAATATGCAGAAAAATCAGCAGGAAATTCTAAGGGATACTGTAAAATTCGTGTACCCAATTCCTTCAATGCGCCGCGGTTCCGCGGCATGAGCTTGGCTCGTGCGGCGGATCCGCGGCCGTTTTGTCTTTTCTGGGATCCAAATTTGCACAGTAATTCATAATATGCAGTGCTGTTTTTCCTGGGTATTTTTGATATTTTTCCAGAGTTTTAATTTTCAGGGTTGTTTTGGGGATTCGAATGTTCGATCGGATTATCAAATTTTGTCTATGTGGCTTTCCGGATATAGTTTAGAATATGTTAAAAAGTTCGACCGGATATAAATACCCAATTTTTCCCCTGTCGGGAAATTTTCAAGTGTTGGATTTTTCCGTAGTTTAACGACGTTCTATGTAGTGCAAGTAACGCGATGGACCCTCTAGAAGACAACAAACCTTAACTCGATTATGTGACCGTCTTGAACTGCCCTTTGAACCTTCGGGTTTGGGGCAGTACGGCGTGCCACATGTGAGGCGTTGGCTTGACCCTTCTACGGCTGGACCGTTGGTACTGAGGCACGAACTGAATGTTGTTAGACTTATTTCATGTGTTGATCTATATCGGGAAAACTTGGGTGTTCGATTGTTCGATCGGAAAGTTTGACATTTTCTATTTATCCGGAATGGGATACAATAATTGGAATTCACAAATAGTTATGAGATAACTAAATGAATGTTATAAACATAGCACTTTAGTCTCACTTGATCGGTTGCCACGGAATTTTGATGCGATCAAAAGTCCGTCGCAATCACGTAGTGTACGCGGATACTCGCCGGGTAAACTTAATAGACAGCTTCACTCCATAGCCCCGACCAAGTGACTGTAGGAGAACCCCGTCGCTGAAAGCATCCGTTCGGGTGCTCGCGGTAGCGGTGTTCCGCCTTGGTGCACTTCGTCGACGGTATCGGGGGTGCGGCCGTCTACTGAAGTTTGCGACGAGCATTCGATCAGCATGTCGGGAATCTTGTTGAATTACCCGACTTGGTATTGAAAAGTGTTTTCGATAATGAGACTAAAATGCGGGGTTTATAACAGTTAGGCATGCGATGTCTAAGTAATTCATTTGGTCAGGCATGCGATGTCTGAGGTGGTTGCGGATTCCAACTGTTGTAGTTTTACACTTTCTTTTCTGTGACCGTAAGTGTAATATGTGATATCGCCGGTTTCGTTGCTATATGTCAACAACAATTGGGATGCGCATATTTACTTACGTTGATGACATGTGATGTTATGTGTTGCTGGATATGTTATATTGGATCGTCGTGTTTGAATAGCCGGGGGTTTTTATGTGAGATGAGTGTTTTTCATTTTCATTCATGTAAAAACTTGTATGTAATATTCTTTTATTGGGGCGCTTCCAGGTTGCGGAAGTTGTCACCGTTTGTATATTATTTACTTTTCCGCACTAGGATAGACCCAAGGAGGAGGGCACAAGTAACCGGGTTCTGGAGTCCAGTGGGAGACCAACTCGAGGAGTCGAGTCCGGGTCTCCTAACTCCAGAATTGGTAGGGTTGCTTGCCGCTCTCGTAGTGGTCTAGGGGTGTGGGTTTGGCTATTCATCACGACCGTGGAATCCGTGTTTTATACTGGCTCGTATTGAAAACACGGACGTCCTAGTATATCCAATATTTCATATGTTTCTTCTGCTGCGATATCTGTGATGTGATCATGTGATGTTCTTTGATAGATACAGTATATAGTATATATGATATATTATATAGACGTTACTTATGTTTTACACCCGCGCTAGCCCTGCCCCGCTCTGCCGTTAGTTACCTAACCTAACGGTGCACGAGGGGACATCGAGGCGAATGCGGATGGCATAAGTGTACGTCGTATTTATCTGTGATGTTTAGGTACTTAAATGATGGGACTTCATTAATGTGATTAATGAAATAAAAGAAACCTGAGATGTTGTAGAATCGAATTTCAAAATAAAACAGGTAGCTACAGTTCTTGCTTTGCACAGCGGTATATGTGATATATCCTGCACCTTATTCGATGAGGAAAGGACCGAGATCCCTTCACCAGGAGTGACTCCTTTAGCAATAACTGGCAGATGCTACACACTCGGTTTGTCTTTTGATTGCTTTTAAGAGTTTTTGCTTTGCACAGTGATATATATGATATATCCCGCACCTCATTCGACGAGGAAAGGACCGACGATCCCTTCACCGGGAGTGACTCCTTTAGCAAAACTAGAAAAGCCTCAAAAACACTCCATTTTCAAAATCATTTGATTCTACAACGATATCAAGTTCATTACGCAATAGGTTTTCAGAAAAACCTGTCGTAGCCCTCCATCATTTCAGATAAATGGTAGTTAGTATTCGTGCTACGTTTGTTGGCCTGCGTCAAGGCGTAGTGTGCGGTAGCTAACTAGTATTTATCTGCTTATGCATATGATGCAGATTGGATTAGGGTAGTCGTGCGACTTTGTTGGCCTGCGTCAAGGGTCGTGCGGGTGGGTTTAATTCAATCAGGAAATGACGGGTTGAACTTGACTAGCGCACTATGGTTTGTTGGCCTGCGTCAAGGTCATAGGACGCTAGGGGAAAAATTATCGGGAATTTCAAGTGTTGAAATTTGCAATGAGATTGCATACCTTCTATGAGATAGTTGGATCCCGATACCCGCTGCGAGTAAGTGTTACTCCTGGGAGAGTTTTATACATTACAATTAGCCGATCAAGTAGGTGTCTAGAAAGGTGTCAACGGGGTTACGCCTCTGGGAAAATGAGGTTTACTTTAATTAGGTTCGTGCGAAAGCACGGGGGACCTCCCTCAAAGTACCGACACTGGCCTGGCTGAAAGATTGGCGAACTTGTAGTGTGTAATTAATCCCGGCTAGTCTTTCCTTTTAGGGTTTGAAGGAAGATTTGATAAAAAGCAGTGGGAGCCATCCTGATTAGATAAAATAATAACCAATCTATTCTTGACAGAGCGCACGCTGAGTGTTTTCTTCTCTCTCTCTCCAGGTAGCGACCATATCACGCCTTAATCAAGATAATAATACGGAATATTGACCGAACCCGCTTGTTATACTGAGCTGGGGAACGTTGGTCCCGCTCCAACTTATAATTGTTATAAGACAGAGCAGGAAATTGGGGAATACCAGAATTCCCGTGCCGCCCAAACGAAGAGAGTGCATGCTGATGCATCATCTTCGGGTGTGTTCATTACAGAGAACTGATTCTCAGTGTCCTTTACGTCCTGGGTATATGATACCAGATCAGGATCCCAGATATGTAATATGTTACATAGGGCTACAGAAAGGTAGAGAACTGAGAACGGGTGATAAGTTTCATGAGGCAGAAAACGGGGAAAAAGTTGCAGCCAAGTCTGTTGGTCACTGTCACCCTGTATTACTAGAATACATTGATTCTGAACGAATGTTATTAGATACCGAACCTGATATACAAAATCATATCAGTCTCTTTATCAGTAAAGAAATGATAAAATTTTGTATTGTTGGATAATGTTTTGAACATTTCCTATATCAAAAGTTGATCGGTTCAGGCACGTTATCTAAAAGTATTGATGTTCTAAATCAAACTACAGTTCTTAGTATACAGAACACACACAAGAGGAAGAGTTCAGAAATGAACGAATCCTTCTTGAGGTATTGTAGACTACGTCATATCAATGCGACCCGACTAGCTTGAGTTACATTTAGATGCATATTTAAAGCAGTTTGAATTTACATCTTGTGAAACTCGCCAGTCATGTCACAAAGATAAGATGACCATAGCTCTGTTTATTGGAAACAGAGAAAGAGTTAGTGAACTCTTGGGATGATACATGTTGATGTATGTTAGGTCCCCTGTATACATATGCCAGGACTGGTTCTTTATACTTCATTACGTTCTCTGATAATCTCTCAAGATTCAGACATATGTTCATGTTGAAACACAAGTCTGAACCTTTTGAGATATTCACAGAATATAAGTTAGAAGTAGAGAACCAATAAGGGTACAAGTATTATGTCCTTTGATGAGATCAGGGAGGAGAATACTTGAGCACGGAATTCCTGGACTATTCTAAAGGAAAATGAGATTCTCTCTCAGCATTACTCCTCCGAATACACCATATCAGATGGTATATCGGGGTGGAGCAATAACACCCTATGTGATAAGGTGTGCTCTATAATGAGTACTACTGAGTTACCTATTTCCTTTTGGGAGTTATGCACTTGAGAAGCTGCATACCTATTGAATAGGGTTCAAATCAAATCAGTTGCCTACCACTTCATATGTGATATGGAAAGGGAAGAGCCCATGTCTTAAGTTAGTTAAGATTTGGGGCTGACCGGCCTATGTTTAAAAGCAAAATCCGGACAAGCTCGAGGCAAGGTCTGTTATGTACAACTGGAAAGGTTCCAGCTATGCAAACTACAGAAGATGATTTGAAAGAACCAAAGGATTCAATAGTTACCAACGAACCTCAACCTCTCCGCCGATCTAGTAGGGTTCCTCGCCCACTTGAAAGATACTTCTGTTTCTCTATGACAGTGGGAGCGAGGATTGCGTCATGAGATGATGACCCAACTAGTTTCGAGCTGGCCATCAGGAGTAAGACTCTGTAAGAATGGCTGGATGCTTAGAAGATCTGAGATGGAATCCTTATACACCAACAAAGTATGGACTTTAGTTGCTATATCTGAAGGGTTAAATCCCCATCAGGAGCAAGTAAATCTTGAGTAGATTACTAGGTGTAGATGGAAAAGTTGAGACTTTCAAAGCTAGACTTGTTAAAGGTTTGCATCATTGACCAGGTGTGGATCATGAGGAAACCTTTTTCTAAGGAGCTGTGCTTAAGTCCATCCAGATCCTACTTACCACGGCTACATACCATGACTACGATATCTGGTGGTTGGGTGTCATGACTGCTTTTCTAAATGATATTTTGGAAGAGAGCGTCTATAAGTACACAGCGAGAGGGCTTCGTAGACAGTGGGAGCAGCGGAAACGTGTGCAAGATGCTTTATAGGATAAAGCAGGCATCGCGGAGTTGGAACATCTGTTTTGATGAATTAGTCAAAGAGTTTGACATCATCAAAATGGTAGATGAACCTTGTATAAACAAAAAGGTAGTAGGGAGTATGGTGGTGATCCTCGTAGAGTACGTGGATGGCATACTCTTGATAAGAAAGGAGTTTCTTATGCTACGCCCGGTCAATCTCCGCTTATCACAATGATTCTCCATATAGGATCAAAGTGATACCCCCTAAATCCTGGATTTTGGATCTATGAGATAGATCTAATTGGATGTTAGGATTCTCACTTGTTGTAGTGAGATGGTATCTATCGATCCTGGGGAGAATCACTGGAAGGGTTCCAGGGTGATAAAGACGACTGAATGTCAGTCGCAGGCATTGTCTTTACCCTCAGTAAAGGGACGGTATGTTGGAAGAGTTCTAAGCAAGATACCGTGACATACTAGACGATAAAGGCTGAATACATCGCTACTTAAGATGCTACCAAAGAGGCTGTCTGGGTGTATATTAGTTCATGAGATGAACTTAGTTCCTCCCATTGTGTGACAATGGAGTTATGGCTTATGCCAAGGAACGCCCGTCCCATCAGTGATCCAGACATATTCTAAGGCAGTATTACCTGATCATGGAGATGGTTGATCTCCAGGGGATCGAGGTCAGGAGAGTAGACTCAGAGGACAACACAGCGGATCCACTCACAAAGGCCTGTTCCCAGAGAGAGACTTTTATGGGATGGTTGAGTATGAGATACTTCAAACCACTGCTATCAGATGGCCCTAGTGCAAGTGGGAGATTGTTAGTTATATGTATGCCCTAGAGGCTATTACTGTACATAGGATGTATATTGTAGTGGATGCTGGGACATATATAGGGAGGACTTTCTTGCTCGACATGATAGTATGCTATCTGGTTGATTTTTACCTTAACGTGTACACTGATTGTCTCCCTGTTACATGTTGGTAAAGACCTTAGGATCTATACTTGACTACCTGGACTATGATGCGGATCATACTAGTGGGGACATGGTAGTCCATAAGTACATCCTTCAAAGTCCCTAGTCGAGGGTGTATCGAGACGGGGCATCGATATACCAGAGTAGACTAGCGTATACCTTCTCGACCCATACAGATGGGCGATGGATGATCCCATATCCATTGGTGTTTGACATCGGAGATGATATACGGGTGCTTAGTGGAGACTGGGTACACTGGACGGACTCGCCGAGAACTCCCAAATGGTATTATACCTCACGTCAGATGGCAGTTCTCTGGTGACACTGGTACAGATTAGTCTGTTGACCCGAGATCGTCATAGAGTCTTGTGTGGTTCCCACTGTGCTTTGATTTCCATCTTACCACATCCAAGAGGGCGTGCAAAATGGTGGTTTTTGGGTACAGTCCCGAATCACATGGAGGCAATGAGCGATAGGAGGGGATTCGTCTCTCCCGGTATAGGGAGTTGATGTTGCGCTGTGTTCGATTGGCTATAACAGGAAATCCCTGGCCAGGGTTGCTGAGATTTACTGGTAAGTGTTACCAGTAGTTTCTCGAATTGTTATAGACCTCATATCGACACGACTTATCGAGCTATTGGGGTCTGACGTTTACCACCCCTAGGTGAGATATGCGACATATCAGACGATCAGACCGGACTGTACGGTAGTGTTACTGGTTGGATTCACTGGAGTGTGAGCGGGCTTGCTCGTCGATCTTCAGATCGCTCAATACCCGGGTGGCCGTTACGTTTAGCAGACCGCTTGCGGCTTGTGGGTGTTTGATATGATCATCACCTGCTGCCGGCGTATTGACGAGTCTTTAGAGTCCTACACAGAGGTTTCCTGGCTCAAGCAAAACGAAATAGGAGCGCATATGAGATATGTGCGGGACCGAGAATAATGCGTGTATGTGATACCGTATTTCATTCTCGCGATCAATGTGTCTGATGGTTGTATGCGATATAACCTAGTTATCGATTCAAGCGTTGAATCGATAAGCCGATACATTGAATACTAGTCGGTTGTGTGCGACATGACCGGACCATTGAATCAAGTGTTGATTTAATGATTTAATGCATAATTATATATTTGATATATTACTTTGCATTAACTAGTATCGGTTCACTTTAAATGGATTTTCTCACTCGATTGTACACATTGTATATGTGATATACTTTTGTGCACTTGATTGTATCATGTTTGATGATACATGTTATGCTAGGGTTTTTGTGTAAAGATCAAACCATGGTTACATGATTATGGTTAGGGTTTTGTTTTATTCACTTATTTATTTATCCATTTCATTTTGGAAAATAAATGGAAAAAAGAAAAGAATGGTGGCTTTTTTTAGAGTTTAGTTGAAGCTTCATGAAGCTTTGATCAAGTCAACCATTCTTATCTCATCCTTAACCCTAACCATTCCCGCTAACCATGATTCATTCTCTACACTTGACTATAGTTAACATTATGATAAGTTTTGATTTTCTATTGATTTTAAAAAATAACTTATCATAAGACTTTCTTCTTCTTCTTCATCTTCTTCCATGAAGAAAGCAAGCTCCATCAATGGTGATTGATGGAAATGAGTGAGAAATCCAATTCTAAAGTCTACCCACTTCCTATTTCTTCATCCTCTACCTCTTGCCAAGTAGTAGAGTGTGTTTCCTTCACAAGTTTCTTGACTTGGTGAAGTGAGAGCTTGATTTAGCGATGCCTCGACGTAGATCATCTTCGGCATGGACATCGACGACCTAGCTTGCCCATTCTCCGACGAAGCCGACGCGAGAGTCCAAGATCGGATTTGTACAGCGGAGATGACTTCTTCATGGAGCTATGGAGGTGGACAAACGGATCTACAAAGGTTGTATTTCCGTATCTCATTGTTAAGTGTTAACTAGTTTACTTTTCGCCTAGAAATCTAGCTGACGATCCGTACACTAGGGTTTCTCGGCACCATGATTTTTGAAATTGGCATGGTTGATGCCTTGTGAGACTTCATTAGGATGCCTAGGAACCCTACAATATATATGGAGGATTTTCTTTCTCGACATGATAGTATGCTATCTGGTTGCTCTTTATCTTAACATGTATACTAATTGTCTCTATATTACATGTTGATAAAGCCCTTAGGATGAGTACTTGACTACCAGGATTATGATGTAGATCATACTAGTGGGGACAGTGTAGTCACTAAGTACATCTTTCAAATGTTCCTAGTCGTGGGTGTATCGAGACAGGGCATCAATATACCAGAGTAGACTAGCGTATAGCTTCTCGACCCATGTAGATGGGCGATGGATGATCCCATATCCATTGGTGTTTGACATCAAACACAATATGCGGGTGCTCAGTGGAGACTGGGTACACTTGACGGACACGCCGAGAACTCCCAGATGGTATTATATCTCATGTCAGATGGCAGTTCTCTAGTGACAGTGGTATAGGTTAGTTTGTAGACCCGAGATCGTCATAGAGTCTTATGTGATTCCCACTATGCTTTGATTTCCACCTTACCACGTTCAAGAAAATGTGCAAAATGGTGGCTTTTGGGTACAGTCCTGTAACGTTTTGAAAATCGTTTCGGTGAAATTTCGAAAAAACGGTAAAATAAAGGGGTTTTCGGTAAAAAGTCAAAATACAAATATCTTTATTATAAAATTAAATATAAATATTCTACCTATGTAATTGCTAGTATTTGGTGTTTATTGACCCACTGGTGAAATTTCAAATTTTCTGAAAAATTTTCCGAAATTAATTATTTTAATATTATTTTAAGCCGTCGCTAATATATTTAATTAGGGAAAATTACAAATTGGAATGAGTTGAAACAAATTTTGTGCATCATAAAATATTAAATAAAATTTTATCCCATGGTTTTCGAAATGAAATCGTTTGCCAAAATGGTTTAGAAATTATTGAAGAAAAAAGGCTTTTTTTTAGTGTAAATGGATGTTTGGGGTATTGTATTTATCATTTTTCATCACCCCACACCCATACCCACACTCACACACCCTCATTTATTCCCTCCCTTGGCTGAATTCAGCAGCCCCATCAATTTTCCCCACTTCTTTTGATAAAAGAAAAGAAAATCAAGAGAAAAGAATAAAGGAAATATTAAATAAAGAGGTATGGTGTTAGATAATGTTGACTTGGACTTTTCCTTGACTTTACAAACACCCCCACACCCTCTCTTCTCCCCCTCCTCAAATCTGGCCAAGCCTATCCCTCAAGCAGCCCCCCCATTTTCTTGACCTCATTTTCCTATCTCTTTTGCTTCAAAAATTCATCAAATACCCATCAAAAAGATCCAAAAATCTAAATCAAGCTCTTACCCATTTTAGTGTAGCCTTCGATGCATGGATTGTGGTGAAAGGAGAGCTTTTTGGATGGCTAGATTTCAAGCTAGATCTCAAAAATTGGGAGGTATAAATTTTGACCCTATATAGAATTTGTTGTTTATATTGCTTAATCTAAGTTAATTAAGTGTTTAATTAGGTGTTAAAAAAAAGGGTTTTTGAATTGAAGTTTGAAATTTCAAGTGTATGGTTTTGAATGAAGATTAGGGTTTGAGCATTGGATTAGGGTTGTGATGGGTAGATTAACATATAATTGCTTGCTAAAATCAAATCTAGTTGCTAGTTGCATTTTTGTTAATTTAAATTTGTGATAATTATATATATTGCAAACTAGTTTTTGTAAATATTATGTTAAATTGAGAATTAAAATATGGTAAGGCTTTCATCATGTCTTTGGCATGTTAATGAGTATTTTAACACCTTAGGTTGTGTGAAACCTAGTCTAGTTGTTGAATTATGTATTGTTGCTTTAAAAGTGTTAAAATTGGGTAAAATTGTAAACTAGAATTTCGGGTTAATGAAAGTTAGTGAGATTAAAAATCTAATTAGGGTTTTTATGACTTATTTAAGATAAATAGTGAATATATGCATGAGAATCCATGAATGCGGCATAACAATGAATAACAGTATGCATGAAGTAGCAGGTAATAACTACAATATCTAAACTAACATATAAGGCAAGTACGCTAATATCATGTCTAAACTATTAGCTAACATGCTATGTCAAGCAATAATATTTTCTAAGGTGTACATGACATGGCAATTACCGATGAAGATGTGTGTGAGCCGGCAAGTAAGTGTACGTGGTACATACGCATCATCGGTAATGGTGCTGGTGTCCTAACAGCATGATATCAATAATGGAGTATGAAACATAATATAAGCATGCGATGCGAAGCGAACCACAATAATGAGCGGGAGCTGAATACTAGACGCAACTATAACTAATCTGCATTAATCTAATATAAGTCCTACAAATGGTGCCTTTTGAAATAACACGAATCATGGGGTTTTGAAAATAGGGGCCACGGTGTTTTTATGAAAAGATACGTCTTTTGAAATATCCGTAGGATCCCTTGGGCTGTCTTTTAAAATACCTACGATTCGTTAGTTTTGAAATAGGTAAGAATCGAATCTAATCTAACAACGAAACTAAACTAAAGGGCTAAGCTAACAAGCTGGACTACAGGTAAGGAAACCGCCTATCATCTGAGTCGATACATATACATACATGTATATGTATAGTCGGTGATCCCGCCTCAATAATATCATATCCATAACCAGACATCCCAAGTCAAGAGTGCGGATTAATCATCAAAATATAGCTCGTACGTAAATCCGTCGTACGGCATCCCCAAATCTGGGTACGGGTCAATATCACATTCATCATACTATTCACCTGGTATCCTCTTTATCAAATATCATGATCGGGGTACTGATCTACGTCTAGTACAATATTGATACTGCCTAAGTATGCATGGACGTGTGTGAAACACTACGTCAAGGACCCGCTACAACGTCATGTCATCTCTCGGTCAATCATCGCGAACACTACGTCAGGTGTGCTAACGGGGATGATCCCATTCTGGCACTTCTCTGGTCATCTCTCGGTCAATCATCGCGACCACTCGTAAGACAGCATATCACTGGCGTCGGCCTCTGGCTCTCTGAATGTACATGACACATCTGATCCTGGGTGCAAGTATCATTGCAGCAGTGTCCTTGAAGGAATCCTGCTCACGGTCTCTTCCATGTCTCGTCTCTGCCAACTGTCCGGAAGTCATCGTCCTTTCCTATATCTGCATCTTGCTCTCGAACGGCTGCACACCCATCGCGACTCCTTCTGGAAGGTATATCCAGTACTCTGCCACGGCATGCGCATCGCATCTCTGATGTCGGCGGAGGGAAACGTCATCATATCCAGATCTTGTACGGACCTCTTACTCCATTTTCTCTAATGTCGACTGCTTCGGACTCGTTTCATCGTGGATGCATGGACTGAGCTCCAACGGCTATCCTCGTATCGGGAGTCTCCCAAGAAATGCATCTCACCACCTAACATCCGAATTAAGTCGAACCATCCAATCGATTGTCAAACCCTCATAATCCCCCAAGGGCTCAACATCTTGGGCACAGTTTAATAGTATCGAGTACATACCACAGCATCGATGGTCTAGCCGTAGAAGGGCAAACCCAAGCCTCACTAATGGCGCCGTAGAACAGCCGCAAACCCGAAGGTTCAAAGGCTTTCACACGGTCATTAAGTCGAGTTAGGGTTTCATTCTTCTAGAGGGACCATAGAATTGCCTGCATGTCTTTCCGACTACTTTAAACTTGGAATAATAGGTTTCTGACATTCGACCGTCTCTGTCGACTCCTAACGTCTCCGCGTGAAGTTGTCTCTAGCTGGAATCAATCTATCTGATGACCTCGCATCGGGGTAGCGAACGAACCACATGTCCTAGTCATTCATCCTCGGGTGACTAGCGACCTTCTATCATCTATTAGTACAACTCGTCCCGCAATAGCTCCAACATGTGGGGCGATATCTCGTCACTCATAACAACAACTGGCTCACTCGTCTGCACGCTGAACCGTGCCTCAATCATCATGAGTAAGCAATACACCAACGGTCATCAAAATCTGGCTGGCCTCCGTCAGCGGCTCAATCCTCTAGTGTCGATCAGCACATCCGAGTAACCTCATAAAGGCGATCCGCCAAACGCTCGCGGCGTGGAAACACAGTAAAAAGACACATCTCCGCAATCGTGTGTCGCCGGAATTTCGCCCTGGTCAGTCCTCGTTCGTGACGATCTCGTGCTGACCGCAACTCTAGCCGTAGCTTTCCCTGCCCGTAATCATGGCAGCAAAACCATAACTGGTACTGATGAGGCTAGATCGGAATGAATATAATACTAAGCAAGAAATGTACATCCTAAGGCTTCTTAAGTGGAGTAGCGTATCGTAAATATGCCGCGGAACATACCTACGGTACGTCACTCTACTTTAGTCACCTATTCCATCAACCAGGGGTCATCCTACGCTCCGAAGGTAAAACCTAACGCTCTGATACCAACTTTGTCACGTCCCGAGAGTACGGAACAAGACAGGCACTTAAACTACGAACGTCTCGAGGCGTACGTAATCTAAGTAAACCGAGACCCCAGAAATCCAAACCAAGAAAAGTAGTAGAGTGAAGGAAAACCAATTTAAAACAAGTAGTTTCAATAGAATAAGCCGAATTATGCGAGTTTCTAAAAACATCAAAAATAAATACATGTTTGGTTGTTGGAACTTCTAGATACAGCAGAATAATGATATACAAGATATATAATGGGGGTACGATACAAGTAAACCCACCTACTAGCAAATCACCCGAAGGAAACTATGCCCGCAAAGCCGTAAAGAAACCTATACGGCAAACCTGCAAGAAACTGGGGCACAACGGGGGTGAGTTGCCAACTCGTGAATAGAAAAACATCTACGGAAAGAAATCGCATAAATAACGCAACCTGGGTCAATGATCATAATATATCCTCAAATATATGTATAACATGCAGCCTATAACAATGGCTAGGGTAATATCTAACCGAGTGTGATCTCATGTGCCCGTGTCAGTGCCTCAGGTAGCAATATATCATATGGATGATGTATGAATGCATGAAATAGAATGCATGTACTGAATGAAACTGGTTTCATAAATCAGTGAGATTTTTGTATTTTAAAAGAAATGAGGTACCATATATGAAATCGGCATAAAACAGTGCCCAGCATCGACACAAAACAAGTGTCCAAATACCTCGATATCTCTGTGTCACAATCTATGTACCTCAAGTCTCAATCTCAATGTCTCAATCACAATATCTAGGATGCCGTCAGTCCAGACCAGCCCCTACCATCCATCTCAAGACCATGACGGTATCCTCCGGATATCCGACGCGTCGGGTAATATCACCGGTAGGTAGTGCTCCCCTGCCGGGCTCACATCGTCATCATCACGCGCTTCTTGCCCCGGGGTACCTTACCGGGTCCACCATGTACCCAAAACGGTTCATCCGTCTCCTCGAATCGGGTCTCGAAATCCATCAGCAAACTCATGGTGGACGACTCATACATCATGGGAAAACCGCACTTTTTATTTTAAAAGAGAGAAAAGGTTTATTTATGTTTTTGCGGTTTTCCTCCAAATCCAGAAAATCTCATGGAAATCTGAATCCGAAACCTCAATAACACGTAAAATAGTGAATATATGCATGAGAATCCATGAATGCGGCATAACAATGAATAACAGTATGCATGAAGTAGCAGGTAATAACTACAATGTCTAAACTAACATATAAGGCAAGTACGCTAATATCATGTCTAAACTATTAGCTAACATGCTATGTCAAGCAATAATATTTTCTAAGGTGTACGTGACATGGCAATTACCGATGAAGATGTGTGTGAGCCTGGCAGGGGAGCACTACCTACCGGTGATATTACCCGACGCGTCGGATATCCGGAGGATACCGTCGTGGTCTTGAGATGGATGGTAGGGGCCGGTCTGGACTGACGGCGCCCTAGATATTGTGATTGAGACATTGAGATTGAGACTTGAGGTACATAGATTGTGACACAGAGATATCGAGGTATTTGGACACTTGTTTTGTGTCGATGCTGGGCACTGTTTTATGCCGATTTCATATATGGTACCTCATTTCTTTTAAAATACAGAAATCTCACTGATTTATGAAACCAGTTTTATTCAGTACATGCATTCTGTTTCATGCATTCATACATCATCCATATGATATATTGCTACCTGAGGCACTGACACGGGCACATGAGATCACACTCGGTTAGATATTACCCTAGCCATTGTTATAGGCTGCATGTTATACATATATTTGAGGATATATTATGATCATTGACCCAGGTTGCGTTATTTATGCGATTTCTTTCCGTAGATGTTTTTCTATTCACGAGTTGGCAACTCACCCCCATTGTGCCCCAGTTTCTTGTAGGTTTGCCGTACAGGTTTCTTTACGGCTTTGCGGGCATAGTTTCCTTCGGGTGATTTGCTAGTAGGTGGGTTTACTTGTATCGTACCCCCATTATATATCTTGTATATCATTATTCTGTTGTATCTAGAAGTTCCATCAACCAAACATGTATTTATTTTGAGATAGAGACCAGTGATGTTTTTCCTTCGACCTTAGAGTCGCGCGTTATATCTTTGTGGTTTTCTTGTGGTTTGAGTTTCCTTTTGAGTTTTGATCCTCGCCGTTGGCGTTGTATATTATATTGCTTGTGTGGTTGTGACCGTCGTTTGACGAAGAGCTAGCTCCCGCTTGGGGATGCCTTTTTATTGATTTCGTATACTATTCATGTTGTATCCCGTTTGGGGGCCAGTATTTACAAAGGAGACTCTGCCGAAATTTTCAGGAAATTTTTGATGTTTTTAGAAACTCGCATAATTCGGCTTATTCTATTGAAACTACTTGTTTTAAATTGGTTTTCCTTCACTCTACTACTTTTCTTGGTTTGGATTTCTGGGGTCTCGGTTTACTTAGATTACGTACGCCTCGAGACGTTCGTAGTTTAAGTGCCTGTCTTGTTCCGTACTCTCGGGACGTGACAAGTCCCGAATCACATGGAGGCAATGAGCGATAGGAGGGGTTTCGTCTCTCCCGGTATTGGGAGTTGATGTTGCGCTGTGCTCGATTGGCTATAACAGGAAGTCCCTGACCAGGGCTACTTCAGAGATAAACTGGTAAGTGTTATCAGTAGTTTCTCGACCCGTTATGAGCCTCAAATCGGTACGACTTATCGAGTTACTGGGGTCTGACGTTTACCACCCCTAGACGAGATATGCGACATATCAGACGAAGAGACCGGACTGTATGGTAGTGTTACTGTTTGGATTCGCAGGAGTATGAGCAGGCTTACTTGTTGATCTTCTGATCGCTCAATACCCGGGTGGCCGTTATGTTTAGCAGACCGCTTGCGTCTTGTGGGTGTTTGATATGATCATCACCTACTGCCAGTGTATTGACGAGTCTTTAGAGTCCTACACAGAGGTTTCCTGGCTCAAGAGAAACAGAGTAGGAGCACATATGTGATATGTGCGGGACCGAGATTAATGCGCGTATGTGATACCGCGTTCCATTCTCGCGATTTGTGACATCGGTCGGTTATATGTTGTATAGCCGGGTTATCGGATCAAGTGTTGATTCGATAAGTTGTTACATATGATATTAGTCGGTTATATATGATATAGCCGGATTATTAAATCAAGAGTTGATTTGATAATCTAATGTATAATTATATATTTGATATATTAATTTACATTAACTAGTATTAGCTCACTTAAGATTTCTTTTCTCACTTAGTTTGTGCATATTGTATATATGTGATATATGCAAGTGTACATTATTTTGTGTCATGTTTGATGATACATGCAACTTGGGTTTGTGTATGACTTACACCATGCTTGGTTTAATCCTAGGTTTTTTAATGGATTAAGTAATTCAAAACTAATTGATTTTGTCATGGCAAGAAGCTTGGATTGCCATTGACTAAGTCCACTTGTTTTGTTTTGCATAAGATATTTATTAACCCAACCATTAAACCTAGCCATGGTTAACTCTCTACAAAGGTTAGTATATTATACTAACTCACATAAGGTTGCCATTATCTTTTGGATAATTATCATAAGATTTTTCCTTCTTCTTCTTCCTCAAACTTTTCTAGCTTCCATGGAGATGATGGAAAATGAGTGAGAAAATCATTTCTAATGTGAGCAAAATTCCTACTTCATCATCCTCTACTACTAGCCATTTAGTATAGGGTGTTTGCTTCACTAATTTCACAATTAGTGAAGGGATAGCTTGGGTTAGTGTCTCCTCGACGTAGATCATCTTCGGCCTCGAAGACTTCGATGCAAGCATGTTCATTTCTTCATGAGAGCCTCTCTAGAGTCCGGGAGTTTATGATCGCAGCGAAGGGACTACTACACGGACCTAATGAAGTGAAGGACCGGTCTACAAAGGTTGTATTCCTTGTTCACTTTAGTTGCAAAGTTGTTTGCTTTTCGATTTGTCACTTTTTCTAGTAAACGATTCTATGTTAGGGTTAGCTAGAACGGCTAAAATTTTAAAATGGCATGGACTATACCTCCCGAAACCTTGATGCCGTGCTAGGCAACCCTGCACATCTGCCAAATCTCATAATCGTGGAAAGCAGCAATGGCAATAAGGATCCGAATGGATCTGGAGAAAAGGTTTCACCATAGTCCAAACCCGGTCTTTGACGAAAACTTTTTGCAACAAGTCTAGCCTTATAGGTTTCAACCTATCCATCTACACCAATCTTCTTTCTGAAGATCCATTTGCAACCTATGGGTTTTACCCTTTCTGGAGCAATGTCCAAAGTCCATACTTTGTTGGTGTATATGGACACCATTTCGGTCCACATTGCATCCAGCCATTTTACCGAGTCTCTGCTCTGATTGGCTTGATGGAAACTAGTTGGCTCATCATCGTCGATGATGCAATCCTCTCTATCTCATCTATGAGAAAACCATAGTATCTTTCGGGCAGATGAGACTGCCTACTAGTCCTGCGGAGTGGCACGGGGATGTCCGGTTCTTTCGAAACTTCTGGTTATACCATACTTTCAGTAATAAGTTGTGGTTCTAGAATTTCTTCCAGTTCTATTGCGCTCCCACTTATCTCTTTTTCTAAAAATTGAGTTTCCAAGAAGTGGGCATGACGAGAAACAAAAACCTTTTGTTCCTCTGCGTAATAGAAAAGATACCCCCTAGAGTTCTTTGGGTATCCCACAAACTTACATAGTACTGAGCTCGAGCTTATCCGCATGCTACTTTTTTACAAAAACTGAACATCCTCATATCTTTAGATACTGAAGATAGGGTTTCCTCCCACTCCATATCTGATATGGTGTGGTAGGCACAGTCTTGGTAGGAAACTTGTTCAAAAGATATGCAGCTGATTCTAGTGCATAACCCCAGAAGGATCGCGGCAACTCAGCGTTATTCATCATGGAACGTACCATATCCAATAGGGTTTTGTTCCGCCTTTCCGATACACCGTTGTGTTGAGGTGTGTATGGAGGAGTAAGCTGAGAAAGAATTCCATTCTTTTTTAAGTAATCCAGGAACTTGGCACTTAAGTATTCACGACCTCGATCAGATCTAAGTGTCTTGATACTTTTGCCTGTTTTTTTTTTCCACTTCATTCTTATATTCTCGGAATTTCTCAAAGGCCTCGGATTAATGTTTCATCAAGAATACATGTCCATACTTAAAGAAATCGTCCATAAAAGTAATGAAATAGGAATAACCACTTCTTGCATGTGTAGACATTGGACCACACACGTCACTGTGTATAAGTCTCAAGAGCTCGCTCGCTCTTACTCCGTGTCCAGTGAACAGAGGTTTTGTTATCTTTCCTTTGAGACATGATTGACAAGTTGAATAAGACTGATATTCGAACGGATCAAAATATCCCTCTTTATGTAATTTCGTCAACCGTGTTTCATTGATGTGACCCAGTATACAATGCCATAAGAAAGCCTGATTTAATTCTGGAGACATTCTTTTTAGTGTGTTCTGGACATTGAAAACCTGAGCTTGATTTACTACGTATATACCATTATCTAGTGTACCCGACCCAATCAAAGCTTGATTTAGGTGGATGTTTACAACATCGCTTACAAATGTAAAATCATAACCTTCTTTAGAAAGTAAAGATACAGAAATGATATTGCATGTCAAACTAGGTACGCACAAACAGTTACACAAAATCAAAATCTGCCCACTTGTCAATCCTGTGTGATATTCCCCTACGGATACAGCGTCCATGCTCATTCCGTTAGCAACCCTAAGAGTCATATCACCTGCCTTGATAACTCTATGATTTCTCAAAGCCTGTAATGAATTACAGATATGAGATCCAGATCTAGTATCTAGTACCCAGGAAGTAGACTTAATTGACAGATAGTTTTCAATCATAAACACACCCAAAGCCGAAGCCACAACGTGCTTCGAATCCTGATTTCTAGATTTCCAAGCCCTGCAGTCCTTCTACCAATGCTCTTTCCCGTTACAATAGAAACATTCCTCCTTCCCTAATATTAGCCCCGAAACTTTTGCCCTGTCCTTTTCCTCTACCTTACAGACACCGCCTATCGAATTGGTGGAGCCCTTCTTCTTCTCTCCCTTGGCTTTCGCCTCAGATCTAGAAAAGGAAAATTCCCCAATGAGCAGAGTGGGTGTCTCCCTGGATTCCTGTAGGGTGTCCTCAGTGTTCCTCCACATGTTGAGGAGTTCTGGAAGTGAAACTTCCTTCCCTTGAATGTTAAAATTCAAGATAAACTGGGCATAGGTGGAGGGGAGAGACTGTAGAATCAAGTCAGTATTTAACTCGTTCTCCAACGTGGTCCCTAGGTCCGCGAGCTCTTTAATATAGCTAATCATCTTAAGGACGTGGTCCCCTACAGATGACCCGACAGCCAACCTCGCCTGAAACAATTCCTTCAAGGTCTAATATCTTGCGATACGAGATTGCTCTCCATATAATTCTTTGGTATGGAGGAAGATGGAAGCTAAGTCCATCTTCTCGAGCTGCCTCTGGTGTTCATAATCCATTGAGGCTAACACGAGGCACTTGGCTCCCGCACTGTCTTTTTCCCATGTCTTACGGATATCAATATCCGCGACGCTGGAATCTGGACCTGGGACGGCGGGGGTTTTGGTAGTAAGGAGGTAGCCCAGCTTGTCATAGGTAATGGCCATCTGGACATACCTTAGCTAATCATAATAGTTTGGCTCAGTCAATTTATTAGCTAATAGTAACTTAAGCCCAGTCATTTTCGTCGCTGCAGTCAAGAGAGAGAGAGATAGAACACTTAGCATGATGCTCTTGCAAGTTTAGATTGGTTATTAGTTTATCTAAACAGGATGGCTCCGACTATTTCTCGAATCCTTCCTCAAACCATAAAAGAAGAATTAGTCAGGATTAATCTCACCCTACAATTCTTGCTTAACCTTTCGGCCAGGCTGGCGTTAGTACTTCGAGGGAGGTTTTCCAACGCTTTCGTGAAGTTCCTTAATTACATAACCTCTTTACCGTGGAGGCATAGCCCCGCTAACACCATTCTAGACACCTACTTGGTTTATAGTATTGATTGTTTAGTGAAAAATCTCCCGAGGAGTAGTGAATACTTACAGTAGGATCGGGATCCAAATGTTGGGTTCCTAGGCACACAATAGAGGTCTCACAAGGCATCAACCATGCCAATTTCAAACTCTATGGGTGCCGAGAAACCCTAATACGGATCGTGGACTAGATGTTTAGGCGAAATACGAAACTAGTTAACACTTTAACTAAAGGAGAGAGACTACAACCTTTGTAGATCCGGATATCCACTTCCTTGGCTCCACGTAGGTGTCCTCTCGCTGTCCATCTCGAATCCCGGACTCGATCGTCGGCTTGATCGGAGAAATGGACGGACTAGGTCATCGGCTTCATGCCGAAGATGATCTACGTCGAGGCATCACAAGTTCAAGCTCCGACTTCACAAAGTTGTGAAACTTGTGAAGAAAACACCCAAAACAACTTGGCAAGAGGTAGAGGGTGAAGAAATAGGAGGTGGGTTCACTTTAGAATTGGATTTCTCACTTTAGATCTCAAGTTGCCATTGATGGCATCAAGCTTTCTATCTTGAAGAAGAAGAAGATGAAGAAGAAGAAAGAATATGATGAGTGTTCAATTAAAATGAAAAATAATTCAATACTTATCATAAGCAAATCATAGTTGAGTGTAGAGAATAGACCATGGTTACTTGGATGGGTTAGGGTTAAGCATGAAGACAAGAATGGTTAAGAAGTCAAAGCTTCATGAAGCTTCAACTAAAAACAAACATAGTCACCATTCTTATCGAAATCTTTTCCAAATAAATAAATGAACAAATAAATAAATAAATGAATATGCAAAACCCTAATTATCAAATTAACCATGGTTTAATTCTATACACTTAACTAAATTATCAAGTATCATCAAACATGATACAAATATGTGCACAAAAGTATATCACATATACTTCTTGCACATCAAGTGAGAAAATCCATTCAAAGTGAACCAATACTAGCTAATGCAAAGTAATATATCAAATATATAATTATACATTAAATCATTAAATCAACATTTGATTCAATGATCCGGTCATGTCGCACATAACCGACTAGTATCCAATGTATCGATTTATCGAATCAATGATTCGATAACTAGGTCATATCGAATATAACCAATCGATACATCCATCGCGAGAATGAAATACGGTATCACATACAAGCATTATTCTCGGTCCTGCACATATCTCATATGCACTCCTATTTCGTTTCGCTTGAGCCAGGAAACCTCTGTGTAGGACTCTAAAGACTCGTCAATACGCCGGTAGCAGATGATGATCATATCAAGCACCCACAAGCCGCAAGCGGTCTGCTAAACGTAACGGCCATCTGGGTATTGAGCGATCAGAAGATCGACGAGCTAGCCCGCTCACACTCCTGTGAATCCAACCAGTAACACTTACCGTACAGTCCGGTCTGTTCGTCTGATATGTCGTATATCAAATCTAGGGGTGGTAAACGTCAGACCCCAATAACCGATAAGTCGTGCCGATGTGAGGCTCATAACGGGTCGAGAAACTACTGGTAACACTTACCAGCAAATCTCTGATCATCCCTGGCCAGGGACTTCCCTGTTACGGCCAATCGAGCACTGCGGAACATCAACCCCCAATACCGGGAGAGACGAAACCCCTCCTATCGCTCATTGCCTCCATGTGACTCGGGACTGTACCCAAAGACCACCATTTTGCACGCCCTCATGGACGTGGTAAGGTGGAGATCAAAGCACAGTAGGAATCACACAAGACTCTATGACGATCTCGGGTCTACAGACTAACCTGTACAAGTGTCACCTGAGAACTGCCATCTGACGTGAGGTATAATACCATCTGGGAGTTCTCGGCGAGTCCGTCCAGTGTACCCAGTCTCCACTGAGCACCCGTACACCATCTCTGATGTCAAACACCAATGGATATGGGATCATCCATCGCCCATCTCATGGGTCGAGAAGCGTATACGCTAGTCTACACTGGTATATCGATGCCCCGTCTCGATACACCCACGACTAGGGACCTTGAAGGATGTACCTATGGACTACCATGTCCCCACTAGTATGATCTGCATCATAGTCCAGGTAGTCAAGTACACATCCTAAGGGCTTTACCAACATGTAACTATAAAACAGTATAAAGAGACAAGTGTACATGTTAAGATAAAGAGTAACCAGATAGCATACTATCGTATCGAGCAAGAAAGTCATCTCTATATATGTCCAAGCATCCAATATAATATACATCATCTGTACAATACTGGCCTCTAGGGCATACATACAACTAACAATCTCCCACTTGCACTAGGGCCAGCTGCTGTAGTATCGCATACCGAGCATCCCGAAGAGTCTCTCAAACTGTATCTGGGGAATGGCCTTCGTGAGTGGATCCGCCGTGTTGTTCTTCGTGTCAACCCTCCTGACCTCGATCTCCCGGCGATCAACTATCTCCCGGATCAGGTGATACCGCCTCAGAATATGCCTGGATCGCTGATGGGACCTGGGTTCCTTGGCCAAAGCCACCGCTCCATTGTTATCGCAATACAAAGGTATTGGATGCTCAATGGATGGAACCACTCCAAGTTCAGTAATGAACTTCTTGATCCAGACAGCCTCTTTGGCAGCATCGTTGGCAGCGATGTATTCAGCCTCCATCATCGAGTCTGCCACGGTTTCCTGCTTGGAACTCTTCCAGCTAACCGCCCCTCCGTAAAGGGTAAAGACAAAGCCCGACTGTGACTTAGAGTCGTCCTTATCACTCTGGAAGCTCGAATCTGTAAAGGACTCCACTTGGAGTTCTTCGTTACCATACACCAAGAGCATCTCTTTAGTCCTTCGTAAGTACTTGAGAATGCTCTTCACAGCTGTCCAGTGATTCTCTCCAGGATCAGCTTGATACCTGCTCACTATACTTAGTGAGTATGCTACATCGGGTCTGGTACATAGTATCGCATACATGATAGAGCCTACAGCCGAAGCATAGGGTATCCCTTGCATGCGAGCTCTCTCCAAATCAGTCTTGGGAGACATCTCTTTGGAGAGAGTGACTCCAGAGATCATAGGCAAGTTCCCACGCTTGGATTCTTCCATACTAAACCTCTTTAGTATGGTGTCAATGTACCTGGATTGGGACAATCCCAAAATCCGTTTGGATCTATCTCTATAGATCCTGATTCCCAATATGCAGGAGGCATCACCAAGATCTTTCATTGAGAATCTTTGTGATAAGAAGAGCTTGACCGATTGCAGCATAGGAATATCATTTCCTATCAAGAGTATGTCGTCGACGTACAATACGAGGAAGACAACCTTACTCCCTGCCACCTTCTTGTAAATACAAGGTTCATCTGGGTTTTTGACGAAATCAAACTCTTTGATAACGACATCAAAGCAGATGTTCCAACTCCGCGATGCTTGCTTTAATCCATAAATGGATTTAAGCAGCTTGCACACCTTGCCGCTGCTCCCACTTTCTACGAAGCCCTCTGGCTGAGTCATGTACACGCACTCTTCTAAATCACCATTTAGAAAGGCGGTCTTAACATCCATTTGCCAGATTTCGTAATCATGGTATGCAGCGATGGCAAGCATGATCCGGATGGATTTAAGCATAGCCACTGGAGAAAAAGTTTCGTCATAGTCCACACCTGGTCTTTGACGAAAACCCTTTGCTACAGGTCTAGCTTTGAAAGTCTCCACTTTCCCATCTACACCAAGTTTCTTCTTGAAGATCCACTTGCTCCCGATGGGTTTTACCCCTTCAGGAGCAACTTCCAAAGTCCATACTTTGTTGGTGTACATGGATTCCATCTCGGACCGCATAGCATCCAGCCATTTCACTGAGTCCCTACTCGTGATGGCCTGCTCGAAGCTAGTTGGGTCATCATCCTCCATGATGCAATCCTCGCTTCCACCGTCAATGAGAAAACCGTAGTATCTCTCAGGTGGACGAGAAACCCTACTAGATCGGCGGAGAGGCCGGGGTTCGTCGAGTTCCACTGAATCCTCTGGTTCTACCAAGTCTTCTGTTATAGTTTGTATTGCTGGAACCTCTTCCAGTTCTACCTCAATGCTACTTGTCTGTTTCATAAGAAAACTTTTTTCTAAGAAAGTGGCATGTCGAGAAACAAACACTTTTTGTTCCTCGAAGTGGTAGAAGATATACCCTCGCGAATGTTTGGGATATCCAACAAACTTACATAGAACAGACCTTGCCTCGAGCTTGTCCGGATTTTGTGTTTTAACATAGGCCGGACAACCCCATATCTGAATAAAATTAAGACATGGTCTCTTACCATTCCATATCTCATATGGAATGGTAGGCACTGACTTGGTTGGAACTCTATTCAATAGATATGCAGCAGTTTCCAGTGCATATCCCCAGAAGGAAATAGGTAACTCAGCTGCACTCATCATAGAGCGCACCATATCTAATAGGGTGCGGTTCCTCCGTTCTGATACACCGTTGTGCTGTGGTGTATAAGGAGGAGTAAGCTGAGAGAGAATCCCGTTCTCTTTTAGATAATCTCTGAATTCGTTACTTAAGTATTCTCCTCCTTGATCAGATCGAAGGATCTTAATACTTTTTCCCGTTTGGTTCTCTACTTCTTGTTTATATTCTCTAAATTTCTCAAAAGCTTCTGATTTGTGTTTCATCAGGAACACATATCCGAATCTAGAGAGATCGTCAGTGAATGTAATGAAGTACAAAGAACCATCCCTGGCATGTGTAGACATGAGACCGCATACATCACTATGTATTAGTCCTAAGAGTTCGGTAACTCTTTCTCCGTATCCCGTAAACAGAGTTTTGGTCATCTTACCTTTGAGACATGACTGGCAAGTGTCATAAGATGAAAATTCAAACGGATTTAAATATCCATCCTTATGCAACTTAGCTAGTCGTGTCGCATTGATGTGACCCAGTCTACAATGCCACAAGAAGGATTCGTTCAGTTCAGAACTCTTCCTCTTGTGTGTGTTTTGTAAATTGAGGACTGTATTTTGATTGAGAATGAATATGCCATTATGTAACGAGCCTGATGCAATCAACTTTTGATCTAGGAATATGTTCATAACATTATCCTTTACTACAAAATTATATCCTTCTTTACTTAATAAAGAAACTGATATAATGTTGCACATCATGTTCGGTATATAATAGCATTCATTTAGAATCAGTGTATCACCACTTGGTAATACAAGGTGATATTCGCCAACTGCTTTGGCTGCAACATTTGCCCCATTCCCTACTTGAACGGAATGATCACCTTTTCCCAGTTCTCTACCTTTCCGTAGCCCATGTAACATCTTACATATGTGGGATCCTGATCCGGTATCTAATACCCAGGACGTAGGGTGAACTGAGAAACAGTTCTCAATGACAAACACACCTGAAGATGATGCATCAACATGCATGTTCTTCTTTTGGGCGGTGTGAGAATCCAGATATTCTCGTGTTTCCTGTTCATTCTTATAACACTTATAAGATAGAACGGGTTCAACGTTCCCCTGCACAGTATAACATGCGGGTCCAGTCAATACATCCATATTATTATCTTTATTAGGGCATGAAATGGTCGCTACCTGGAGAGAGAGAGAAGAAAACACTTTAGCGTATGCTCGTGCAAGATCAGATTGGTTATTAGCTTATCTAATCAGGATGGCTCCCACTGCTTTTTATCAAATCTTCCTTCAAACCCTAAAAGGAAAGATTAGCCGGGATTAATTACACACTACAAGTTCACCAATCTTTCAGCCAGGCCAGTATCGGTACTTTGAGGGAGGTCCCCCGTGCTTTCGCACGAACCTAATTAATGTAAACCTCGTTTTCCCAGAGGCGTAACCTCGTTAACACCTTTCTAGACACCTACTTGGTCGGCTAATTGTAATGTGTAAAACTCTCCTAGGAGTAACTCTTACTCGCAGCGGGTATCGGGATCCAACTATCTTATAGAAGGTATGCAATCTCATTGCAAATTTCAACACTTGAAATTCCCGATAATATTTTGCCCCTAGCGTCCTATGACCTTGACGAAGGCCAAACAACCCATAGTCCGCTAGTCAAGTTCAACCCGTCATTTCCTGATTGAATTAAACCCACCCGCACGACCCTTGACGGAGGCCAAACAACGCCGTACGAATACCCTAATCCAATCGCATCATATGCTAGCAGATAAGCACTAGTTAGCTACCGTACACTACGCCTTGACGGAGGCCAAACTACCGCAGCACGAATACTAACTAGTACTTATCTGAAATGACGGAGGGCTACGCAGGTTTTTCATAAAAACCATGAGCGTAATGAACTTGATATCGTTGTAGAATCAAATGAAGTTTTGAAATGGAGTGATTTTGAGGCTTTTCTAGTTTTGCTAAAGGGGTCACTCCCGGTGAAGGGATCGCCGGCCCTTTCCTCGTCGAATGAGGTGCGGGATATATCATATATATCACTGTGCAAAGCAGAAACTATAGAAGCAATCAAAAACAAACCGAGTGTGTAGCATCTGCCAGTTATCGCTAAAGGAGTCACTCCCGGTGAAGGGATCTCGGTCCTTTCCTCATCGAATAAGGTGCAGGGTATATCATATATACCGCTATGCAAAGCAAGAACTGTAGCTACCTGTTTTGTTTAAAATTTGATTCTACAACATCTTAGGTTTCTTTTCTTTCATTAATCACATTAATGAAGTCCCATCATTTAAATACCTAAACATCACAGATAAATACGACGTACACTTATGCCATCCGCATTCGCCTCGATGTCCCCTCGTGCACCGTTAGGTTAGGTAACTAACGACAGAGCAGGGCAGGGCTAGTGCGGGTGCAAAACATAAGTAACGTCTATATAATATATCATATATACTATATAATGTATCTATCACAGAACATCACATGATCACATCACAGATATCGCAGCAGAAGAAACATATGAAACATTGGATATACTAGGACGTCCGTGTTTTCAATAAGAGCCAGTATAAAACACGGATTCCACAGTCGTGATGAATAGCCAATCCCACACCCCTAGACCCCTACGAGAGCGGCAAGCAACCCTGCCAATTCTGGGGTTAGGAGACCCGGACTCGACTCCTCGAGTTGGTCTCCTACTGAACCCCAGAACCCGGTTACTAGTGCTCCCCTCCTTGGGTCTATCCTAATGCGGAAAAGAAAATAATATACAAAAGGTGACGACTTCCGCAACCTGGAAGTTCCCCAATAAAAGAATATTACATACAAGTTTTTACATGAATGAAAATGAAAAACACTCATCTCACATAAAAACACCCGGCTATTCAAACATGACAATCCAATATAACATATCCAGCAACACATAACATCACATGTCATCAACATAAGTAAATATGCGCATCCCAATTGTCGTTGAAATATAGCAACGAAACCGGCGATATCACATATTACACTTACGGTCACAGAAAAGAAAGTGTAAAACTACAACAATTGGAATCCGCAACCTCTTTAGACATCGCATGCCTAATCAAAATGAAATACTTAGACATCACATGCCTAACAGTTATAAACCCCGCATTTTAGTCTCATTATCGAAAACTCTTTTCAATATCAAATGAAACTAAACCTGCTAGATTTATATCATTCATTCAGTTATCTCATAACAGTTTGTGAATTCCAATTATTGTATCCCATTCCAGATAAATAGAAAATATTAAACTTTCCGATCGAACATTCGAACACCCAAGTTTTCCCGAAACCGTCCAACACATGAAATAGGTTCAAAGACATTCACTTCATGCCTCAGTACCAACGGTCCAGCCGTAGAAGGGTCAAGCCAACGCCTCACATGTGGCACGCCGTACTGCCCCAAACCCGAAGGTTCAAAGGGCAGTTCAAGACGGTCACATAATCGAGTTAAGGTTTGTTGTCTTCTAGAGGGACCATCGCGTTACTTGCACTACTCAGAACGTCCTTAAACCACACAAAAATCCAACACTTGGATATTTTCCAGCAGGGGAAAAGTTGGGTATTTATATCCGGTCGGACTTTTTAACATATTCAAAAAATTATCCGGAAAGCACTTAGACAAAGTTCGATAATCCGATCGAAACGATGAACTCCCAATACAACCCAGAAAACTCAACTCTTGAGTTTAGATTAAAAATTCCCAGAAAAACCAGCACTGGAAACTAGGAATTACTGTGCAGAAATCAACTTGAGAAGGGATTAATTGGCCGCGGAACCGCCGCATTAGCCATGCTAATGCCGCGGTTCCGCCGCGTATTGATGGAATCATGTTGTCGAAATTCACAGTAATTCTTAGATATTCCTGCTTATTTTTCTGCATATTTTTAATCTGAAAAAAACCCAGTTTTTGAAAAATGTACAGAGAGCAATATTGATTTTAGGGTTTCAGTTCGATCGGACTTCAAACTCCGTCTGGACTTCGCCTAAGGCTATAGCTAGGCTCTGATACCACTGTTGGGTTCCTAGGCACACAATAGAGGTCTCACAAGGCATCAACCATGCCAATTTCAAACTCTATGGGTGCCGAGAAACCCTAATACGGATCGTGGATTAGATGTTTAGGCGAAATACGAAACTAGTTAACACTTTAACTAAAGGAGAGAGACTACAACCTTTGTAGATCCGGATATCCACTTCGTTGGCTCCACGTAGGTGTCGTCTCGCTGTCCATCTCGAATCCCGGACTCGATCGTCGGCTTGATCGGAGAAATGGGCGGACTAGGTCGTCGGCTTCGTGCCGAAGATGATCTACGTCGAGGCATCACAAGTTCAAGCTCCGACTTCACAAAGTTGTGAAACTTGTGAAGAAAACACCCAAAACAACTTGGCAAGAGGTAGAGGGTGAAGAAATAGGAGGTGGGTTCACTTTAGAATTGGATTTCTCACTTTAGATCTCAAGTTGCCATTGATGGCATCAAGCTTTCTATCTTGAAGAAGAAGATGAAGAAGAAGAAAGAATATGATGAGTGTTCAATTAAAATGAAAAATAATTCAATACTTATCATAAGCAAACCATAGTTGAGTGTAGAGAATAGACCATGGTTACTTGGATGGGTTAGGGTTAAGCATGAAGACAAGAATGGTTAAGAAGTCAAAGCTTCATGAAGCTTCAACTAAAAACAAACATAGTCACCATTCTTATCTAAATCTTTTCCAAATAAATATATGAACAAATAAATAAATAAATGAATATGCAAAACCCTAATTATCAAATTAACCATGGTTTAATTCTATACACTTAACTAAATTATCAAGTATCATCAAACATGATACAAATATGTGCACAAAAGTATATCACATATACTTCTTGCACATCAAGTGAGAAAATCCATTCAAAGTGAACCAATACTAGCTAATGCAAAGTAATATATCAAATATATAATTATACATTAAATCATTAAATCAACATTTGATTCAATGATCTGGTCATGTCGCACATAACCGACTAGTATCCAATGTATCGATTTATCGAATCAATGATTCGATAACTAGGTCATATCGAATATAACCAATCGATACATCCATCGCGATAATGAAATACGGTATCACATACACGCATTATTCTCGGTCCTGCACATATCTCATATGCGCTCCTATTTCGTTTCGCTTGAGCCAGGAAACCTCTGTGTAGGACTCTAAAGACTTGTCAATACGCCGGTAGCAGATGATGATCATATCAAGCACCCACAAGCCGCAAGCGGTCTGCTAAACGTAACGGCCATCTGGGTATTGAGCGATCAGAAGATCGACGAGCTAGCCCGCTCACACTCCTGTGAATCCAACCAGTAACACTTACCGTACAATCCGGTCTGTTCGTCTGATATGTCGCATATCAAATCTAGGGGTGGTAAACGTCAGACCCCAATAACCGATAAGTCGTGCCGATGTGAGGCTCATAACGGGTCGAGAAACTACTGGTAACACTTACCAGCAAATCTCTGATCAGCCCTGGCCAGGGACTTCTCTGTTACGGCCAATCGAGCACTGCGCAATATCAACCCCCAATACCGGGAGAGACGAAACCCCTCCTATCGCTCATTGCCTCCATGTGACTCGGGACTGTACCCAAAGACCACCGTTTTGCACGCCCTCATGGACGTGGTAAGGTGGAGATCAAAGCACAGTAGGAATCACATAAGACTCTATGACGATCTCGGGTCTACAGACTAACCTGTACAAGTGTCACCTGAGAACTGCCATCTGACGTGAGGTATAATACCATCTGGGAGTTCTCGGCGAGTCCGTCCAGTGTACCCAGTCTCCACTGAGCACCCGTACACCATCTCTGATGTCAAACACCAATGGATATGGGATCATCCATCGCCCATCTCATGGGTCGAGAAGCGTATACGCTAGTCTACACTGGTATATCGATGCCCCGTCTCGATACACCCACGACTAGGGACCTTGAAGGATGTACCTATGGACTACCATGTCCCCACTAGTATGATCTGCATCATAGTCCAGGTAGTCAAGTACACATCCTAAGGGCTTTACCAACATGTAACTATAAAACAGTATAAAGAGACAAGTGTACATGTTAAGATAAAGAGTAACCAGATAGAATACTATCGTATCGAGCAAGAAAGTCATCTCTATATATGTCCAAGCATCCAATATAATATACATCATCTGTACAATACTGGCCTCTAGGACATACATACAACTAACACCAAATATCATCGTGTGACAACCTTGAAGGAATCCTACCAAAATCATTACACTCCAAATGGTATGAAACACTAGCAAGTTTCAATTTGCTTAGAAACTCCCGATGTGGATTTTTGCCCCAAACCCTTATGATCTTGATGAAGGCCAACATATCATAAGTCGCAAGTCAAGTTCTACCCGTCATTGTCCAGGTTAATTTGAACCCACCCGTACATATCCTTGACGAAGGACAAAATAGTAGTACGACTGTCCAAAACTAACGCATCTATCTATGCTACAGATGAATACCCAGCAACTACCAATCACTATGCCTTGGCGAAGGTCAAAATACATAGCTTGAATACTACTGAATACCCAGTTGAAATGACGGAGGGCTACGAATGGTTTTGACGAAACCGTGAACGTAATGAACTTGATATAATCGAAGGAACCATGATAGCTTTTAAAGGAGTGGTTTAAGCTCCGCATTTAAAAGTTGCTTTTTGAAAAAACCGAGTGGTTTTCGAAACTGTTCCAACGATTCAGTTTTGTTTTGTTTGCTTTGCATTAATCAATTAATATAGTCCCATCATTTACACCTATCATTGCAGAAAGAAACGAAAATACAACGTACGCTTATGACATCCGCATTCGCCACAGGGTCCCGTCATACACCGTTAAGTTACTTAACTAACGGCAGAGTGGGGGCTGGACTAGCTCGGGTGCAAGACATAAGTAACGTCTACTAAATATCATATATATATCCATTCGTCTCATGCAATAATAAGCATTCCAGATCACAAATGAACAAATTAAATATACTAGAAATTCCGCATTTCGTTTAAGCCCATAATGAAAGACGAATTCCACGGTCGTGATGAATAGCCAAACCCCACCCTAGACCCCTACGGGTGCGGCAAACTACCCGCCAAATTCCCGAAGTGAAGCAACCTCCCTCGGTAAAATGAGTAGGCCACTCGACACTTCAAGAACCCGGTAGTTTGTTCACCCTATCTTGGGTCTATCTTAGGAGCAAAAACAGTAAAAGAAATAATACAACGGTGACTAAAACCTCAACCTGGATGTGCTCCGCAAAATAATATTACATCACTTTACAAATTTACATCAAATGAAAGAAAGAAAACTCTCTTCTCACATCCCCCGGCTATTCATCCATGACGATCCTATATTCTATATACACAAACCAATATCACAGATATGTTGTCACGATCCGAAATAGCACGTGACTGGCCCTTGAATCATATGAAATCTAAAGGACCTCATCTAATTCAAGTAAGCCAAAAGCCCAGAAATCTAAAACCATTTTAAATAATAAATGAAGGAAAACTAGTTTTAAAAAAGTGAAGAAAACATGTTTTAAAAACAAGGTTTTTAAATAAGTAAGCCGAATATGCATTTTTTAAATCCTCAAGTCTTTTCTGAAAATTTCGGCAGAGTTTCCTTTGTAAATACTGGCCCCAAACGGGATACAACATGAATAATATATGCATAATGATAAAAGGCATCCCCAAGCGGGAGCTAGCTCTACGTCAATCGACGGTCACAACCACGCAAGCAATATAATATACAACGCCAAAGGGCGAGGATCGAAATTCAAAATCAACAAGAAAACCATAATACTACAACGCGCGACTCTAAGGTCGAAATAATACACAACTGGTTTTCTAAGTCTGAATAAATATACAAGTTTGGTTGATGGAATTTACTAGATACAACTGAAAATAAATAAGTACAATGGTGGTCACGATGCGAGTGAACCCACCTACCGAAGCAATCACCCAGAAAAGAAGCAGTGTGCCAGAAAAGCCGTAATGAAACCTATACGGCAAAAACCTGCAAGAACTGTGGCACAACAGGGGTCAGTTGCCAACTCCTGAATAGAAAATATCACAGAGCAGAAATCGTATGTATGACTCAATCCTAGGTCAATATGATCAGATAATAATATATCCTCAATATGAATAAGTCTGAAGTATGATAAGGTGGCAAGGGTAAACATCTATACAAAAGTGTTGTACCAAGTGCTCGTGCCAGTGCCTCAGGTAGCAACATATCATAAATATGAGGTATAATCAATGTAATCAACATGAATCAATGTCAACTATATCATGACATCTAAAAGTATGTGGATATCATCCAACTATGTGATCAATGTCTGTATGTATGTGGATCTCGTCCACGTGTCACCCAATGACACAAAACATCATGCATGTAAATATCATAAAGCATATGCATGGAAGTATGAGGATGTAAATCAACGTGTGTCCCTCGCGACACATCAAAATCATGGAACCGGAGTGTCCAGCATCGACACTCGAAAACATCATGAAACTCGTGCCTAGCATCAGCACGTAAATCCTCATATATCGGGCTCCGTCAGTTTGGATCGGCCCACGGGCTCCGTCAGTCCGGATCGGCCCATATCATCTCTCGACTCCGGTCGGTATCCTCCGGATATCCGCCGAGCCTAAATACAATCACCGGTAGGTAGTAGTTCCTCTGCCAGGCTCACCGTCTGTATACACAGCATCCCTTTCTTGCCCCGGGGTACCATACCGGGCCCTACTATGTACCCGCACACGGCTCACAACTCCTCCTCGCATGGAGTATATATATACATCAGAACTGATAAATCTTATAGTGGGCGCACTGAAATATCATATCAAGGGTAACCGGGTTTTAAAAACAATACATACTCTCTTTTTGAAATACTCACGGTTCCCAAATCCAAAAATATCATGGAAACAACATATCTCAATGCGTGAAATCATAAAGCAGGATATATGCGACATATGATAGAAATGTAAGAATATCCATATATCATGCAACATAAAACAGTAATATGCACACATCGAGGGGGAAACCGCTCTTTTAAATGAATCCAGTTTTTAAAATATATCTTGCGGTTCCCAAATCTACAAAATAAAGCCAGAATCATCTATGTATGTGCAAATACGTATGTATGCAAGTATGGGTGTACAATATGTGTGTACACAAGTATGGGTGTACAATATGTCTGTGCGCCAATATGGATATACAAGTAGGTATATACGCAAGTATGAGTGTACAATATGTTTGTGCGCCAATATCGATGTACTGTTAGTTATATGTATGCCCTAGAGGCCTTTACTGTACATTGGATGTATATTGTAGTGGATGCTGGGACATATATAGGTAGGACTTTCTTGCTCGACATGATAGTACGCTATCTGGTTGCTCTTTGTCTTAACATGTATACTTTCTGTCTCTCTGATTACATGTTGATAAAGCCCTTAGGATGAGTACTCGACTTCCAGGACTATGATGCAGATCATACTAGTGGGGCCTGGGTAGTCAATGAGTACATCCTTCATTGTTCCTAGCCGTGGGAATATCGAGACGGGGCATCGATATTCCAGAGTAGACTAGCGTATATCTTCTCGACCCATGTGATGGGCGATGGATGATCCCATATCCATTGGTGTTTGACATCAGAGATGGTATACAGGTGCTCAGTGGAGACTGGGTACACTGAACGGACTTGCCGAGAACTCCCAGATGGTATTATACCTCACGTCAGATGGCAGTTCTCTGGTGACACTGGTACAGCTTAGTCTGTTGACCCGAGATCGTCATAGAGTCTTGTGTGTCTCCCACTGTGCTTTGATTTCTACCCTACCACGGCTCTACTGAGTCGTGCAAGCAGGTGGTTTTTGGGTACAGTCCCGATTCACATGGAGGCAATGAGCGATAGGAGGGGATTCGTCTCTCCCGGTATTGGGGGTTGATGTTGTGCTATGCTCGACTGGCCATAACAGGAAATCCCTGGCCAGGGTTGCAGTGATATACTGGTAAGAGTTATCAGTAGTTTCACGAATGTTATGGACCTCAAGTCGGCATGACTTATCGAGCTACTGGGGTCTGACGTTTACCACCCCTAGGCGAGATATGCGACATATCAGACGAACAGACCGGACTGTACGGTAAGTGTTACTGGTTGGATTCACAGGAGTGTGAGCGGGCTTGCTCGTCGATCTTCTGATCGCTCAATACCCGGGTGGCCGTTACATTTAGCAGACCGCTTGCGGCTTGTGGATGTTTGATATGATCATCATCCGCTGCCGGCGTATTGACGAGTCTTTAGAGTCCTACACAGAGGTTTCCTGGCTCAAGCGAAACGAAATAGGAGCGCATATGAGATATGTGCGGGACCGAGAATAATTCGTGTATGTGATACCGTATTCCATTCTCGCGACGAATGTATCGATTGGTTATATGCGATATAACCTAGTTGTCGAATCAAGGATTGATTCGATAAGCCGATACATTGGATACTAGCCGGTTATATGCGACATGACCGGATCACTGAATCAAGTGTTGATTTAATGATTTAATGTATAATTATATATTTGATATATTACTTTGCATTAACTGGTATTGGTTCACTTTAAATGGATTTTCTCACTTGGATTGTGCAAGTTGTATATGTGATATACTTTTATGCACAAGATTGTATCATGTTTGATGATACATGCAAGCTTGGGTTTGTGTAAAAAATTGACCATGGTTATATGAATGGTTAGGGTTTCATTTTATTTACTTATTCATTTATTTATTCTTTTTGTTTATTTTGGAAAAAGAAAATGATAAAGAGAAAAAAGGAATGGTGGCTTAGTTTGTTTTTAGTTGAAGTTTCATGAAGCATTGACTAAGTCACCATTCTTGTCTCATCCTTAACCCTAACCATTCAAGTTAACCATGGTCCATTCTCTACAATTAACCAAGGGTTAATATATGATAAGTATTGATTTATTTATATTATTATTCAACACTTATCATATCTTCTTCTTCTTCTTCATCTTCTTCTTCCATGAAGAAAGCTTGCTACATCAATGGTGATTGATGAAAAAGTGTGAGAAATCCAAATCTAAAGTCTACCCACTTCCTATTTCTTCATCCTCTACCTCTTGCCAAGTAGTATAGGGTGTTTCCTTCACAAGTTTTCTTGACTTGGTGAAGTTGGAGCTTGATCTAGCGATGCCTCGACGTAGATCATCCTCGGCATCGTCGTCGATGACCTAGCCCGCTTTTTCTCCAATGAAGCCGACGCTAGAGCCCAAGATCCGATTTGTACAGCGAGGATACTTCATCGCAGAGCTTAGGAGGTGGAGGACCAGATCTACAATGGTTGTAGCCCCTTCCCTTTAGCTATAATTCCGTTTACTTGCTTGCATCGCCTTGATTTCTAGTTAACGATCCGTATTAGGGTTTGTAGGCATAAGGAATTTTTGATTTGTGCATGTTTGATCACTTGTGAGACTCCATTAGAGTGCCTAGGAACCCTACATGTACAAGTAGGTATATACATAAGTATGAGTGTACAATATGTATGTGTGCCAATATGTCATACAAGGAGTCATATCATGATGCAACAATCCTACTGTGTCGTGACATGGACATTATCGATGATGAAGTGTGTGAGCCGGCAAGCAGGTGTACGTGGAACATATGCATCATCGATAATGGTGCTGGTGTCCTGACAGCATGGGTTTATTATAACAATAAACACATTTACATATGCAATGCGATGCAAATAGCAAGAAATGCGGAAATCGAACAATAAACGCAACAGTGAAGAATCTACATTAATATGTAAATGTTATACGTTATGCCATTTGAAATAAGAAGAATCGGGGTTTTTAGAAAAATAAGGGCTACGGTGTTTTTAAGAGAAGATGTGTCTTTTGAAAATATCCATAGAATCCCTTAGCCTGTCTTTAAAACACTCACGATTCGTTAGTTTGAAAATAGGTATGACTCGGGTCTAGTCTAACATCTACTAAGTAACTACGGATCTAACTAACCAGCTAATCGAAAGGGTATGGAAACCACCTAAATCTGAGTCGATGTATATATATACATATAATAGTCGGTGATCCCGCCTCAATAGTATCACATATGATACAATATACAATATGACATCCTCGAGTCAAGAGTGCGGATCTATCAGCAATATATAGCTCGTACGTAAATCCGTCGTACGGCATCCCAAATCAGGGTACGGGTCCAATCTCACATTTATCTCATCAATTAACTGGTATCCTTATCATCATATCTCATGAACTGGGGTACTAATCTAAGTCTAGTACAAACCGATACCATCTATATAGATATATATGCGGGTGTAAAACACACGCCCAAAGGCCCGCTAAAATCTCTTGTCGTGTCTCAAAATACGAACCACATCATATCACCGACCTCATGGCATCATGTTCAATCTCATCGACTCATCTCCAAATATCATCCACTATCCTCATCATCCAAGTGTAGGTATACGAGTATATATATATGCACAGTTCCATACCTGTGTGTGTGTGTGTCTATATATATATATATATATATATATATATATATATATATATATATATATATATATATATATATATTCCCAAATACGCATAAGTAAACAGTAAGTATGTGTGTGCGTATGAGTGTAAACCTATTCTAGGGTTCGCGACTAGGAAGCTATACTAGTTCACTTCTAATAACCCTAAACTAACCATTGAACACCTAATCATATCCTGAAAATCCATGTCACACATAAAAGATATCATATCTATATATTTATATACTAGTCATCGAACTGCGGGGGTGCTATACACCATCCACCCGACTTCCCCGTAGATATAATCTACTCACCTTGACCTTCGCTTGCCGATGTCGACGTCGCCACGCGCTTGCTTGTCGTCTCGAAGTCTTCGTGAGGGTACCTACACATCATAGCGTATCGTATCGCATTAAAAACCAAGTCGAAACCAAAACGACACGCGGAACTCGCATAGGTCAAAACCTATGGTTTGCCCTCGCAAAACAACCGATATCACTCGATATAGACGTAAAAACGTCACATGATCGAGATAAAGCACAAATACTAAAATCCAGAATTTAAAATACGCAAAACCATAACTCGAATCAAAATAGCAACACATGTATTCAGTCCCAAATTTTGATTAAGGTGCAAACAATGTTCCAAAACAATACTGGAGTGATGTATAAAGTGTAAATGAGCTATGGAAGCAACCAGGACCCCTGACTCCAAAAGGTGGCCGGCCCCTTACCCTAAAATTCCAGCAACATCGGCCCTGGTAGGGAGTTGGGGTGTCATATGTTTGTAGGGTAGTCTCCTGGTAGTCAATATAGGATAATGGTCTTGCTAGTTTTTCCAGTAAGTGTCTAGGGTTACTCCAGATTCCCTGTAGGCTACCAATCTAACACAAAAACAAAGATTTGGTTTATTAAGTTGTAACGTTTTAAAAATAATTAAATAAATAAAATCGTTTAAGTGAATTTTCTGGTTTTCGGCAAAATTAGCAGTCTTTTCCGTAAAAAGTCAAAATAGGTATTTTTCATTATAGACCTAATTATACAAAATTTAGATAAGATATTACTATAAATTGGTCACTAAAATGTCACTTAAAATTTTCTAGTTAATTAAAAAAATTCCTTAATTAATTATTTATAAAATTATTTTAACCTTTTAAAAATACATTTAATTAGTGATAAATACAAATTTAATTGGGTAAATTACATAATTAGGAACCATTATAAACTAAAATTAAGTGTAACAAAAATTTTAGCAAAAACATTTCAAGTTTAGTTGTTTATGGTAAAATGGGTTGGAAAATGAATTTAAATAGGGTTTTTATGTAAAATTTGATATGATGGACATTAAATGAGCTTGGAAAAGGCTTTTTGTTTGGAAATTTCTACACAAATCTCTAACTAATCCCTCCTCTACCCTCTGACCGAGCCTCACAGCAGGAAAAACCCCCTCATTTTTCCCCATTTTCTTGCATCAAAATTCTTGCAAAAATCCTCCGAAATCCACAAAAATTCACAATTTTCCTTCACAAATTCAAACCAAAAACTTAACCCATCTCTTCTCAAACCCTAGTTGGTCTAAAGAAAGGGGAAAAGAGGCCACTTTGGAGGTTTAGTGTAATACCTTAGGATATGTTTAGTGAATAATTATATTTAAATATTGGGTTTTTAACAAAAAGTTTACCAAATTGTGTTTTAAATATTTTTCCTAATTTAATAAATATTTTTCCAAAATTTTCCTAGGCTTGCACACACATGTGCATGTAAACTAGGGTTTTTAAAATGAGTTATTACCATGATTATTAACCATGGTGGGTTAATCATGGGATAAAGTCTTTTGGGTTTAAATTAAGTTAATTAGTTAATTAGTAGTTGTTTTAAATTGATTTTGTGTTAGGTGTTGACTTGTGAGAGAGGGAGAGAGGGCATCATGGCTCAAGCTATGCTTGCCATTAATGAAGAGAGAGAGAGAGGAGGGTTGACATTTGAGTGATGGTTGTTTTCCTCTCATTTCTTTGCTTTTCTCTCAAGTCTCACACAACACACACACTTACCTCTCAGCTCCAGAACCAGCAGCACAGCAGCAAGCACTCAGCAGCAACTGAAGCAACAGCAGCAGCAGGGGCCAGAAGCAGTAGCAGCAGCAGCAGAGAGCAGTAGCAGCAGCAACAGTGAGCAGCAAGCACAGCAGCAACAACCACATCCTCTTCCTTGCACCTCTTCTTCTTCCTCCAGCTCCCCGGGGTTAAGTATGAGGTATATTTCCTAAACTTATTCCCTAGTTGCTTGGTTAGAGTAGTTTTGCATCGGTTAGTGGTTTTTAGTGCGTTTTAGTGCGATATGAGGTGTTTAGTGGGAACCTTGTGCTAGTGTGGTGTGAATTGGTTTCAGTAGGTTGTTAGTGGGTTGTTGAGACCATATTAACTTAGCTTAACTCCAATTGCACTAAAATACCACCGGTTTCCCTATTTGATGCAAATTTGTCATTTTTAAGCAAAAATGAGTTTTCTGGAACTGCTTTTGACCCGTTGAGTTCAGAATGAAATTGAGAAGACTGCGGTATAGTGGAGATGTGCTGATACCATAGATTTAACCCGACCCCCTAATTCATCACTTTGGCCGCCAATTAATTCGTTCTGGCCGCAATTTGCGGCCAGATGGGTAGGGTTTGGGTTGGGGTTTGGTCCTGTAGGTGTCTGCTAGTGTGTAGGGTGCTGTGATATAAATATTTTTGTAAGTTTAGTTCTGTATAGAAATATGGGACCAAATACCTGTTTTGCCGTTTTTCTAAACCTTCGCGACACGCGTGATACGTGAGTAGGTTTGGGGTTTTTGCGTATCGCGACGCGTCGGGGTAGTTTCAGGCGCGTGATCACACGTTTTAGCGTATCGCGCACACGCGCGATTGGTTTGCGACACGGGTTTCTAGTTGGACCGTAATGTCGCGTTTCTGTGAAATTGAGCTTATGTGTGATATATGTTATGTGATTCTAGGTTCGCAGGCCAGTGAGACCGACGCTGCGAAGAAGGGCAAGCAAGTTGTTGGATACACTTAGCGCGAGACACAGTGAGTAGATTTCACATCTACGGGGATATCGCCCGCATGGCGTTATGCGTCAGGGCTGATAGGACCTTATTATTATATGTTGTATTTACCCCATAGACTGTCATAGCATATTGCATTCCCTGCTACATATATATATATGCTTAGAACTGATAGAACACCGCACTATTACTAACGGTTTATGTTGCACGGGCACTATTTGCATGCTACACACACACCGTTAGTAATTGCCATGCCACACTCACTGTAGAGCTGCCATGATTATATTGCTGTAGTTTATCTTACATATGATTGGTGGTGATTTCCTGGAAATTGGGAGCCGCATGACATCTTTAAAAACGGAAACTAGTTTTAAAAAGCGGTTTTCCCCTTATACCCATACCATGGATTGATTTACATTGTACCTCGCATTGGATTGACTTATTGGTGATGGATTTTCATGTGATTTCTGGTTTTGAGGACCGTGGAAGTATTTAAGAAAAGATGCACTATTTTGAAAAACCCGGTACCTCGTGATATGATATTTTGGTGTGTCCACCACGCGTTTCCTCGGTGCTGAGACGTGTGCTTGAAACCCGATTCGAGGAGTGGATGTTCCGTTTGCGGGTTCGTGGTGGGCCCGGTATGGTTCCCCTCGGCGAGATGATCGATGGGTTTTGCTGATTGAGCCTTGAGGCGGGCGAGTACCTACCGGTGATTGGTTGGACCTGGCAGTTGTCCGGAGGATACTGACCAGAGTCGAGAGATGGATGCGGGATGATCCGTACTGCCGGGGCCGAGGGCCGATACCGCAGACGGACCCCGTGGGCCGATCCGGACTGACGGAGCCCAATATACGAGGATTTGCGTGTCGATGCTGGACACGAGTATTTTATGATATTTTGGGTGCCGATGTTGGGCACTCGTAATTTCTCAGAGATATACAGGATTTGAGGGCCGATGGGTGTGCCGGCGCCTGAGTGTATTTGGGATTTGGGTGCAGTCTGAGGCACCGATTATTGTTTTCCATGTTGACATATCCATGTAGATGTTATTTATCCCATGCTCAGTATTGATTACTATATACCTCATCCTGTAGCACTTACCTGATAGAGCACTTGCATTACTATTGCATCCACTGTTTGGCATGCATTGATATCATCTGCTGGCATTAGTAGAGCCACGCTATTTGTGCATGCTCGCGATCACCTTTATCTGTTATCTCTATTCACGAGTTGGCAACTCACCCCCGTTGTGCCACAGTACTTGCAGGTTGCCCTTGGGAGTAGTCGCGGCTGGCTGTTTACCGTATCTTTTGGCACAGATACCCTTTCTGAGGCGAGTTAGCCTTTTGCTGATAGGTGGGTTTTTGTATGGTATCTGTTATCCTTCAGTTGTATATTGATGTATCTAGTATTCTCCATCTACTTTTCTGTATTGACTTAGAGACAGTTGTGAGGACGATGTGTATGATTTTGTACTCTGGTGTCGAGCTCGCATGTGAGCCGACGTTATTTTTATGCAGTCTTACCCTTTGTGATATTGTCCTTGCTTTACTGTGTATTCTTCGCTACGGCGTCGTATATCATATTGTGATGCTTCATTCATTTTACTTGTCATTTCTGCTACACCTTGCTTTTACCCGACTTGCGGGGCAAATGTTTAAAAGGGAAATGTTGCCAAATTATAAAAGTTATAACTCTTGAACTTAAAAGGATTTCTACCAAATTAATAAAATGTTTTTCGGCCATGCATGACTGTTTTTACGAAAATGTTTTAAATCACTCTATATTTATTGGTTTTGATTTCTGGGTTCGGCTTACTTAGCCGCGTTACGCCTGTAGACGTCGCGTGGTTAAGTGCCGGTCACGAGTCGAAATTCTCGGGTCGTGACAAAGTTTGTATCAGAGCGTAGGTTTTACCTTCGGAGTGTAGGATGACCCTGGTATGATGGAGTAGGTAGCTGCAGCAGGGTAGCGTAGCGTGTGTATGTTCCGCGGCATACTCACGACACGGTACTCCGCCTACGCGACCTTAGGACTTGTTGATTTAAATTCCTTCCTGAATACATACATTCTTGCGATTCGATTTCCGTGTTCTTATCGAATCCAAATTTTCTTTCAGCCATTATGCCGCCAAAGACTACGAGGGCACAGAGAGCGGCCGCGAGGGCCGAGATTCGTGTTGACTCATCCGAGACGAGGACTGATCCGGGCAGTGCACCCGTTGTACCCGAGCAGACTGTTCCTCCTATGACAGATCAGATCGCCACGCTAGGGGATGGTATGCAGGAGATGCGCCAGACGGTGTGATCCAGCATGCAGGAGATGCGCCAGATGATAGGATCGCTAGTCGAGACGCTTCGAGCACAGCGACCAGAGGCAGCTCCACCTGTTCCAGCGACCGCGATGGTACCTACCGCACAGCCAGTTGCCCCTGCAGCCACGGAGGTGATCACAGTATCGCTATCAGAGTTTATGAGGCTGAAGCCTCCGGTATTCACAGGCACCGATACAGCCGAGGACCCCCAGTCCTTCATTGATAAGATGGCCCGTATATGCCGTTCCCTCAGATGCGCAGATGCGAGATGGGTCGAGTTCGCGAGCTTTTGCCTAGAAGGTCTTGCGCAGAAGTGGTGTGATTCAGTTGAGAAGGGCAGAGCAGCAGGTCTTCCTCCTATGACCTGGACGGAGTTCGTGACAGTATTTCTAGCCCGTTTCCTTCCCCAGAGTGTTAAGGATGCCCGAGCACGCAGATTTGAGTCCTTGCGCCAGACGCCAGGGATGACAGTGGCAGAGTATGACGTGCTGTTTACAGAGTTGGCAGTATATGCCCCATATTTAGTGGCTACTGAGGAGTTGCGAGTCAAGAGATTTGTTCGAGGCTTGCTTACACCATTGTTCCTTGCGATCAGCGCACAGCACTACGAGACTTACGCAGCAGCTGTAGATGCAGCCTTATTGGTCGAGGAGCGCCTGGTTGAGACTTCGGCAGTCCCAGAGCCGAATAGAGTTCGTACTGGTATATCCGCATGGAGACAGATATTCAGACGCCGCGACAGGTATCGCCCAAGTACGGGGAGTGGCAGAGATTCGGGACGGAGCCAGATGTTTAGTTCCTATCCACGAGAGGGTCAGCAGTCGCCGCGGGTTGCTTCAGATGTGGCAGCCTACTTCACCTCGTTAGAGATTGTCCCGAGACACACCGGAGGGAGGCGGCAGCACCGCATGTTACTTTACCACCTTCACCACCCCAGAGGGTGTTTCCCGTTGTACCTACCGTTGCTCCGCGCCAGACTCACGCACAGAGAGGTCGTGGTGTGGAGGAGTTGCTCAGAGGGGGCGAGATGACCGAGGCAGAGGGCAGTCAGTCGCAGGTGGTGGACAGGCGCGGGTTTTTTCTTTGACACATCAGGACGCGCAGGCGTCCAATGCGGTGGTTTCAGGTATCCTTCTAGTATGTTCAGTTGATGAACACGTGTTGTTCGATCCCGGATCCACGCACTCGTACGTATCCACACACTTCGTGCCGAGTTTGGGTAGAGAGTTCGGCTTGCTTGATCAGCCGCTTGTGGTGACCACTCCTATGGGAGAATCGTTTGTTGCTAGGCACGTGTTCCGATCCTGTACCGTCTGTATTGGCGAGAGAGAGTTGCCTGTCGACTTGATTCTTCTTGAGATGTTGGACTTCGACGTTCTTTTGGGCATGGATTGGTTAGCCACGTGCTATGCTTCTGTGGACTGCCGTGAGAAGACAGTTAGATTCTGCTTTCCCGGCGAGTCGGTTTTTGTTGTGTTGGGGGACCGTAATGCCGCCCCTCACAGTGTGATTTCTTCTTTTCGCGCTGGACAGCTTTTGAAGAAGGGATGTCAGGGATTTCTCGCCTATGTTTGCGATGCTCGCGCTACAGAGGTTCCATTGGATCAGGTTCTGGTTGTTAGCGAGTTTCCTGATATGTTCCCTGCCGAGCTTCCGGGTTTACCGCCCGAGCGCGACATTTCTTTCTGTATTGATTTGGTTCCTGGCTTGGAGCCTATTTCCATACCGCCTTATCGGATGGCCCCGGCGGAACTTAGAGAATTGAAGGGTCAGTTGCAAGATTTGCTGGATAAGGGACTTATTCGACCCAGTGTTTCTCCTTGGGGTGCTCCAGTCCTGTTCGTCAAGAAGAAGGATGGCAGTTTGCGCCTGTGTATCGACTACCGCCAGCTGAACAGGGGTGACAGTGCGGAACAGGTATCCTTTGCCGCGTATCGACGATTTGTTCGACCAGCTTCAGGGGCAGGGGTACTTTTCAAGGATCGATTTACGATCGGGCTATCATCAGCTGCGGGTTCGACAGGAGGACATTCCCAGGACAGCTTTCCGTACGCGCTACGGCCATTACGAGTTTTTGGTGATGTCGTTCGGACTCACCAATGCGCCAGCAGCCATCATGGACTTGATGAACCGTATTTTCCGGCCATATTTGGATCTGTTCATCATAGTCTTCATTGACGATATCTTGGTGTATTCCCGGAGTAGTGAGGAGCACGAGCAGCACCTGCGGATTACATTGCAGACCTTGAGGGAGCACCAGCTTTATGCGAAATTCTCCAAGTGTGCTTTTTGGCTGGACAGCGTGGACTTCTTGGGGCACGTGATTTCACGAGACGGTATATGTGTAGACCCGAGAAAGATCGAGGCCGTTCAGCGTTGGCCCAGACCTACATCGGTGACAGAGATTCGCAGCTTTTTGGGGTTGGCCGGTTACTACAGGCGTTTTGTGCAGGACTTCTCCGTATTGCTACACCGTTGACCGGGTTGACCCGGAAGGGAGTTCCTTTCGATTGGACAGAGGAGTGCGAACACAGTTTCCAGCAGTTACGGACTCGGCTGACGACGGGCACCGGTGTTATCTTTACCTTCCGGATCGGGCGGATTTGTGGTCTATTGTGATGCTTCTCGAGTGGGGGTTAGGGTGCGTACTGATGCAGCATGACAGGGTGATCGCGTATGCCTCACGACAATTGAAGGAGCATGAGCAGAACTACCCCACTAACGATTTGGAGATGGCAGCAGTGGTCTTCGCACTTAAGATCTGGCGACATTACCTATACGGCGAGTCACGCCAGATATTCACGGATCACAAGAGTCTGAAATACATATTCCAGCAGCGGGACCTGAACCTTCGACAGTGCCGATGGATGGAGTTAGTGAAGGATTACGACTGCGAGATCTTATATCACCCGGACAAGGCGAATGTGGTGGCAGATGCTTTGAGCAGGAGGCCCGGGAGTAGTCTATCTTGTTTGAGCGCAGTGCAGGGGCAGTCGTCAGCGGATTGCCAGATATTATGCGACAGCCGGATACAGTTCGAGTTCACGCCGATTGGAGGACAAATAGCGCATGTCCGTGCACGCCCACAATTGATCGATCGTATACGAGAGGCACAGCTCAGTGATGACCGATGTTCAGAGATCATGGCACAGATTGGACAGGGCAGATTTTCCGAGTTCGTGATCGATGATCAGGGGATACTACGATTTGGGACTAGACTGTGCGTACCTGATGCTGAGGAACTGAGGCATGAGATTCTTGAGGAGGCACATCGATCGGTATATAGCGTCCATCCTGGTTCCACTAAGATGTATCATGATATGAGAGGTGTTTACTGGTGGGACGGAATGAAGAGGGACATCGCAGATTTTGTGTCGAGGTGCCTGACTTGTCAGCAAGTCAAGGCTGAGCACCAGAGGCCTGCGGGAGAGCTACAGCCGCTACCCATTCCGGAGTGGAAGTGGGAGCAGATTTCGATGGATTTCATGGTGGGTCTACACAGGACTAGTCGGGGGTATGACTCCATCTGGGTGATCGTGGATCGTTTGACGAAAGCGGCTCACTTCTTACCGGTGAAGACGACTTTCGGATTTACCCAGTATGCCCAGATCTACATTGACGAGTTAGTACGACTACACGGAGTCCCGACATGCATTGTGTCCGACAGAGGCACCCAGTTTACCAGTCGACTATGGCAGAGGCTCCAGGAGGCTTTGGGCACTCGCTTGAGTTTCAGCACAGCTTTTCACCCGCAGACCGATGGACAGTCAGAGCGGACCATTCAGACTCTCGAGGACATGCTCAGAGCTTGTGTATTGGATTTCGGAGGTAGCTGGGATCATCATTTGCCCTTAGTAGAGTTCTCCTACAATAACAGCTACCAGGAGACCATTCAGATGGCACCATTTGAGGCTCTTTATGGGAGGAGATGCAGGTCGCCCGCTTGTTGGACAGAGCTCAGTGAGAGCAGTATCTTAGGGCCACAGATCGTTGAGGAGACGACCGCGAAGATCCAGTTGATTCGTGATAGGATGAGAGCAGCCCAGGGTAGGCAGAGATCTTATGCGGACCGTCGGCGACGCAGACTTGAGTTTTCTGTTGGTGGTCATGTTTTCTTGAGGGTCTCCCCAATGAAAGGTGTGATGAGGTTTGGGAAGAAGGGGAAGCTCAGTCCCAGGTATGTGGGCCCCTTCGAGATCCTCGAGCGTGTTGGTGCAGTAGCCTACCGTTTAGCCCTTCCGCCCAGCTTTCCAGATGTGCATCCCGTATTTCATGTCTCGATGCTCCGCAGATATCTTCATGATCCTTCGCATGCGATTCAGCATCCGACGATCCAGCTGGAGCGCGACTTTTCCTATGCAGCACAGCCGGTGATGATCTTGGATCGACAAGTGAAGAAATTGAGATCGAAGGACATCCCATCAGTTAAGGTACTTTGGCATGGCCAGAACCGTGAGGAGGTCACTTGGGAGACCGAAAGCGAGATGATGAAGACGTATCCCCATCTTTTTGAAGGTACGTGTAGTTAGATTTTTAAAATTCGGGGACGAATTTCTTTAAGGGGGAGAGATTGTAACACCTTAGGATATGTTTAGTGAATAATTATATTTAAATATTGGGTTTTTAACAAAAAGTTTACCAAATTTTGTTTTAAATATTTTTCCTATAAATATTTTTCCAAAATTTTCCTAGGCTTGCACACACATGTGCATGTAAACTAGGGTTTTTAAAATGAGTTATTACCATGATTATTAACCATGGTGGGTTAATCATTGGATTAAGTCTTTTGGGTTTAAATTAAGTAAATTAGTTAATTAGTAGTTGTTTTAAATTGATTTTGTGTTAGGTGTTGACTTGTGAGAGAGGGAGAGAGGGCATCATGGCTCAAGCCATGCTTGCCATTAATGAAGAGAGAGAGAGAGGAGGGTTGACATTTGAGTGATGGTTGTTTTCCTCTCATTTCTTTGCTTTTCTCTCAAGTCTCACACAACACACACACTTACCTCTCAGCTCCAGAACCAGCAGCACAGCAGCAAGCACTCAGCAGCAACTGAAGCAACAGCAGCAGCAGGGGCCAGAAGCAGTAGCAGCAGCAGCAGAGAGCAGTAGCAGCAGCAACAGTGAGCAGCAAGCACAGCAGCAACAACCACAGCCTCTTCCTTGCACCTCTTCTTCTTCCTCCAGCTCCCTAGGGTTAAGTATGAGGTATATTTCCTAAACTTATTCCCTAGTTGCTTGGTTAGAGTAGTTTTGCATCGGTTAGTGGTTTTTAGTGCGTTTTAATGCGATATGAGGTGTTTAGTGGGAACCTTGTGCTAATGTGGTGTGAATTGGTTTCAGTAGGTTGTTAGTGGGTTGTTGACACCATATTAACTTAGCTTAACTCCAATTGCACTAAAATACCACCAGTTTCCCTATTTGATGCAAATTTGTCGTTTTTAAGCAAAACTGAGTTTTCTGGAACTGCTTTTGACCCGTTGAGTTCAAAATGAAATTGAGAAGACTGCAGTATAGTGGAGATGTGCTGATACCATAGATTTAACCCGACCCCCTAATTCATCACTTTGGCCGCCAATTAATTCGTTCTGGCCGCAATTTGCGGCCAGATGGGTAGGGTTTGGGTTGGGGTTTGGTCCTGTAGGTGTCTGCTAGTGTGTAGGGTGCTGTGATATAAATATTTTTGTAAGTTTAGTTCTGTATAGAAATCTGGGACCAAATACCTGTTTTGCCGTTTTTTCTAAACCTTCGCGACACGCGTGATACGTGAGTAGGTTTGGGGTTTTTGCGTATCGCGACGCGTCGGGGTAGTTTCAGGCGCGTGATCACACGTTTTAGCATATCGCGCACACGCGCGATTGGTTTGCGACACGGGTTTCTAGTTGGACCGTAATGTCGCGTTTCTGTGAAATTGAGCTTATGTGTGATATATGTTATGTGATTCTAGGTTCGCAGGCCAGTGAGACCGACGCTGCGAAGAAGGGCAAGCAAGTTGTTGGATACACTTAGCGCGAGACACAGTGAGTAGATTTCACATCTACGGGGATATCGCCCGCATGGCGTTATGCGTCAGGGCTGATAGGACCTTATTATTATATGTTGCATTTACCCCATAGACTGTCATAGCATATTGCATTCCCTGCTACATATATATATGCTTAGAACTGATAGAACACCGCACTATTACTAACGGTTTATGTTGCACGGGCACTATTTGCATGCTACACACACACCGTTAGTAATTTCCATGCCACACTCACTGTAGAGCTGCCATGATTATATTGCTGTAGTTTATCTTACATATGATTAGTGGTGATTTCCTGGAAATTGGGAGCCGCATGACATCTTTAAAAACGGAAACTAGTTTTAAAAAGCGGTTTTCCCCTTATACCCATACCATGGATTGATTTACATTGTACCTCGCATTGGATTGACTTATTGGTGATGGATATTCATGTGATTTCTGGTTTTGAGGACCGTGGAAGTATTTAAGAAAAGATGCACTATTTTGAAAAACCCGGTACCTCGTGATATGATATTTTGGTGTGTCCACCACGCGTTTTCTCGGTGCTGAGACGTGTGCTTGAAATCCGATTCGAGGAGTGGATGTTCCGTTTGCGGGTTCGTGGTGGGCCCGGTATGGTTCCCCTCGGCGAGATGATCGATGGGTTTTGCCGATTGAGCCTGGAGGCGGGCGAGTACCTACCGGTAATTGGTTGGACCTGGCAGTTGTCCGGAGGATACTGACCAGAGTCGAGAGATGGATGCGGGATGATCCGTACTGCCGGGGCCGAAGGCCGATACCGCAGACGGACCCCGTGGGCCGATCCGGACTGACGGAGCCCGATATACGAGGATTTGCGTGTCGATACTGGACACGAGTATTTTATGATATTTTGGGTGCCGATGTTGTGCACTCGTGATTTCTCAGAGATATACAGGATTTGAGGGCCGATGGGTGTGCCGGCGCCTGAGTGTATTTGGGATTTGGGTGCAGTCTGAGGCACCGATTATTGTTTTCCATGTTGACATATCCATGTAGATGTTATTTATCCCATACTTAGTATTGATTACTATATACCTCATCCTGTAGTACTTACCTGATAGAGCACTTGCATTACTTTGCATCCACTGTTTGGCATGCATTGATATCATCTGCTGGCATTAGTAGAGCCATGCTATTTGTGCATGCTCGCGATCACTTTTATATGTTATCTCTATTCACGAGTTGGCAACTCACCCCCGTTATGCCACAGTACTTGCAGGTTGCCCTTGGGAGTAGTCGCAGCTGGCTGTTTACCGCATCTTTTGGCACAGATACCCTTTCTGAGGCGAGTTAGCCTTTTGTTGATAGGTGGGTTTTTGTATGGTATCTGTTATCCTTCAGTTGTATATTGATGTATCTAGTATTCTCCATCTACTTTTCTGTATTGACTTAGAGACAGTTGTGAGGACGATGTGTATGATTTTGTACTCTGGTGTCGAGCTCGCATGTGAGCCGACGTTATTTTTATGCAGTCTTACCATTTGTGATATTGTCCTTGCTTTACTGTGTATTCTTCGCTACTGCGTCGTATATCATATTGTGATGCTTCATTCATTTTACTTGTCATTTCTGCTACACCTTGCTTTTACCCGACTTGCGGGGCAAATGTTTAAAAGGGAAATGTTGCCAAAATTATAAAAGTTATAACTCTTGAACTTAAAAGGATTTCTACCAAATTAATAAAATGTTTTTCGGCCATGCATGACTGTTTTTACGAAAATGTTTTAAATCACTCTATATTTATTGGTTTTGATTTCTGGGTTCGGCTTACTTAGCCGCGTTACGTCTGTAGACGTTGCGTGGTTAAGTGCCGGTCACGAGTCGAAATTCTCGGGTCGTGACATTTAGTGCAAGGGAATCAACACTTATAAGGTATAATCCTAATCTAGTTGTTTAATTGTAGTTTAAATTTGCTAGATAAAAAAGTTTTAGTGTGTAATTTGGTTTAATTTGTTTGCTTATGATTTTCAAGAGAGGTGTTGAAGATCTAATTAGGATTTTCATTCTTGGGTATTGATCTAAATTTGTAGTTTAACATATTAGGAAATGTTAAACCTAATCTAGTAGCAAAATTGCTAGTTGTTGCATTTAAATTGTTTGAATTAGGTTCTTTTTGCAAACTAGATTTTTACAAAAAAAAAAATTAGGTTAGATAAAATTATAATTAGGGTTTTTATTATTAGATTGTGGTGTTAATGTGTAGATTAATATGTAAATTGAGTGTGAAGCATAATCTAATTACAAATTTCTAGCTTTCACTTTAAAATTGTCACAATATTGCTATTTTTATTAAACTAGGTTTTGAAAATTTATTTAAAATGAGGGATTAAAAATAATGCTAGGGTTTTAGCACATCCTTAAGGTTTCAAGGAGTGGTTTAACAATTTGAAATGTGCAAAATCAAGTGTAATTGTGGAATTGTAAAAATTTTCTTTGAAATATCGAAATCGGGCAAGTTTGCAAACTAGAATTTCGATTTAATAAAAATTAGGGTGTTAAAAGTATAGTAATGGTTTATATAATCTAGTTATGCTATTTAATGAGTATTTTGACCATTAATTTTATTTAAACGTCAAGTTTTGAAGTAAAATGGTAAATTGACGTTTTCTAGGTTTTTACGAAATCGGACGATTTGATCGATTTTAAGTTTTTGATGATTTAAACCATATTTTATATTATAAATAATGAGTTTTGAAACTACGAGTTGTTTGTTGATGTTTTACCTTGATCAATCGGCGTTTGTACGCCGATATCGAGCGATAATTGGTTCTTTTGCATGAGCGTGTCATAGGTTTTAACCTATGCGCGTTTCGTGCGTCGTTTTGGTTTCGTCCGTGATTTAGTTTACGATATTATATATATGATTGCATATAGGTACCCCCCACGTGGACTTCGGACGAGGAACAAGAGGAGGGCGATATCGTTTTCGGCAGACAAGGACCAGGTGAGTAGATGTATATCTACGGGGGGAGTCGGGTGGATGGCGTTTTGCACCCCCGCAAACGTAGAATAGGAATATTACTTATTGTCATTAGGAACCTAGACGTGACCTTAGATTCTTGGTGAGTAGGACCCTAGTAATGACCTTAGGTTGGACTAGACGGATTTTAGAAAGACCTTACCAGAGGATGAATATCTTGGAGGAGGTTCGTAGGTTTCAGGTAGATACACACACACACACACACGCAGAAACTTGACTTGGTGTATATGTGTATGTGTATATATATATAGGGTTATGTGTAGGTATATATATACACAGCATGTATATGTGATATAAGGATGTGATATGATACATAGGGATGAAACACTATAACTGGGCTTGATGCCGTGATCTCTTGGCTATACAGTCGTGTTATGATGTTAGCGGATCATTAGAAATGAGACAATGGATATGTATACATAAACAATAATCGGTGGTGATGATATTGAGGTACATGAGACTCTAAAATAGAACCCGGACTGTAACCTGTGACGGAATCACGATATGATATATTGGTGATTGATTTCGATATCATATAAGTGTGACTTGATTACGATATGATAAGAGTGTGACTTAATCAAGATATGATATATATGACATGAAATTTCTGAGGATAAATTGACGATGTATATTTATGCTGGCAATGATATATAATTGATGTATGCGATTACAGTACAGTACCTTGATCATGACATTAATTGATGATGATATTGTAGGAACGATGTTGTACGTAGGTGATACTTGACCCGTACCCCGATATTAGGATGACGTACGATGGATTTTACCGTACGAGGCATATATATGATGATTGATCCACACTCTTGATTCGAGAAAGTCGTACTATGTACGTAACGCTATTGAGGCTGGATCGCCGACTATTAGAGATATGTACTCAGACCTTAGGTGAACCCTTATTTCTTATCGACTAGTCCTTTAGTTTAGTTCCCTTGGGGGCTAGATAGATACTAGTTTAGGCTCGGGTTATATAATAGTAGTTAGGCATGAATATTACAATGAGTGGTTATTACACATCCATCTTTACATTCAGATCGTAATCATCATGTTGCATGTTCATACATATATTTTTCTAGTCAGTATGAAACTCTGCCTGTTAGGACACCAGCACCATTACCGATGATGCGCATATTCCACGCACACTTATTTGCCGGCTCACACACATCATCATCGGTAATTGGTATGTCACGTACACTTTAGAACATATTATCTTTTATTGATAGAATCAGCTAAAAGCTAGATCGATAAAATATTGTGATTACTCTCAGGTGTTAGTCTAGACATGGTATTTATTTCTTAGACATTTCATGCATTCACATTTTCCTGTTATCATGCAGTATTGCAGGGCATATGCCGACACTTATCATATATTTACTCATGATTTTGGGATTTTGGATTTCTATGAGATTTCTGGATTTTGGGGAAAACCGCAAGAATAGATATAAAACTTTTCTCTCTCTCCCCCTCTTTTTTTAAATATAAGTTGCGGTTTTCTCGTGATGTATGTGTCCTCCACCATGAGATTTCATGTTTTCTGTTGGATTTCGAGACCCGATTCGAGGAGTGGATGAACCGTCTCGGGTACATGGTGGGCCCGGTATGGTACTCCAGGGTAAGAAGATCGAGTTGTAGACGATGAGCCTGGCAAGGGAGGACTACCTACCGGTGATGTCTGGCGCGGCGGATATCCGGAGGATACCGACCGTTGTCGTGAGATTTGATGATATAGGCCGATCCGGACTGACGGAGCCCGAGATATTGAGACTATGAGATATTGAGAGTATGAGGTATTGAGACTTGAGTTTTACTTGTTTTGTGTCGATGCTTGACACGGATTTTCATGGATTTCATCGATGATACTTCAGATTTCTATACCAATTTACCATGATAAAAGTTAAAGATTTCTTATACAGATATATCCAGATTCCAGGATTGATTGTTTTACATACATGGTGCATACATACTCATTCACATGACATATTACTATTTGAGGCACTGACACGAGCTCGGAGCATTTGCACTTATACGTAGTTTATTACCCTGCCATTACTAGACGACTAGTAATATATTAGTATATTATTATGACATAGGACAGCGCTGTGCATTCGATTTCTTTTCGCAGATGTCTTCTATTCACGAGTTGGCAACTCACCCCCGTTGTGCCAAATTTTATTACAGGTTCGATGTACAGGTTTCCTTGGCAGCTTGCTGGCACCTCTTTTCATTCAGGGTGATTTGCACGGTAGGTTGGTTCACTTGTGTCAGGACCACCGTTGTACTTTTATTATTTCATTGGTATCTAGTAAGCTCCATCAACCAAACTTGTATTACTTGATAAGTTTAAAGGACCAGTTATTTATTTCGACCTTAGAGTCACGCATGTATTATTATGGTTTGGTGGATTTGTTTTCTTTGAGTTTTGAGCCTCGCCCTTTGGCGTTGTATATTATTGTGCTTGGTGTGGTTTTTTCCGCCTGTTGGCGTAGAGCTAGCTCCCGCTTGGGGATGCCATTTTATCGTTTGTATCTATTATACTTGTTTGTACCCGTTTGGGGCCAGTTTTTACAAAGGAGACTCTGCCGAAATTTTTGAGAAAATTTGATCTTGTTTCTCTTTAAACTTGTTTTCCTATATGCTTTCCTTTACTTCTTCTTTTATATGGTTTAGATTTCTGGGCTTCGGCTTACTTAGATTACGTTGCCCCTCTAGACGCTTCGTAATTTAAGTGCCGGTCACGTTCCGTACTTTCGGGTCGTGACAAAGTTGGTATCAGAGCGCTTGGTTTAACCTTGTATAAGTCTAGGGTGACCTTTGGTTGATGGAGTAGGTGACTTAGGTAGAGTGACGTACCGTGGGTATGATCCGCGACATACTTACGATACGCTACTCTGCTTAAGAAGCCTTAGGATGTACATTTCTTTGCACCGTATTCTATTCATTCCTTTGATCTATCTTCGTCGATATCGGATGGTGGTTTCTATTACCACGGTCGCACGGACAGAGGGAGCTGCGGCTCGAATGCGATAACCCTTAGGGTATCGTTTATTCTTGAGGATTGAAGTATTGTTTAGCGTGCGGACGAAGGGTATTCACATGTTGTCCAGGCGAAGTTAAAGGGTTCGAACGATTATCAGAAACCCATTTTCCCAAGTTTAAGGTATTCGGAAGAACATGCAGGTATTTCTATGGACCCTCTAGAAGAATGAAAGCCTAACTCGACATAATGACCACAAGAACACCTTTGAACCTTAGGGTTTACGGCAGTTCCGTGGTGCCATTAGTGAGGCTTGGGTTTGCCCTTCTACGGCTGGTCCGCAGATACTGGGGTATGTACCGGATATTTTTAAAACTGTACTTGAGTGTTGAGCTCTTGGGGAATTTTGGGATTTTGATGAATCGATCGAAAAGTTTAACGTAGTCCGGATATCAGGTGAAGGGATAGATTTCGCGGGAGGCTCTCGATTTGAGTATTGTCATTTGTAGCGCAGTCAGCACTACGAGGAGACGAGTTCGAATCAGTCGATATCAGAGGAAAGAGGCGCACTTTGACGATAGTGTTTACGATTGTGATTTTATGATTTGAATTTCATATTTCCGTTGTTTGGATTTTGGTATTTTGAGGATTTTGTTCTATGATTGGTATTTCTTATGAGTACATTCATTACATTCTATTCGTGTTTATATATCAGTTTTATTGATGTTGTTTTGTACATACCCAGTGCACTCGATTTGGTTTTATACATTTTGAGATATTGATTTGATTTCGTGCACATGGGTTGCACATGATTTTGATGGATGCTTCGACATAGTTTACATGCATTTTTCGTACCGTGATTTCGATTTTGATATTTGGTGTATGTTTTTTGTGCACCATGTGCACTTGATTGAGATTCTTGCGCACACTTGGTGCACTTGATGCGATTTTGTGCACACCAGATGCACTAAATCGGGATTTTGTGCAGATTAGATGCACCTGATATTAGTGTCGTGCACGCCCGTTGCACTTGACAGATGTTTTTGGTGCACACCCGTTGCACTCAGTTTTGTTTCTGTGCGTATTCATGGCATCTGTATTTGGTTTCAATTTCAGTGTGCACGGGACGCACATGATATTTTTATGATGTGATTGGGATTGATTTTAGTTTTGAGCAGCATGTTTTTATAATCATTACTATTTGATTCAGTAACCAGGAGGGACGTGTATGTTAAATAAAAGATGATATATATATATATATAGCTATCTTTAAAATAAACGTCCGCTACTTATGCCGTGACACGTGCATCGCACGGCGATTTTAAAAAGAGGTTTTTGTGTGTTTCTTTATTAAGATGTTTAGCCGATTTTACTATGATGCGCCCTATATATAAGTTATAGTTTTGATTTATATTATGTTGATTTTCGTATTGGGCTTTGATATTCTATTTTCACTGTAACTCCAAAGATTGCGTTATGCTTGACGGAGTTGATTTTAGCTATGTATTGATGATTTCGGAGCCCCGACGATTTGAGTGTTTTGGCTGAATGTTTTAGTAATTGGGGGGAGTCATAATTTAAATTCGGGGACCGAATTTCTTAAAGAGGGAAGATTGTAACATTTTAAAAATAATTAAATAAATAATTAAATAAATAAAATCGTTTAAGTGAATTTTCTGGTTTTCGGCAAAATTAGCAGTCATATCCGTAAAAAGTCAAAATTGGTATTTTTCATTATAGACCTAATTATACAAAATTTAGATAAGATATTACTATAAATTGGTCACTAAAATGTCACTTAAAATTTTCTAGTTAATTAAAAAAAATTCCTTAATTAATTATTTTTAATATTATTTTAACCTTTTAAAATACATTTAATTAGTGATAAATACAAATTTAATTGGGTAAATTACATAATTAGGAACCATTATAAACTAAAATTAAGTGTAACAAAAAATTTAGGAAAAACATTTCAAGTTTAGTTGTTTATGGTAAAATGGGTTGGAAAATGAATTTAAATAGGGTTTTTATGTAAAATTTGATATGATGGACATTAAATGAGCTTGGAAAAGGCTTTTTGTGTGGAAATTTCTACACAAATCTCTCACCAATCCCTCCTCTACCCTCTGGCCGAGCCTGATAGCAGGAAAACCCCCTCATTTTTCCCCATTTTCTTGCATCAAAATTCTTGCAAAAATCCTCCGAAATCCACAAAAATTCACAATTTTCCTTCACAAATTCAAACCAAAAACTTAAGCCATCCCATCTCAAACCCTAGTTGGTCTAAAGAAAGGGGAAATGAGGCCACTTTGGAGGTTTAGTGTAAGGGAATCAACACTTGTAAGGTATAATCCTAATCTAGTTGTTTAATTGTAGCTTAAATTTGCTAGATTAAAAAGTTTTAGTGTGTAATTTGGTTTAATTTGTTTGCTTATGATTTTCAAGAGATGTGTTGATGATCTAATTAGGGTTTTCATTCTTGGGTATTGATCTAAATTTGTAGTTTAATATATTAGGAAATGTTAAACCTAATCTAGTAGCAAAATTGCTAGTTGTTGTATTTAAATTGTTTGAATTAGGTTCTTTTTACAAACTAGATTTTTACAAAACATATAATTAGGTTAGATAAAATTATAATTAGGGTTTATATTATTATATTGTGGTGTTAATGTGTAGATTAATATGTAAATTGAGTGTGAAGCATAATCTAATTACAAATTTCTGGCTTTCACTTTAAAATTGTCACGATATTGCTATTTTTATTAAACTAGGTTTTGAAAATTTATTTAAAATGAGGGATTAAAAATAAAGCTGGGGTTTTAGCGCATCCTTGAGGTTTCAAGGAGGGGTTTAACAATTTGAAATGTGCAAAATCAAGTGTAATTGTGGAATTGTAAAATTTTTCTTAAAAATATAGAAATCGGGCAAGTTTGCAAACTAGAATTTCGATTTAATACAAATTAGGGTGTTAAAAGTATAGTAATGGTTTATATAATCTAGTTATGCTATTTAATGAGTATTATGACCATTAATTCATTTAAACGTCAAGTTTTGAAGTAAAATGGTAAATTGACGTTTTCTAGGTTTTTACGAAATCGGACGATTTAATCGATTTTAAGTTTTCGATGATTTAAACCATATTTTATATTATAAATAATGAGTTTTGAAACTACGAGTTGTTTATTGATGTTTTACCTCAATCAATCGGCGTTTGTATGCCGATATCGAGCGATAATTGGTTCTTTTGCATGAGCGGGTCATAGGTTTTAACCTATGCGCGTTTCGTGCGTCGTTTTGGTTTCGTCCGTGATTCAGTTTACGATATTATATATATGTTTGCATATAAGTACCCCCCACGTGGACTTCGGACGAGGAAGAAGAGGAGGGCGATATCGTTTTCGGCAGACAAGGACCAGGTGAGTAGATGTATATCTACGGGGAAAGTCGGGTGGATGGCGTTTAGCACCCCCGCAAATATAGAATAGGAATATTACTTATTGTCATTACGAAGCTAGATGTGACCTTAGATTCTTGGTGAGTAGGACCCTAGTAATGACCTTAGGTTGGACTAGACAGATTTTAGAAAGACCTTACCAGAGGATGAATATCTTGGAGGAGGTTCGTAGGTTTCAGGTAGATACACACACGCACACACAGAAACTTGACTTGGTGTATATATGTATGTGTATATATATAGGGTTATGTGTAGGTATATATATACACAGCATATATATGTGATATAAGGATGTGATATGATACATGGGGATGAAACACTATAACTGGGCTTGATGCCGTGATCTCTTGGCTATACAGTCGTGTTATGATATTAGCGGATCATTAGAAATGAGATAATGGATATGTATACATAAAAAATAATCGGTGGTGATGATATTGAGGTACATGAGACTCTAAAATAGAACCCGGACTGTAACCTGTGACGGAATCACGATATGATATATGGGTGATTGATTACGATATCATATAAGTTTGACTTGATTACGATATGATAAGAGTGTGACTTAATCAAGATATGATATATATGACATGAAATTTCTGTGGATAAATTGACGATATATATTTATGTTGGCAATGATATATAATTGATGTATGCGATTACAGTACAGTACCTTGATCATGACATTAATTGATGATGATATTGTACGAACGATGTTGTACGTAGGTGATACTTGACCCGTACCCCGATATTAGGATGTCGTACGATGGATTTTACCGTACGAGGCATATATATGATGATCGATCCAAACTCTTGATTCGAGAAAGTCGTACTATGTAGGTAACGCTATTGAGGCTGGATCGCCGACTATTAGAGATATGTACTCAGACCTTAGGTGAACCCTTATTTCTTATCAACCAGTCCTTTAGTTTAGTTCCCTTAGGGGCTAGATAGATACTAGTTTAGGCTCGGGTTATATAGTTGTAGTTTGGCATGAATATTACAATGAGTGGTTATTACACATCCAACTTTACATTCAGATCGTAATCATCATGTTGCATGTTCATATATATATTTTTCTTGTCAGTATGAAACTCTGCCTGTTAGGACACCAGCACCATTACCAATGATGCGCATATTCCACGCACACTTATTTGCCGGCTCACACACATCACCATCGGTAATTGCTATGTCACGTACACTTTAGAACATATTATCTTTTATTGATAGAATCAGCTAAAAGCTAGATCGATAAAATATTGTGATTACTCTCAGGTTTTAGTCTAGACATGGCATTTATTTCTTAGACATTTCATGCATTCACATTTTCATGTTATCATGCAGTATTGTGGGGCATATGCCGACACTTATCATATATTTACTCATGATTTTAGGATTTTGGATTTCTATGAGATTTCTGGATTTTAGGGAAAACCGCAAGAATATATATAAAACTTTTCTCTCTCTCCCCCTCTCTTTTTAAATATAAGTTGCAGTTTTATCGTGATGTATGTGTCGTCCACCATGAGATTTCTTGTTTTCTGTTGGATTTCGAGACCCGATTCGAGGAGTGGATGAACCGTCTCGGGTACATGGTGGGCCCGGTATGGTACCCCGGGGCAAGAAGATCGAGTTGTAGGCGTTGAGCCTGGTAGGGGAGGACTACCTACCGGTGATGTCTGGCGCGGCGGATATCCGGAGGATACCGACCGTTGTCGTGAGATTTGATGATATGGGCCGATCCGGATTGATGGAGCCCGAGATATTGAGACTATGAGATATTGAGACTATGAGGTATTGAGACTTGAGTTTTACTTGTTTTATGACGATGCTTGACACGGATTTTCATGGATTTCATCGATGATACTTCAGATTTCTATACCAATTTACCATGATAAAAGTTAAAGATTTCTTATACAGATATATCCAGATTCCAGGATTGATTGTTTTACATACATGGTGCATACATACTCATTCACATGACATATTACTATTTGAGGCACTGACACGAGCTCGGAGCATTTGCCCTTATACGTAGTTTATTACCCTGCCATTACTAGACGACTAGTAATATATTAGTATATTATTTTGACCTAGGACAGCGTTTTGTATTCGATTTCTTATCGCAGATGTCTTCTACTCACGAGTTGGCAACTCACCCCCGTTGTGCCAAATTTAATTACAGGTTCGATGTACAGGTTTCCTTGGCAGCTTGCTGGCACCTCTTTTCATTCAGGGTGATTTGCACGGTAGGTTGGTTCACTTGTGTCAAGACCGCCGTTGTACTTTTATTATTTCATTGGTATCTAGTAAGCTCCATCAACCAAATTTGTATTACTTGATAAGTTTAAAGGACCAGTTATTTATTTCGACCTTAGAGTCGCGCATGTATTATTATGGTTTGGTGGATTTGTTTTCTTTGAGTTTTGAGCCTCGCCCTTTGGCGTTGTATATTATTGTGCTTGGTGTGGTTGTTTCCGCATGTTGGCGTAGAGCTAGCTCCCGCTTGGGGATGCCATTTTATCATTTGTATATATTATACTTGTTTGTACCCGTTTGGGGCCAGTTTTTACAAAGGAGACTCTGCCGAAATTTTTGAGAAAATTTGATCTTGTTTCTTTTTAAACTTGTTTTCCTATATGCTTTCCTTTACTTCTTCTTTTATATGGTTTAGATTTCTGGGCTTCGGCTTACTTAGATTACGTTGCGCCTCTAGACGCTTCGTAATTTAAGTGCCGGTCACGTTCCGTACTTTCGGGTCGTGACAAAAGTTTAAGTCGTGGCAATGTCATAATACTATATTGTAGGAAATTGGTCCCAGATTTGGATGAGGGTGAAAACAATATGAGCAAACAACACTAGGGTGATATATAGGGTATATGTGACCTACAGAAGAAACCTGGACCTACACCCTCACCAAGTGGCCGAGCCCTCTCTCGTGACAAACCGGTCTCGCCGGCCCTGCATGCACCAGTGGGGTTCGTGCTCTCAGGGTGTCTTCCTAGGGTCAATTCTAAACTTCTGAAGTTGTTTATTTTTCTAGTAAAAATCCCAGTTCATTCCAGATTTTCCTGCACACTTAAAGTTCACAAACCGACATTGCAAAGTTCTGTAAATCCGTATTTTTTGGGTTTCAGTTGGGTTGGTCTTGGTTTCTATCAATTGGGATGGGTTTAAGGTCACCACTAGGCCTCAATTCACAATCACAACTCGATTCAAACCCTAGCCCTCTCTAGAAATCTCCAAAGTTCATCAAATCGCATCAAATCACAACTAAACACAAATATGGTTTAAAGTGAAGGAAAAACTACACTAAGTGTGAAGGGATTACCTCATTTAGCACCAACGAATCCTCCACAGAGCCAAAATGAAAACTTTCTTGGTCCATAGTATAGCTTGTGAGCTTGTGCACCTTTTTTGTGAAGTGGGAATGAGGTTTTGGGTTTGTTTTGGAGATGAAGTGGGGTGATTTGTGGAGGAGGGAGGAGAAGGGCGGCGGCAGCAGCAGCAGCAGCAAAGAGAGGGAGGGGAGAGGAAATAAGTGAATGAATGAAGAGGGAATGGCTCAAGACCCATGTTGACCCCTCACCCTCTCTTTCTCTCTCTTGCCCATACCTCTATATTCTATTCTTTTCTTTTCTTTTCTATTTTCCTTCTCTCCTCAATAGTGAATCCAAAGCAAAGAATGAAAAATGATGATAAGGCCATGTAGGAAAATCTAACACAAGTGTGAAATGATATGGTGCATGTTTTGTACAAAACACGCTTAATCCGCGATTAGCGATTTTTAATCGCGATTAGCACTAAAATAGTGTCAAATAAATCATAAAATTTCATAATTTGCATAAAGCACATAAAGCACCCTCATTTTAGTAATTTCCAAAATTTTCAAAAAATTTCCCCAATTTATCGGTATTTAATTATACCGCCTTATTAAATATTCAATATAATATTATTTAATTATAAAAATTCCCAAAAATAATATTTTATTTTTTTGAAATGTTACAATCTTCCCCCCTTAAAGAAACTCGGTCCCCAAATTTAAATTTAAACCCCTCAATTACTAAAACATTTCCATAAAAAGTCCAAGTCGTCGGGGCTCCGAAATCATCAATACATAAAACGCATCATAGCGCAATGCACGCGCATGAACAATGAGCAGATAACTCAAAATCAAAACTCCGTCAAGCATCCCGCAATCATCGGAGTCATGGTGAAGACATCAATGTCTAAATCCAATACGAAAACCAATATGATATACATCAACACTGTACATATAAACATCAAATTTGTACATGTAAACATCTGAATGAAATGCATGCCAAACCTTTTTAAGTCGCTGTGCGATGCGAATAACACTGCTCAGTGGCGGACGTCAATTGTAAGAAAATAACCATATATGTATATATCTTTTGTTTAATATGTACGTTCCGCCGTTTTGAAAACAATTTAGAAGGGTTTCCTTGTTTTAAATGTTTCATGTCATATCAGACACGTAAGTAAATACTGAGACTATAGCTCCCTTTTGGGAAACCCCTTCGATAACTATCAATGCATGCAAAATATATCCAGGTACTGTCCTCCGACTAGTCCTGCTCAGTATGAAAACAAATAGCAATATCATAAAAACGTACTGCTCCATAAGAAATCAATCCCAAAATGTGCATAAGAATGCTGCGTGCGTCTGGTGCACACGGAAATCAAAATCCATATATATGCCATATATGTGCACAGAAACAATATCTAAGTGCAACGGGTGTGCACAAAACCCCTGTGAGAGGCAACGTGTGTGCCTGACAGCAAAATCAGATGCATCTGATGTGTACGAAGAATCCCGATTTAGTGCATCTGGTGTGCACCAAAATCGCATCTCAAAACATGCGCTCAACACGTGCGAAAATCCCAATCAAGTGCATCCATCATGCACGAATAAAATCTAAATCATGTGCATCCAACCTGCACGAAATCAAGAAATCCAATATCAAGCGTCGAACATGTGCAAGAATCCAAATCAAATGCACAGAGTGCACAAAATCAACATCAACATCATACTCGAAATCGACGGTATACAATAAACCTCAATCCAAATCAAGTATACCGTGGTATATAATCTCACCACCATGTGCATCAGCGTGCACAAATCAAATCAAAATACTAAAAGTGCATGAAAACTATGCCGAAAGCATAACTCAAATCATATGCATGTCCTAGGCATGAAGTCAAAATCAACATATCGAATGACATCAAACCGAAGTCAGGTGCAACCGTGGTGCACAAAATGTAAACCCAGTGTAAAAAACGCACGAAATATAAATCCGACGCAACAAATGCACGAAATATAAATCTGGTGCATCCTGTGCAAGAAATACCATTACAGTGCATCCTGTGCACAAACTATCAATACAGTGCATCCCGTGCACAAAATACCAATACAGTGCATCCTGTGCACAAATACCCAACAATAACTCAAATGCGTAAATAGCAACACCGAGTGTACCAAGGTGTAAAAATCATAAACGTGTGCAACTGCATGCACAAAACACATATCAATGCACTGCAAGCACATATAAGCTATACCGTGTGCAAAAGCCAAATCATGTGCATAACATGTGCACAAAATCAACCCAACTGTATGAAATCATAAACATGTGCGACTAAGGCACAAAACGATATTAAGTGCAATCACTGTGCACAAATCATAAATCAACACAACGGTGTATAAAGCATATCTCAAGGGTAATAACTATGCACAAAATATGAATACGCAGTAAGTGCAACTATGGTGCACGAAAACAAATATCATGAAACTCGGTCATCAACACTAAATCATGTGAATAGATCGCCCAAAATACCGAAATCCAAGGTGACGGATATAGGATAATCGAATCACAAAATCACAAATCATAAATACCGTCATCGATATTTCCTCCTTCGCGGTCGAGAAGGCATCGGCGCATCTAATGCTAGCAGAGCAAGATATCTAGTTGCCTCCTGTTCATGACCTGTCGTCTGGTACTTTTAGGCTCCCGTCTCTCACTGTGCATTGCTAGTTATATAGCTCCTCGGCTCAACGGCCCAATATGGAGTGATGACGGAACAGTCCCGCTCTGGCACATCCTCTATAGATCTCTGGCCAACCATCTCGTCGACGATGCCGAACTCTGGCCTGCTGGGTGTGCGCAATACGATCGCTCCTGGGCCCAAGCCTTCTCGTATAGTATCTCAGAAAGGTCCTGTCAAGATCTCTCTCAAATCTCGTTTCTGCCGAACTGCCCGGAAGTTCTCACCCTTTACTATATCACTTTCTGGTTCCGGAACTGCTGCATACTCATCACGACTACTTCTGGAAGATATATCCATATACAACGTCTCTGTATGCGTATCACATCTCTGATATCAGCAGAGTGGAACGTCATCTCGTCAAGATCTCATACGAACCTCTTACTCCACTTTTCTCTACTGTCGACTGCTTCGTGTTAGTGTATATGCCCTAGAGGCCATTACTGTATCATACTAGTATGTATATTACTTGATGGAAGCTTGGGATATTCACAGTTGTATAGAAAATCTTGCTCAATATAGTAGTATGCTACTTGGTTTGTCTCTGCTTTAATGTGTACATGTGTGTTTCTTTTATATCACCTATACGCATTAGTAGAGCCCTTAGGATCTTTGCTTGATTACCGGCGTTGTGATGGCGATCACACTCGTGGGGGCTGGGTAATCCACAAGCACATCCTTATACACGTCCCTAGTCATGGGATTATCGAGACAGGGCATCGATACTCCAGCGTAGACTAGCGTATGCGCTTCTCATCCCAGCACGGGAGACGGTCTGTCCCACAGCCGTCAGCACGTCGTACTTGAGATAGTATGCGGGTGCTCGTTAGGTTACGAGTACACTGGACAGGACTCGTCGGGAACCGATGGTTGGTATTATACCTATCATCAGTTATCAGTTCCCAGGTGACATGAGTACAGCTTAGTCCGCTGACTTGACACTGTCACTTCGCCTCGAGTGTGTTCCCACTGTTCTTTGATTACTACCCTACCACGGCTCTACTGAGTCATGCAAACAGGTAGTAGTTGGGTGCAGTCCCGAAGCACTTGGAGGCAGTGACGGTTAGACAGGATTCGTCTCTCCCGGTATTGGGGGTTGACATCGCGCTGTGTCTAGGAGAGCCATTACACGAGTAGTCCATGGCCAGGGCAAGCGAGATATACTGGTAGGTTTCCAGTGTTATCTCAGGGTGTAATGGGCTTCACTCCGACACGACTTGTACCGCTATTAGCGGACTGACGTTTACCGCCCCCCTAGGCCCGCCATGCGATGTATCAGACGAACAGACCGGAATGTACGGAGATTGTCACATACAGGCTCAGTAGGAGTTCAGATGGGTTCACCTCATCGGCCTTCTTATCGACATCTACCTGGGAACCGTTACGTACAGCTAGTGCCGCTTGCGGTCTGTGGTTAAACCCACTGCCAGCGCAGTGTCGAGTCTTTAGAGTCCCACACAGAGAGTTTCCCTGCACTGAGTGAAACGTGTAGAGGCCGTATGGTTTTACGGCAGGGCTGCGATCACTTACGTACACTTGTGTGCGTGTGGTGTTCGGGCAGGCAGTACTAGTGGGCTTTGGTTTAAGCCGGATCCTAGTATTGCACGGATGGATTTGTTTTGTCTTCTGTGCATCCGCATTCTACGGAATGCGGATGCAGGTGTGTATGCACAGTTTTCCGGAGCGATGAAGGAGGAGGTGCCTCATCAGGGTTTTGGCAGTTGGTTCGACCAAAACCGTTATGTGGCAGGCTCATTAGGGTTTTGACAGTTCGTTTGGTCAAAACCATTATGAGCCGCGGATATCATTTGCTAATCCTTTTAGTGATAATTTTATGATGGCTAATTGCATTGACCATTTGACCCCGTTGACCTCTCTTGACTTTGTTGACCGGTTGACCGTGTTGACCATTGACTTTCAAGAGGGATCTACACTCTTCTTTTCTTTTTCTTTTTCTTTTGGATTATGATAATGGTCATTTCAATGTAGCCATCAACTTTATCTTGATAGGATTTGTAATGATGGTTTTAGTGCATTATTGGAACCATGGTTAATTTCTTTAGTTCACAATTTCTTTCTCATTCTCTCTCTTGTTTTTTCATGTGAGAAGAAAAGGAAATGAACCATGGTTGCTAGCTCCTCCTTCTTCTTCCTCCTCTTGATTCATCTTTTGATCTCATGTGTTGAGAGATAAAGATCCCACAAAGACAAAACCATCCCTTTATCACTTCTACACAACCTAGGGCTTCTAGATTAGCAATCTCTTTGCCCTAGTTACCTCGGCTCGAGGTGGAGCTCGGTGTACATCTCTCGGGTGGATCGTCTTCGACTCAAGGAGGCCGCGGAGGTGACCAAAGTTCGGATCAACCCTCGGAGCAAGAAAGGAGAAGAACAACAAGAAGAGAAGGAGATCAAGTTGAGGTATAACCCCTAACCGAGTAGATAAATCTCTAGTTAGGATGCTAATATGTTGTTTAGTAAAGATCCGGCTTTTACGGTCCATGTTACCATGCTTAAGAAAAATTTTGTTTTACCGTTTCCGCCACCCCGAAAGTACCGGGAGAGGTAACGTGGACCTAACAGTGGTATCAGAGCCTAACTAAACACACCCTAGCATGTTAGCAAGGTATTTAGAATATCGACCAAACGAAAAAACCGGAAAACACCCCGGAAACCCTGAGTTTCTGCCGATTTTTTTCTGCTCAAAAGATAATAAATCATGTCTTAAAAATCGGCTCAGGCTTTTCTTAGAACAGGCAAGAAAAATGATCGCACGAGTCGACCAACTCACCGCGGTTCCGCGGCAGAAGCTTGCTTCTGCCGCGGAACCGCAGCCGAGTTGACTCGGCCGTGGATCATTTTTGTTGCAGTTAGTTTCTGGTGAGTTTTTGGGATTTTTGGTATATGACTTTTCTTCCCAGATTTTCCAGAAAGCAAAATTTGTTTTTGGGGCTCAAAAAATCCGTATTTTTGGTCGATGTTCTGTAGACTTTGGCTAATGGTTATATCTGTAATATTATATGTGTATTGAACGTCTACTAATCGCTATACGTCGATTAGTGGGGGTTATACATATCTGTGATCTGTAATGCTGATGGTTTGTGTATATGAACTCGTTGGATTGTCGCGGATGAATAGCCGGGTTGAATGTGAGATGAGAGTTTCTTTTTCTTTCATTCATGTAATAAATTTGTAAATTGATGTAATATTATTTGTATGGCCGCACAACCGGGTCGGGGTTGTAGCCATCATTGTATAATTCTTTTTACTGTTTTTGCTCCTAGGATAGACCCATGGAGGGGGTGCACAAACTACCGGGTATCTCAAAGTGCCGAGTGGCCTACTCACGGCGTTGAGGGAGGTTGCTTCGCTTCGGGTACTTGGCAGGTAGTTTGCCGCACCCGTAGGGGTCTTGGGTGGGGTATTGGCTATTCATCGCGACCGTGTAATCCACTTTTCGTTGCAGGCTCGAACGAATCGCGGGTTCCTAGTATATCCAAAGTGTTCATCTGTGATCTGGATTGGCTATCATTGCTATATATCTATATATAATAACTATTTAGGCGTTGCTTATGTTTTACAGCCGCGCTAGCCCAACCCCCGCTCTGTCGTTAGTTAAGTAACCTAACAGGTGATGACGGGGCCCCGTGGCGAATGCGAATGGCATAAGCGTACGTCATATTTTGGTTGTTTTCTGCAATGGTAGGATTTAATTGATGGGACGCATTAAAAGAACTAATGCAAGAAAATAAACCTAAAAGACGTTGTTGGAACAATTTTTCAAAAGCTGTTATTACAAGGACGTTCACTTTTTGTTTTGCATCGAGGTATTCGGTTATGAATGCCCAGCACCTCATTCGACGAGGCAAGGGCCGAGATCCCCTCATCGGGAGTGACCCCTTGGACAAAAAGTTTGCGTCAGGGTGATAACTTCACTATAGTCGATTATTCTTGCTTTGCATCGAGGTATTCAGTTTGGAATATCCTGCACCTCATTCGACGAGGAAAGAGCCGAGATCCCTTCACAGGGAGTGGCCTCTTTATCAAAAGTTTTCGCCACTATATTTTCAAAAGGCAATCACGTTCCTTCAACGATATCAAGTTCATTACGTTAACGGGTTTTTCGCCAAAAACCCAGCCGTAGCCCTCCGTCATTTCGGATTAATATTATTTAGTATCCGTGCTGCGTTTGTTGACCTAGTCAAGGCGTAGTGAACGGTAGCTGAATGATATTATTCTGTGGATTGCAAATGTGACTGGTTAGGACAGTCGTGCGGCCTTGTTGACCTAGTCAAGGGCACGTACGGGTGGGTCTAATGCAGTCAGGATAATGACGGGTAGAACTTGACTAACAGTTTGTGGCTTGTTGACCTAGTCAAGGTCATAAACCGTTAGGGGCAAAAACCACATCGGGAGTTTCAAAAGTACTGAAACTTGCTAGTGTTGCATACCATTTGGAGTGTGATGATTCTGGTAGGATTCCTTCAGTTTTGTCACGCGATGATATTTGGATCCCGATCCTACTGTGAGTATATGCTACTCCTCAGGAACTTTCTCGCTTAACGATCAATGCTATAAACCAAGTAGGTGTCTAGAAAGGTGTTAGCGGGGCTACGCCCACAGGAAAAAGAGGTTACTTAATTAAGGAACTTCGCGAAAGCGTTGGAAAACCTCCCTCGAAGTACCGACACTGGCCTGGCCGAACGGTTAAGCAAGTATTGTACGTTGAGATTGATCCCGACTAATTCTTCCTTTATGGTTTGAGGAGGGATTCGAGAGACAGTGGGAGCCATCCTGTTTAGATAAATTAAAAACCAATCTAAACTTGCAAGAGCGCACGCTGAGTGTTTCTTTTCTCTCTCCAGGTAGCAACCATTTCACGCCCTAATCAAGATAATAAAATGTATCGCTTGACCGATCCGAATTCTTATTCGGGGCTGGGGAACGTTGGTTCAGCTCTAACTTGTGACAACAGTCATAAGTATGAGCAAGGGAAAGGGGATTGTATGGATTCCCAGGATACCCAGTTGAAGAAGAAGCATGGTTTTGCATCTACTTCAGGTGTTCTTGTAATTGAGAACTGTTTTACGGTCAGCCCTACCTCCTGGGTACTTGATACCGGATCAGGATCTCATATCTGTAATTTATTGCAGGGACTGAGAAAAAGTAGGAAAGTTGCACCGGGTGATATGTCGCTCAAAGTAGCGAACGGAGCATAAGTTAATGCGGCAGCCGTCGGTGAATATCACCAAGTATTGCCAAATGGCAAGACTATGATTTTGAACGATTGCTACTATGTACCCTCCATGGTTTGCAACATCATATCAGTTTCTTTACTCGATAAAGATGGATATAACTTTGTTCTTGATAGAAATATCATGAACATTTACCTTCATAAGGTGCTGGTTGCAGAGGGTACACTGTGTAATGGTATCTACGTTCTAAATCAGAATACAATTCTCAATATACAAAACACACGCAAGAGGAAGAATTCAGATACGAATGAATCCTACTTGTGGCATTGTAGACTTGGTCATATCGGAGAGAAAAGATTGAATAAGTTGCATAAAGATGGACTCTTGAATGCGTTCGAGTTTTCATCTTATGAAACTTGTCGGTCCTGTCTCAAAGGGAAGATGACCAAATCTCCGTTCACCGGACATGGAGAAAGAGCAGCAGAGCTCTTGGGACTCATACACAGTGATGTATGTGGTCCGATGTCTACACATGCAAGGGGTGGGTTCTCGTACTTCATCACATTCACTGACGATCTCTCTAGATTCGGATATGTGTATCTGATGAAACACAAATCTGAAGCTTTTGAGAAATTCAAGGAATTCAGAAACGAAGTAGAGAACCAGACTGGCAAAAGTATCAAGATCCTCCGGTCTGATAGAGGAGGGGAGTACTTAAGCACGGAATTCCTAGATTACTTAAAAGAGAATGGTATTCTCTCTCAGCTTACTCCTTCTTATACACCACAGCACAACGGTGTATCGGAGAGGAGGAATCGTACCCTTCTGAATATGGTTCGCTCCATGATGAGTAATGCCGAGTTGCCTCTTTCATTTTGGGGACATGCGCTATTGACAGCAGCATATCTATTGAATGATGTTCCGTCTAAATCAGTGCCTAAGACTCCATTCGAGATATGGAATGGAAAAATGCCATATCTTAAAAGATTTAAGATATGGGGTTGTCCGGCTTATGTTAAAACGCATAAACCGGATAAACTAGAGGCACGGTCAGTTTTACGTAAGTTTGTGGGATATCCAAAGAATGGTTATGGATATCTATTCTACCACACCGAGGAACAGAAGGTGTTTGTTGCTCAGCATGCCGTTTTCTTAGAAACGGTGTTTCTTGCAAAAGAAATTAGTGGGAGCACGGTAGAATTGGAAGAAATTCAGCGACCACAAACTGAAACTGAAAATTTGACAGAACCTCAGGCTTCAATAACCCCAGACGAACCTCAACCACTCCGCAAATCTGGTAGGATTTCTCGTCCGCCCGAGAGATACTACGGTTTTCTCATTGACGGGGATCGAGAGGATTACATCTTGGAAGAAGATGACCCAACCAGTTTCAGGCAGGCCATTATCAGTAGGGACTCTGATAAGTGGCAGGAAGCAATGCAATCCGAAATGGAGTCCATGTACGCCAATAAAGTGTGGACCTTGGATATTGCTCCACCTGGGGTAAAACCCGTTGGATGCAAATGGATCTACAAAAGGAAACTTGGTGTAGATGGGCAGGTGGAAACCTATAAGGCTAGACTCGTTGCAAAAGGTTTTCGTCAAAGACCTGGTTTGGACTATGACGAAACTTTTTCTCCTGTGGCTATGCTCAAATCCATTCGGATCTTACTTGCCATTGCTGCCTTCCATGACTATGAAATCTGGCAGATGGATGTTAAAACGGCTTTCCTAAATGGTTGTTTGGAAGAGTGTGTTTACATGGATCAACCAGAAGGTTTCGTAGACAGTAGGAGCAGCGGGAAGGTGTGCAAGTTGCTTAAATCCATTTATGGATTAAAGCAGGCATCGCGGAGCTGGAACATCTGTTTTGATGAGGCAATCAAGGAATTTGATTTCATCAAGAACGAAGATGAACCCTGTGTTTATAAGAAGATTGTAGGACGAACTGTCGTATTCCTAGTCTTGTACGTGGACGACATTCTTTTGATAGGAAATGACATTCCTATGCTACAATCGGTCAAGCTATTTTTGTCACAAAGGTTCTCCATGAATGACCTGGGTGATGCCTCGTACATTCTGGGGATCAAGATCTATAGAGATAGATCCAAGAGACTACTGGGACTTTCGCAGTCCAGGTACATAGAGACCGTACTAAAGAGATTTAGTATGGAGGGTTCCAAGAGCGGTAACATACCCACATTGCACGAAATTACCCTCTCCAAGAAGATGTCTCCTAAGACTGACGAGGAGAGGGTTCGCATGAGCACTATACCCTACGCTTCGGCGGTAGGATCTATAATGTATGCGATGCTATGTACAAGACCAGATGTAGCTTACGCGCTGAGCACGGTAAGCCGGTATCAGTCAGACCCAGGTGAGGACCACTGGACAGCAGTGAAGAACATTCTCAAGTACCTGAGAAGGACTAAGGAGATGTTCCTGGTTTACGGTAATGGAGACCTTAGGGTCGAGTCCTTTACCGATTCAAGCTTCCAGAGTGACAAAGATGACAGCAAGTCTGTCTCGGGTTTTGTGTTTACCCTCAACGGAGGGGCGGTATGTTGGAGGAGTTCCAAACAGGATACCGTCGCAGACTCGACGATGGAGGCTGAATACATTGCTGCAAGCGATGCCGCAAAAGAGGCGGTCTGGATGAAGAAGTTCATTAGTGAACTTCAGGTGGTTCCGTCCATTGTTGACCCAATACCTTTGTATTGCGATAACAATGGGGCTATAGCTTTAGCGAAGGAACCAAGGTCCCATCAGAAATCCAGGCACATCTTAAGGCGGTATCACCTGATCAGGAAGATCATTGATCGCCAGGAGATCGAGGTGCGGAGAGTGGACACAAAAGACAACACGGCGGATCCATTCATGAAGGCCTTACCCCAGACTCAGTTCGAGTGGCTGATCGAGATGATAGGTCTTCGATACGCCAGTACATGGCCTTAGTGCAAGTGGGACATTGTTAGTGTATATGCCCTAAAGGCCATTACTGTATCATACTAGTATGTATATTACTTAATGGAAGCTTGGGATATTCACAGTTGTATAGACAATCTTGCTCAATATAGTAGTAGGCTACTTAGTTTGTCTCTGCTTTAATGTGTACATGTGTGTTTCTTTTATATCACCTATACGCATTAGTAGAGCCCTTAGGATCTTTGCTTGATTACCGGCGTTGTGATGGCGATCACACTCGTGGGGGCTGGGTAATCCACAAGGACATCCTTATACACGTCCCTAGTCGTGGGATTATCGAGACAGGGCATCGATACTCCAGAGTAGACTAGCGTATGCGCTTCTCATCCCGGCACGGGAGACGGTCTGTCCCACAGCCGTCAGCACGTCGTACTTGAGATAGTATGCGGGTGCTCGTTAGGTTATGAGTACACTGGACAGGACTTGTCGGGAACCGATGGTTGGTATTATACCTATCGTCAGTTATCAGTTCCCAGGTGACATGAGTACAGCTTAGTCCGCTGACTTGACACTGTCACTTCGCCTCGAGTGTGTTCCCACTGTTCTTTGATTACTACCCTACCACGGCTCTACTGAGTCGTACAAACAGGTAGTAGTTGGGTGCAGTCTCGAAGCACTTGGAGGCAGTGACGGTTAGACAGGATTCGTCTCTCCCAGTATTAGGAGTTGACATCGCGCTGTGTCTAGGAAAGCCATTACACGAGTAGTCCCTGGCCAGGGCAAGCGAGATATACTGGTAAGTTTCCAGTGTTATCTCAGGGTGTAATGGGCTTCACTCCGACACGACTTGTACTTCTATTAGGGGACTGACGTTTACCGCCCCCCTAGGCCCGCCATGCGATGTATCAGACGAACAGACCGGACTGTACGGAGATTGTCACATACAGGCTCAGTAGGAGTTCGGATGGGTTCACCTCATCGGCCTTCTTATCGACATCTACCTAGGGACCGTTACGTACAGCTAGTGCCGCTTGCGGTCTGTGGTTAAACCCACTGCCAGCGTAGTGTGAGTCTTTAGAGTCCCACACAGAGAGTTTCCCTGCACTGAGCGAAACGTGTAGAGGCCGTATGGTTTTACGGCAGGGCTGCGATCACTTACGTACATTTGTGTGCGTGTGGTGTTCGGGCAGGCAGTACTAGTGGGCTTTGGTTTAAGCCAGATCCTAGTATTGCACGGATGGATTTGTTTTGTCTTCTGTGCATCCGCATTCTACGGAATGCGGATGCAGGTGTGTATGCACAGTTTTCCGGAGCGATGAAGGAGGAGGTGCCTCATCAGGGTTTTGGTAGTTGGTTCGACCAAAACCGTTATGTGGCAGGCTCATTAGGGTATTGACAGTTCGTTTGGTCAAAACCATTATGAGCCGCGGACATCATTTGCTAATCCTTTTAGTGATAATTTTATGATGGCTAATTGCATTGACCATTTGACCCCGTTGACCTCTCTTGACTTTGTTGACCGGTTGACCGTGTTGACCATTGACTTTCAAGAGGGATCTACACTCTTCTTTTCTTTTTCTTTTTCTTTTGGATTATGATAATGGTCATTTCAATGTAGCCATCAACTTTATCTTGATAGGATTTGTAATGATGGTTTTAATGCATTATTGGAACCATGGTTAATTTCTTTAGTTCACAATTTCTTTCTCATTCTCTCTCTTGTTTTTTCATGTGAGAAGAAAAGGAAATGAACCATGGTTGCTAGCTCCTCCTTCTTCTTCCTCCTCTTGATTCATCTTTTGATCTCATGTGTTGAGAGATAAAGATCCCACAAAGACAAAACCATCCCTTTATCACTTCTATACAACCTAGGGCTTCTAGATTAGCAATCTCTTTGCCCTAGTTACCTCGGCTCGAGGAGGAGCTTGGTGTACATCTCTCGGGTGGATCGTCTTCGACTCAAGGAGGCCGCGGAGGTGACCAAAGTTCGGATCAACCCTCAGAGCAAGAAAGGAGAAGAACAACAAGAAGAGAAGGAGATCAAGTTGAGGTATAACCCCTAACCGAGTAGATAAATCTCTAGTTAGGATGCTAGTATGTTGTTTAGTAAAGATCCGGCTTTTACGGTCCATGTTACCATGCTTAAGAAAATTTTTGTTTTACCGTTTCCGCCACCCCGAAAGTACCGGGAGAGGTAACGTGGACCTAACACTTCGGACTCGTCTCATTGTGGCTGCATGGACTGTGCTCCAACGGCTATACTCGTATCTGGAGTCTCCCAAGCAATGCATCCCATCACATGATATCCGAAAGATGTCGAACCTTTCGATCGATTTGTCAAGGCTCCAAAATTTCCCCCAAGAGCTAAACATCTTGGGTACAGTTTAATAGTATCGAGTACATACCACCGCATCGGTGGACCAACCGTAGAAGGGCAAACCCAAGCCTCACTAATAGCACCGCGGAACTGCCACAAACCCTAAGGTTCAAAGGCTTTCACACGGTCATTATGTCGAGTTAGGGTTTCATTCTTCTAGAGGGTCCATAGAATTGCTTGCACGTCTTTCTGAATACTTTAAACTTGGAATTGGGTTTCTGACATTCGATCGTCTCCATCGACGCTCAACATACCTGCGTGAAGTCGTCTCTAGCTGGAATCAATCTATCTGATGACCTTACATTAGGGTAAGCGAACGAACCACATGTCCTAGTCATTCATCCTCGGGTGACTAGCGACCTTCCATCATATCTCTGAGTATATACTCATGCTGCAGTAACTCCAACATCTAGGCGATATCTCGTCGTTCGCAGCAACAACTGGCTCATTCGTCTGCACGCTGAACAGTGCCTCAATCATCATGAATAAACGATACTTCAATGATCATCATATTCTGGTTGGCCTCGAGCAGTAGCCTGATCCTCTGGTGCTGATCTACACGTCCGAGAAATCTCGTAAAAGCGATCCATCAAATGCTCATGGCAGGAAAACACAAAAAGACGATGCCTCTATATGCAATCGTATATCCCGGGAATCACGCCCTGGTCAGTCCTCGTCCGTGACGAGCTCGTGCTGACCGCAACTCTAGCCGTAGCTCACTCTGCCCGTAATCATGGCAGCAAAATCACAACCGATATCAATGAGGATAGATCATAGGAATGAATATAATACTTTGCAAGGAAATGTACATCCTAAAGCTCCTTAAGTGGAGTAGCATATCGTAAATATACCACGGAACATACGTACGGTACGTCACTCTACTTAAGTCACCTACTCTATCAACCAAGGTCAACCTACGCGACGAAAGTTTGGGTCTAATACTCACTCAACAAAGTCTAAGTTCCATAAGGTCAAGCCTAAGTTCCGAATATATACAAATGCTCTAGGCTCCGCATAGTCAAACTTAGACTCGAACCAAGGTTAACCTAGCGCTCTGATACCAACATTGTCACGACCCGAAATAGCACGTGACTGGCCCTTGAATCATATGAAGTCTATAGGACCTCATCTAATTCAAGTAAGCCAAAAGCCCAGAAATCTAAAACCATTTTAAATAATAAATGAAGGAAAACTAGTTTTAATAAAGTGAAGAAAACATGTTTTAAGAACAAGGTTTTTAAATAAGTAAGCCGAATATGCATTTTTTAAATCCCCAAGTCTTTTCTGAAAATTTCAGCAAAGTTTCCTTTGTAAATACTGGCCCCGAACGGGGTACAACATGAATAATATATGCATAATGATAAAAGGCATCCCCAAGGGGGAGCTAGCTCTTCGTCAATCGACGGTCACAACCACGCAAGCAATATAATATACAACGCCAAAGGGCGAGAATCAAAACTCAAAATCAACAAGAAAACCATAATACTATAACGCGTGACTCTAAGGTCGAAATAATACACAACTGGTTTTCTAAGTCTGAATAAATATACAAATTTGGTTGATGGAATTTACTAGATACAACTGAAAATAAATAAGTACAATAGTGGTCACGATGCGGGTGAACCCACCTACCGAAGCAATCACCCAGAAAGGAAGCAGTGTGCCAGAAAAGCCGCAATGAAACCTGTACGGCAAAAACCTGCAAGAACTGTGGCACAACAGGGGTGAGTTGCCAACTCATGAATAGAAAAATATCACAGAGCAGAAATCGTATGTATGACTCAATCCTAAGTCAATACGATCAGATAATAATATATCCTCAATATGAATAATTCTGAAGCATGATCAGGTGGCAAGGGTAAACATCTATACATAAGTGTAGTACCAAGTGCTCGTGCCAGTGCCTCAGGTAGCAACATATCATAAATATGAGGTTTAATCAATGTAATCAATATAAATCAATGTCAACTATATCATGACGTCTAAAAGTATGTGAATATCATCCAACTATGTGATCAATGTCTGTATGTATGTGGATCCCGTCCATGTGTCACCCAATGACACAAAACATCATGCATGTAAATATCATAAAGCATATGAATGGAAGTATGAGGATGTAAATCAACATGTGTCCCTCGCGACACATCAAAATCATGGAACCGGAGTGTCCAGCATCGACACTCGAAAACATCATGAAACCCGTGCCCAGCATCGGCACGTAAATCCTCATATATCGGGCTCCGTCAGTCCGGATCGGCCCACGGGCTCCGTCAGTCCAGATCGGCCCATATCATCTCTCGACACCGGTCGGTATCCTCGGGATATTCGCCGAGCCCAAATACAATCACCGGTAGGTAGTAGTCTCTCTGCCAGGCTCACCGTCTGTATACACAGCATCCCTTTCTTGCCCCCGGGTACCATACCGGACCCCACTATGTACCCGCACACGGCTCATGACTCCTCCTCGCATGGGGCATATATATACATCAGAACAGATAAATCTCATGGTGGGCACACTGAAATATCATATCAAGAGTAACCGGGTTTTTAAAACAATACATACTCTCTTTTTGAAATACTCACGGTTCCCAAATCCAGAAATATCATGGAAACAACATATCTCAATGCGTGAAATCATAAAGCAGGATATATGCGACATATGATAGAAATGTAAGCATATCCGTATATCATGCAACATAAAATAGTAATATGCACACATTGAGGGGAAAACCGCTCTTTTAAATGAATCCAGATTTTAAAATATATCTTGTGATTCCCAAATCTACAAAATAAAGCCAGAATCATCTATGTATGTGCAAATATGTATGTATGCAAATATGGGTGTACAATATGTGTGTACACAAGTATGAGTGTACAATATGTCTGTGCGCCAATATAGATGTACAAGTAGGTATATACGGAAGTATGAGTGTACAATATGTCTGTGCACCAATATGGATGTACAAGTAGGTATATACGCAAGTATGAGTGTACAATATGTATGTGTGCCAATATGTCATACAAGGAGTCATATCAAGATGCAACAATCCTACTGTGTCGTGTCATAGCAATTATCGATGATGAAGTGTGTGAGCCGGCAAGCAGGTATACGTGGAACATACGCATCATCGACAATGGTGCTGGTGTCCTGACAGCATGGGTTTAATATAACAATAAACACATTTACATATGCAATGCGATGCAAATAGCAAGAAATGCGGAAATCGAACAATAAACGCAACAGTGAAGAATCTACATCAATATGTAAATGTCATATGTTATGCCATTTGAAATAAGACGAATCGGAGTTTTTAGAAAAATAAAGGCTACGGTGTTTTTAAGAAAAGATGCGTCTTTTGAAAATATTCGTAGAATCCCTTAGCCTGTCTTTAAAATACTCACGATTCGTTAGTTTGAAAATAAGTATGACTCAGGTCTAGTCTAACATCTACTAAGTAACTACAGATCTAACTAACCAGCTAACCGAAAGGGTATGGAAACCACCTAAATCTGAGTCGATATATATATATATATATATATATATATATATATATATACATCTAATAGTCGGTGATCCCGCCTCAATAGTATCACATACGATATAATATACAATATGACATTCTCGAGTCAAGAGTGTGGATCTATCAGCAACACATAGCTCGTACGTAAATCCGTCGTCCGGCATCCCAAATCAGGGTACGGGTCCAATCTCACATTTATCTCATCAATTAACTGGTATCCTTATCATCATATCTCATGAACAGGGGTACTGATCTAAGTCTAGTACAAACCGATACCATCTATATAGATATATATGCGGGTGTAAAACACACGCCCAAATGCCCGCTAAAATCTCATGTCGTATCTCAAAATACGAACCACATCAATGTAGAGTTACTAGGCACTTTCATAAGGCTCATAAGGCATCAACCATGCCAAATCTAAATTTTTTCAAGTGCCAAACAACCTAAAACGAGGATCTTTGCTAGAGTTTTAGGGTTAACAAAGCATGTTAAACACTTTAACATCTAAGAGTTTGGGATTACAACCTTTTTAGTCCGTTCCTTCACTTCATAAGCTCCGTGTTGAGGTCCCTTCACCGCGATCATCATGTACCCGGACTCTAGAGAGGCTCCATGAAGAGATAGATGCAAACTTGCTTCCAATCTTCAACTACTAAGATGATCTACCTTGAAGAATCTCAAACCCAAGCTCTTGCTTCGCTAATCAGGTATTAGCAAAGCAAACACCCTAATCTAAGTGGCTAGAATAGATGAGGATGATGAAGTAGGAATTTAGCTCTCTTTTGTTTTCTTTATCTCACTCAAAATCATCACAAACCCAAAAGCTAGAAAGCTTTTCAAGAGAAAGAAGAAGAACAATTTCATTTGTGATGAATAATGAATTAATTGTAATGGTTACAAATCAACCATGGTTTAAGAAAGAAGGCTTAACCCTTGTAGAAATTTAACTAGGGTAAAGGGTTTGGGTTGGGTTAAGAAATATCTACACGAAATATCTTTATAAAATATCTAAGCTTTAAACAAAATAAAGCTTCTAGAAGCTTCATGAAAAAGCTAACCCAAATCAAACCCTAACATGTTTAATCTCCACAAATCATGTTGTATTTGTAATCATAACTTATTATAATATTATATATCACATATATAATATATTTTGCAACAAAAGAAAATAATACAATTAACATATATCGCATATATATCAATGTATTATCCAAGTGAGAAAAAGAATCTTTAAGTGAGCTTATATTAGTTAATGTAATATAATATATCAAATATATAATTATACATTAAATTATCGAATCAACACTTGATCCGATAATCCGGCTATTTCACAAATAACCGACTAATATAATCTGTATCAGTTCATCGTATCAACACTTGATCCGATGACCTGGCTATATCATATATACCCGCCCGATGTCACATATCGCGAGAATCTAATACGGTATCGCATACACGTATTATTCTCGGTCCCGCACATATCACATATGTGCTCCTACTCCGTTTTGCCTGAGCCAGGAAACCTTTGTGTAGGACTCTAAAGAATCGTTAATACGCCGGCAGTAGGTGATGATCATATCAAACACCTACAAGCTGCAAGCGATCAGCTAAACGTAACAGCCACCCAGGTATTGAGCGATCAGAAAATCAACAAGCAAGCCTGTACATTCTCCTGTGAATCCAATCAGTAACACTACCGTATAGTCCGGTCTCTTCATCTGATATGTCGCATATCTCACCTAGGGGTGGTAAATGTCAGACCCCAGTAGCTTGATAAGTCATGTCAATATAAGGTCCATAATAGTTCGAGAAACTACTGATAACACTTACCAGTAAATCTCAACAACCCTGGCCAGGGATTTCCAGTTATAGCCAATCGAACACGGCGCAACATCAACTCCCTATACCGGGAGAGACGAAACCCCTCCTATCGCTCATTGCCTCCATGTGATTCGGGACTGTACCCAAAAGCCACCGTCTTTCACGCCCTCTTGGACGTGATTAGGTGGAAATCAAAGTACAGTAGGAATCATACGAGACTCTATAATGATCTCGGGTCTACAGACTAACCTGTACCAGTGTCACCAGAGAACTGCCATCTGACATGAGGTATAATACCATCTGGGAGTTCTCGGCGAGTCCGTCCAGTATACCCAGTCTCCACTGAGCACCCGTATACCTTCTCTGATGTCAAATACCAATGGATATGGGATCATCCATCGCCCATCATATGGGTCAAGAAGCGCATACGCTAGTCTACTCTGGAGTTCGATGCCCTGTCTCGGTACTCCCATGACTAGGAACATTCGAAGGATGTACTTAGCGACTACACTGTCCCCATTAGTATGATCTGCATCATAGTCCTGGTAGTCAAGTACTCATCCTAAGGGCTTTATCAACATGTAACATAGAGACAATCAGAGTACATGTTAATATAAAGGGCAACCAGATAGCATACTATCATGTCGAGTAAGAAAGTCCTCCCTATATATGTCTATCCACTACAATATACATCGTATGTACAGTAATGGCCTCTAGGGCATACATATTACTAACAATCTCCCACTTGCACTAGGTCCATCTGTTGTGGTATTGCATACCCAACAATCAGCTGTGGTTGAAGTATCTCATACTCGACCATCCCATAAAAGTCTCTACTGGGAAATGGGCCTTTGTGAATGGATCCGCGCTGTTGTCCTCTGTGTCTACTCTCCTAACCTCGATCTCCCTAGAGATCAACCATCTCCATGATCAGGCGATACTGCCTAAGAATATGTCTGGATCTCTGATGGGACGGGGGTTCCTAGGCATAAGCCACAACTCCATTGTCACACAATGGCAGGAACGAAGTTCATCTCATGAACTAAAATATATCCAGACTGCCTCTTTGGTAGCATCCTTGGTAGCGATGTATCTTGCCTTTAATCGTCTATTAAGTCACGGTATCTAGCTTGAAACTCTTCCAACATACCGTCCCTCCACTGAGGGTAAAGACAATGCCTGCGACTGACATTCAGTGTCCTTATCACCCTGGAACCTTTCCAGTGATTCTCCCCAGGATCGATTAATACCATCTCACTACAACTAGTGGGAATCCTAACATCCAATTAGATCTATCTCATAGATCCATAACCCAGGATTTAGAAGGTATCACCTTGATCCTATATGGAGAATCTTTGTGATAAGAGGAGATTGACCGAGCGTAGCATAGGAAACTCCTTCTCTATCAAGAGTATATCATCCACGTACTATACGAGGATCACCACTATAATCCCTACTACCTTTTTGTATATACTCGATTCATCTACCATTTTGATGAAGTCAAACTCCTTGACTACTACATCAAAACAGATGTTCTAACTCTGCGATGCCTGATTTATCCCATAAAACATCTTGCACACGTTTCCACTGCTTCCACTGTCTATGAAGCCCTATGGCTGTGTACTTATAGACGCTCTCTTCCAAATCACTATTTAGAAAAGCAGTCATGACACCCAACCGCCAGATATCGTAGTCATGGTATGTAGCAGTGGCAAGTAGGATCTGGATGGACTTAAGCATAGCTTTGAAAGTCTCAACTTTTCCATGTACACCAAGTTATCTTCTCAAGATTTACTTGCTCTTGATGGGGATTTAACCCTTCAGATAAAGCAACCAAAGTCCATACTTTGTTGGTGTATAAGGATTCCATCTCAGATCGCTAAGCATCCAGCCATTCTCACAGAGTCCCTACTCCTGATGGCCTGCTCGAAACTACTTGGATCATCATCTCATGATGCAATCCTCGCTCCCACTGTCATAGAGAAACCGAAGTATCTCTCAGGTGGATGAGGAACCCTACCAAATCGGCGGAGAGGCTGAGGTTCGTTGGAAACTATTGAATCCTCCGGTTCTACCAAATCATCAGCTGCAGTTTGTTTTGGCTGGAACTACCTCCAGTTCTACCTTATAACCACTAATTTCTTCACAAGAAATTCCCTTACCCAAAGGTGGCATGCTGAGAAAACATCTTTTGTTCCTCAGTTTGGTAGAAGATATTCATTTGCGAATGCTTAGGATATCCAACAAACTTCCACAGAACTGACCTTGCCTCGAACTTGTCCGGATTTTTCTTTTGATATAGGCCGGACAATCCCAAATCTTAACTTCCTTAAGAGATGGGCTCTTCCCATACCATATCACATATGGAGTGGTAGGCATCTGATTTGGTTGGAACCCTATTCAATAGGTATGCAACTTCTCAAGTGCATAATCCTAAAAGAAAATAGGCAACTCAGTAGTACTCATCATAGAGCACACCATATCACATAGGGTGCGATTGCTCCGCCCCGATACACCGACGTGCTGTGGTGTATACGGAGGAGTAATGCTGAGAGAGAATCTCATTCTCTTTTAGAATAGTCCAGGAATTCCGTGTTCAAGTATTCTCCTCCTTGATCACATCAAAGGACATAATACTTATACCCGTTTTTGGTTCTCTACTTCTAACTTATATTCTGTGAATATCTTAAAAGCTTCGGACTTGTGTTTCAACAGGAACATATGTCCGGATCTTGAGAGATAATCAGTGAATGTAATGAAGTACAAAGAACCGGTCCTGGCATATGTAGACAGGGGACTTTCATACATCAGCATGTATCAATCCCAAGAGTTCAATAACTCTTTCTCTGTTTCCAATAAATGGAGCTATGGTCATCTTATCTTTGTGACATGACTGGCAAGTTTTACAAGATATAAATCCAAACTAATTTAAATATGTATCTTTATGTAACTTCGGCTAGTCGGGTCGCATTGATATGACCTAGTCTACAATACCTCAAGAAAGATTCGTTCATTTCTGAACTCTTCCTCTTGTGTGTGTTCTGTACATTAAGAACTGTGGTTTGATTTAGAACGTCTATGCTTTTAGATAACGTGCCTGAACCGATCAACTCTTGATATAGGAAATGTTCAAAACATTATCCAATAATACAAAATTATATCCTTCTTTACTAATAAAGAGACTGATATGATGTTGTATATCAGGTTCGGTATCTAATAACATTCATTCAGAATCAATGTATTCTGGTAATACAGGGTGATAACTGCTAACAGACTTGGCTGCAACACTTGCATCATTTCCAACTCTTGAAACTTATCACCTGTTCTCAGTTCTCTAACTATCTCTAGCCCTTGTAACAAATTACATTTGCGGGATCCTGATCTGGTATTTCATCCCTAGGACGTAAAGGATACTGAGAAATAGTTCTTGGTAATGAACACACCCGAAGAAGATGCATCAGCATGTACTTTCTTCGTTTGGGTGGCACGGGAATTCTGGTAATCCCCTATTTCCTGCTCGGTCTTTATAACAATTATAAGTTGGAGCGGGACCAACGTTCCCTAGCGCAGTATAACAAGCGGGTTCGGTCAATACATCCGTATTATTATCTTGATTAAGGCATGATATGGTCGCTACCTGGAGAGAGAGAGAAGAAAACTCTCAGCGTATGCTCTTGCAAGATTAGATCGGTTATCAATATATCTAATCAGGATGGCTCCCACAGTTTTAGTCAAATCTTCCTTCAAACCCTAAAAGGAAACACTAGCCGGGATTAATTACACGCTACAAGTTCGTCAATCTTTCAGCCAGGCTAGTGCCGGTACTTTGAGGGAGGTTCCCCGTGCTTTCGCACGGACCTAATTAAAGTAAACCTCGTTTTCTCAGAGGCTTAACCCCGTTGACACCTTTCTAGACACCTACTTGATCGGCTAATTGTAATGTGAAAAACTCTCCTAGGAATAACTTTTACTCGCAGCGGGTATCAGGATCCAACTATCTCATAGGAGGTATGCAATCTCATTGCAAATTTCAACACTTGAAATTCCCAATAATATTTTACCCTTAGTACTTATGACCTTAACTATGGTCAACATATCATAAGCACTAGTTAAGTTCTACCCGTCATTTCATGATTAATTAGACCCACCCACATGACCCTCAACTATGGTCGACATAATCACATGACTGTCCTAATTAATCGCATAATATGCTGTGTAGGAAGACATCACTTAGCTACCGTACACTACGCCTCAACTATCGTCGACATACGCAGCACGAATACTAAGTACTCTACTTCCTAAAATGACGGAGGGCTACGACAGGTTTTTAAGAGAACCTTTTGCGTAATGAACTCGATATCGTTGTAGAATCGAGTGATTTTTGAAAAGGAGTGTTTTTGAGGTTTTTAATAGTTTTGCTAAAGAGGTCACTCCCGGTGAAGGGATCTCGGCTTTTTCCTTATCGAATAAGGTGCTGGATATTCTACAAGGAATACCGCTGTGCAAAGCAGGAACTATAAAAAGCAATCAAAAGACAAACCGAATTTGTAGCATCTGCTAGTTTTGCTAAAGAGGTCACTCCCGGTGAAGAGATCTCGGCTCTTTCCTTATCGAATAAGGCACTGGATATTCTACAAGGAATACCGCTATGCAAAGCAAGACTAGTGCTACCAGTTTTCGAAACAAGTTTCTACAACATCTTTAGGTTTCTTTTATTTCATTAATCTCATTAATGAAGTCCCATTTTATTATGCTTCACAAGCAACACATTTGAAACGAAATCAACAATATACAATATATATCTCATATATATAATATAAACATTCGTCTCAGGCAGTAATATGATCTCATCATAGAACATTGCAGCAGAAGAACATATATAAAATATTGGATATATTAAGAGGTCCGTGTTTTAATGCGAGCCTGTATAAAAACACAGATTCCACGGTCGCGATGAATAGCCAATCCCACACCCCTAGACCCCTATGAGAGCGGCAAGCAACCCTACCAATTCTAGAGTTAGGAGACCCGGTCTCGACTCCTCGAGATAGTCTCCCACTAGACCTTATAACCCGGTTACTTGTGCTCCCCGCCTTGGGTCTATCCTAATGAGGAAAAGTAAATAATATACAATGGTGACATCAACCTCAACCCGGAAGTGCCCCAATAAAAGAATATTACATACAATAAATTTTACATGAATGAAAAAGAAACCCTCATCTCACATAAAACCCCCGGCTATTCAGAACACGACGATCCAATATAATATATCACAGCAACACATAATATCTCATATCATCAACGTAAACAAGTATGCGTATCTCGATTGTCGTTGATGTATAGTAACGAAGCCGGCAATACCCCACATACTACGCTTACGGTCACAGAAAAAAAGTGTAAAACTACAATATTTGGAATCCACAATCACTTTAGACATCTTAAATCCGAAATATCACATACTTCGCATTTCATGCCTAATTTTATGAATTCCACATATTGTATCACATTCCAGATAAATAGACAATGTTAAACTTTCCGATCGAATAATCAAACACCCAAGATTTCCCAAATAGCTCAACACTTGAGCGGAGTTCAAAAATCCCAGAACATGTCACAGCCTCAATGAAACAGCCGTAGAAGGGTCAAACTAACGCCTCACATGTGGCAACGCTAAACTACCACAAACCCTAGGGTTCAGTGGCAGTTTTGACGGTCACATAATCGAGTTAAGCTTACGTTCTTCTAGAAGGTCTACAGATACGCTTGCATGATTTCCCGAAAGTTTTAAACTCGTGGAAAAATCCAACACTTGAAAATTTTCCGACAGGGGAAAAAGTGAGTAATTGAAATCCGTTCGAACTTTTTAACACGTTCTAAATTACCTGAAATACTAAACGATGTTAAACTTTCCGATCGAATCAACGAATTCTTAAGATCTCCAGAACACTCAACACTTGAGTAATATTAAAAATTCCCAGAGGCATGTAGTAATACCTACGGATATTACCTAGAAACATCTATCCCTAATACCCAAGTACGGCCGCGGAACCGCCGCGCAAAGCATGGTATTGCCGCGGTTCCGCGGCGACTTGAGGGAATTAGGAGTTTGTATTTCACAGTAATCCTTAGAATTCCCTGCTTAATTTTCTGAGTATTTTTAATACGGAAGAAACCAACTTTTTAGAAAATTTCTAGAGAGGGGGTCAAAAACGATGTTTCGGGGTTCGATAAGACTTTTAACTTCGTCTAGACAACGCCTAAACCTCTAGCTTGGCTCTGATACCACTGTAGGGCTACTAGGCTCTATCACAAGACTTATAAGGCATCAACCATGCCGAATCTAAATTTTTTCAAATGCCGAACAAGCTAAATCGAGTTTCTTTGCTAGAGTTTTAGGGTTAACAAAGCATGTTAAACACTTTAACATCTAAGAGTTTGGGATTACAACCATTGTAGTCCGTTCCTTCGCTTCATAAGCTCCATGTTGAGGTCCCTTCACCGCGATCATCATGTACCTGGACTCTAGAGAGGCTCCATGAAGAGATAGATGCAAACTTGCTTCCAATCTTCAACTACTAAGATGATCTACCTTGAAGAATCTCAAACCCAAGCTCTTGCTTCGCTAATCAGGTATTAGCAAAGCAAACACCCTAATCTAAGTGGCTAGAATAGATGAGGATAATGAAGTAGGAATTTAACTCTCTTTTGTTTTCTTTATCTCACTCAAAATCATCACAAACCCAAAAGCTAGAAAGCTTTTCAAGAGGAAGAAGAAGAACAATTTCATTTGTGATGAATAATGAATTAATTGTAATGGTTACAAATCAACCATGGGTTAAGAAAGAAGGCTTAACCCTTGTAGAGATTTAACTAGGGTAAAGGGTTTGGGTTGGGTTAAGAAATATCTACACAAAATATCTTTATAAAATATCTAAGCTTAAAACAAAATAAAGCTTCTAGAAGCTTCATGAAAAAGCTAACCCAAATCAAACCCTAACATGTTTAATCTCCACAAATCATGTTGTATTTGTAATCATAACTTGTTACAATATTATATATCACATATATAATATATTTTACAACAAAAGAAAATAATACAATTAACATATATCGCATATATATCAATGTATTATCCAATTGAGAAAAGGAATCTTTAAGTGAGCTTATATTAATTAATGTAATATAATATATCAAATATATAATTATACATTAAATTATCGAATCAACACTTGATCCGATAATCCGGCTATTTCACAAATAACCGACTAATATAATCTGTATCAGTTCATCGAATCAACACTTGATCCGATGACCCGGCTATATCACATATACCCGGCCGATATCACATATCGCGAGAATCTAATACGGTATCGCATACACGTATTATTCTCGGTCCCTCACATATCATATATGTGCTCCTACTCCGTTTTGCCTGAGCCAGGAAACCTCTGTGTAGGACTCTAAAAAATCGTTAATACGCCGGCAGTAGGTGATGATCATATCAAACACCCACAAGCTGCAAGCGGTCGCTAAACGTAACAGCCACACAGGTATTGAGCGATCAGAAGATCAACAAGAAAGCCTGTAAATTCTCCTGCGAATCAATCAGTAACACTCTCGTACAGTCCGGTCTCTTCGACTGATATGTCGCATATCTCGCCTAGGGGTGGTAAATGTCAGACCCCAGTAGCTTGATAAGTCATGTCGATATGAGGTTCATAACAGTTCGAGAAACTACTGATAACACTTACCAGTAAATCTCAGCAACCCTGGCCAGGGATTTCCAGTTATAGCCAATCGAACACAGTGCAACATCAACTCTCTATACCGGGAGAGAAGAAACCCCTCCTATCGCTCATTGCCTCCATGTGATTCGGGACTGTACCCAAAAGCCACCATCTTTAACGCCCTCTTGGACGTGATTAGGAGGAAATCAAAGTACAGTGGGAATCACACGAGACTCTATGATGATCTCGGGTCTACATACTAACATGTACCAGTGTCATCAGAGAACTGCCATCTGACGTGAGGTATAATACCATCTGGGAGTTCTCGGCGAGTCCGTCCAGTGTACCCAGTCTCCATTGAGCACCCGTATACCTTCTCTGATGTCAAACACCAATGGAAATGGGATCATCTATCGCCCATCATATGAGTCAAGAAGCGCATACACTAGTCTACTCTGGAGTATCGATGCCCTGTCTCGGTACTCCCACGACTAGGAATATTCGAAGGATGTACTTAGTGACTACACTGTCCCCATTAGTATGATCTGCATCATAGTCCTGGTAGTCAAGTACTCATCCTAAGGGCTTTATCAACATGTAACATAGAGACAATCAGAGTACATGTTAAGATAAAGGGCAACCAGATAGCATACTATCATGTCGAGCAAGAAATTCCTCCCTATATATGTCCAAGCATCCACTACAATATACATCGTATGTACAGTAATGGCCTCTAGGGCATACATATTACTAACAATCATATCACCGACCTCATGGCATCATGCCCAATCTCATCGACTCATCTCCAAATATCATCCACTATCCTCATCATCCAAGTGTAGGTATACGAGTATATATATATATATACACAGTCCCATACCTTTGTGTGTGTGTGTGTGTGTGTGTATATATATATATATATCTTCCTAAGTACGCATAAGTAAACAGTAAGCATGTATGTGCGTATGAGTGTAAACCTATTCTAGGGTTCACGGCTAGGAAGCTATACTAGTTCACTTCTAATAACCCTAAACTAACCATTGAACACCTAATCATATCCTGAAAATCCATGTCACACATAAAAGATATCATATCTATATATTTATATACTAGTCATCGAACTGCGGGGGTGCTATATGCCATCCACCCGACTTCCCCCATAGATATAATCTACTCATCTTGACCTTCGCTTGCCAATGTCGACGTCGCAACGCGCTTGCTTGTCATTTCGAAGTCTTCGCGAGGGTACCTACACATCATAGCGTATCGTATCACATTAAAAACCAAGTCAAAACCAAAACGACACGCGGAACTCGCATAGGTCAAAACCTATGGTTTGCCCTCGCAAAACAACCCGATATCACTCGATATAGACGTACAAACGTCACATGATCGAGATAAAGCACAAATACTAAAATCCAGAATTTAAAATACACAAAACCATAGCTCGAATCAAAATAGCAACACATGTATTCAGTCCCAGATTTTGATTAAGGTGCAAACAATGTTCCAAAACAATACTGGAGTGATGTATAAAGTGTAAATGAGCTATGGAAGCAACCAGGACCCCTGACTCCACCAGGTGGCCGGCCCCCTACCCTAAAATTCCGGCGACATCGGCCCTGGTAGGGAGTTGGGGTGTCATGTTTGTAGGGTAGTCTCCTGGTAGTCAATATAGGGTAATAGTCTTGCTAGTTTTTCCAGTAAGTGTCTAGGGTCACTCCAGATTCCCTGTAGGCTACCAATCTAACACAAAAACCAAGATTTGGTAAATAAAGTTTAAGTCGTGGCAATGTCATAATACTATATTGTAGGAAATTGGTCCCAGATTTGGATGAGGGTGATAACCATGTGAGCAAACAACACTAGGGAGATATATAGGGTATATGTGACCTACAGAAGAAACCTGGACCCACACCCTCACCAAGTAGCCGAGCCCTCTCTCATGACAAACCAGTCTCGTCGGCCCTGCTTGCACCAATGGGGTTCGTGCTCTCAGGGTGTCTTCCTAGGGTCAATTCTAAGCTTCTGAAGTTGTTTATTTTTCCAGTAAAAATCCCAGTTCATTCCAGATTTACCTGCACACTCAAAGTTCACAAACCGACATTGCAAAGTTCTGTAAATCCGTATTTTTTGGGTTTCAGTTGGGTTGGTCTTGGTTTCTATCAATTGGGAGGGGTTTAAGGTCACCACTAGGCCTCAATTCACAATCACAACTCGATTCAAACCCTATCCCTCTCTAGAAATCTCCAAAGTTCATCAAATTGCATCAAATCACAACTAAACACAAATATGGTTTAAAGTGAAGGAAAAACTACACTAAGTGTGAAGGGATTACCTCATTTAGCACCCATGAATCCTCCACAGCGCCAAAATGAAAACTTTCTTGGTCCATAGTATAGCTTGTGAGCTTGTGCACCTTTTTTGTGAAGTGGGAATGAGGTTTTGGGTTTGTTTTGGAGATGAAGTGGGGTGATTTGTGGAGGAGGGAGGAGAAGGGCAGCAGCAAAGAAAGGGAGGGGAGAGGAAATAAGTGAATGAATGAAGAGGGAATGGCTCAAGATCCATGTTGACCCCTCACCCTCTCTTTCTCTTTCTTGCCCATACCTCTATATTCTATTCTTTTCTTTTCTTTTCTATTTTCCTTCTCTCCTCAATAGTGAATCCAAAGCAAAGAATGAAAAATGATGATAAGGCGATGTAGGAAAATGTAACACAAGTGTGAAATGATATGGTGCATGTTTTGCACAAAACACGCTTAATCCGCGATTAGCGATTTTTAATCGCAATTAGCACTAAAATAGTGTCAAATAAATCATAAAATTTCATAATTTGCATAAATCAGATAAAGCACCCTCATTTTAGTAATTTCCAAAATTTTCAAAATTTTTCCTCAATTTATCGGTATTTAATTATACCGCCTTATTAAAATATTCAATATAATATTATTTAATTATAAAAGTTCCCAAAAATAATTTTTTATTTTTTTGAAATGTTACATATGTGCAACTCCCAACTAATCGACGTATAGCAATTAGCGCAAGTTTACGAACACATATATCCAAACACAGAAAACCGATAGCCAAGAACTTTAGAATTTTGATCGAAACATATTTTCTGTGTCTACCCCATGTACAAACTAGTACACAAACCATACTGGGTAGAAAGCAAATATACTAGAAATCACAACACCACAAATAAGAACCACAGAAGAAAACCGAGTCAACTCGACCTCGACTCGGCCGCGGAACCGCCGCGAAACACACCGTTTCGCCCGCTTCTGCGGTCGTCTTGGCGAGTTAATGGCTCATTTTTCTCGTGTGTTATTAGAATTCCTTGCTTGTAATTTTAAGGCCTCTGAAATAATTTTTAGACCGGATTTTGAAAACGACAACAAGCTTGGGTTTTAATGTGATGTTTTCGGGTTTTTCCGACGATCAAAGTTCTAACTACTTGCTAACTAGCTAGTTAAGGTTTAATAGTCTCTGATACCACTGTAAGTCGATGTCACGTACCCTGCGGGTTCACGGGGAGGCGGAATATGCGAAAAACAATTTTCACGGGCTTCGTAACACCGACTAAACTCCAGGATTGATACTAAACCCTAACTAACTAAACTACCATGAGGTTTAACTACTCGAAAGAAAGTTATACCTCCTAATATCAAGTCCATCGGGTCTTCTTGTTCTCCTCCTCCTCGTCTTAAGCTCCTCAAAGTGTACGGATCGCGCTTGATCGTCGGCCTCCTCAAGTCAAAGACAATCCACCCGAGAGTCTATAGTTCGAGCTCCAACCTCAATACCGAGGTAACTAGGGTACCTAGTTCGCTAAACTAGATAGCCTAGATGATGTAGAGAGTGATTATGGATTGTTTAGTCTTAAGAACCCTAGGTTTCTCAACACATAAGACAATTAGGGTTTGAGGAAGAAGAAGAGAGCTCTTGAGGAGAGAGAGTGTTGAAGATAATTATGGAATGAAAATGGCTAAGTCTTGTGATGAATGAAGCATACAATAATTCACAAATGAAAATACCAAGCATGCTTCAATAGTCACCCCATGAGTCACCCCAAGTAGCCATGCTTCATTTAATGAAAATCCATACCCCATACCTCCACCTCATTAACCATTTAAGCTAAATGGTTATACAAGAAATGAGGTGTCTTCTTCTAGAAGAACTCTTGAGTAAATTACAAGAATACCCCTCACCGTATATACATACATGTATCCGTATTCCGAAAAATACGAATTCAAAGATACGAAACTAATCCAATAATCTAATACTAGAATCTGGCTTAAACTAAAGCCCACTAGTATTATCCGTTCGAATCATGATCCGTACATAAGTACACGTATATGATCGAACCTTGTCATAAAACCATACGACCTCTACATCGTTTTGCCCGAAGCAGGGAAACCCTCTATGTGGGACTCTAAAGACTCGACAGTACGCTGCCAATGGGTTTAACCACAAGCACGTCAGCAGTACTAGTTGCACGTAACGGCTACCCAGGTATCTTCGATAAGAAGGCCGATGAGAAAACTCATCCGAACTCCTACTGAGCCTATCTGTGACAATCTCCGTACAGTCCGGTATGTTGATCTAAGAGTATCACATATTGGGCCAAGGGGCGGTAGCCGTCAGACCCCTAATAGCGCAATAAGTTGTGTCGGGGTAGATCCCAAAACACCCTAAGAAACTACTGAAGTACCTACCAGTAAATCTCGCTTGCCCTGGCCAGAGACTTTGTCTAACGACTTTCCGAACACAGCGCGATATCAACCCCCATACCGGGAGAGATGAATCCTATCTAACCACTGCTGCCTCCAAGTGCTTCGGGACTGCACCCAACTACTACCTGTTTGCATGACTCATTTGAGCCATGGTAGGGCAATGATCTAAGTACAATGGGAACACACTCGAGGCGAAGTAGCGATATCAAGTTAACAAACTATGTTGTCCTCATGTCACTTGGAAACTGCTACCTGACGATAGGTATATGTCACGACCCGAAAGTACAGAACGTGACTGGTACTTAGATTACGAGACGTCTAAAGGCGTACCGTAACCTAAGTCAGCCAAAGCCCAGAAAAATCTAAACCAAAATCAAAAGAGTGTGAAGGAAAACCTTACATGAAAACGATTTTTAAATCAATTAAGTTGCATAGAATCCCTTTTTAAAAACATCAAAAATTTCCGAAAATTTCGGCAGAGTCTCCTCTGTAAATTCTATCCCCCAAAATGGGTACAACAAGATATATATAACCTGTAATCATAAAATGGCATCCCCAAGCGGGAGCTAGCTCTTCGCCCAAGGCGGATCACAACCACACGCAATATATAAGTAATATCAAGAAAAGAGCATAAAAGAAATGCAAAATATCAGAAAACACAACGTCGGCTCAAGTGAGCTCGACCCAAAAGAAACCACATATATACAAATCTCTCAGTCTCATCACTAGGTCGCATATACAAATGGAAAGTGGTAGATGGAGAATACTAGATACAATGATAGAGCAAAAAGAAATAAAGTGTGCTCGCAACACACCTACGAGAAATGTCGCGAGTCAGAGCAAAAGGAGCTGATGATAAGATAGCCCGCCGCTACAAGGATGACGGGTCCGACCTGCAAGATACTGTGGCACAATGGGGGTGAGTTGCCAGCTCGTGAGTAGAATATAACATCTAGTAAGGTAATCGTAAGAATGCACGCAAATGTGTCACAGCATGTATGTCCAGATGTGATGTAATACCTCTAGTATGGATGCATATGTATGCAATGTCATTACTAAATATTTAAGTGTTTTAAATGCTAAGAGTTCTGCATTCTTAACTTTAGAAAAAGGAATATCTGTATAATAGCTAAATACCATCAAGAAATCATCTGAAAACCGTGTCAAGCATCGACACCAAATATGAAATCACCTCTGTCTCAATGTCTCAAAATATCGGGCTCCGTCGGTCCAGATCGGCCCATGTAATCAAATCTCACGACAACGGTCGGTATCCTCCGGATATCCGCCGCGCCAGACATCACCGGTAGGTAGTCTTCCACTGCCAGGCTCATCGTCTACAACTCGATCTTCTTGCCCCGGGGTACCATACCGGGCCCACCATGTACCCGAGACGGTTCATCCACTCCTCGAATCGGGTCTCGAAATCCAACAGAAAACATGAAAACTCATGGTGGACGATGCATACATCACGAGAAAACCGCAACTTGTTTTAAAAATGATAAATATAAGCTTTTGTTAAATTCTTGCGGTTTTCCCCAAAAATCCAGAAATCGCAGCAATACTGAAATCCTCAAGAAAATCATAATGTCCAACATGTTGTATATGATAAATGTCTATGATATCAAGGTATGCGATGTGAATTGTGGCTAGAAATCTATGTAAGTATGATGATGATGCGAAATATATACATGCTATGCAATTTCATATATCATGTATGATGCAAGTGGCGATACTAAGCTAAACAGGTTCTATGGTGCACGTGGCATGGCAATTACCAAAGGCATGTGTGTCAAATGAATAGTGCGCGTGCAACAGATGCCAATGGTAATGGTGTTCGTGTCCTACACAGTGATATCGCATATGTGTATATGAATGTTCATGCAATCTAGTATACGGTTAGCTGTAAGGGTATGCAATGTAAATAAAGGGGTAAGCTAACTAGCAATACAAGTCTTGCAAGAAATAAGGTAATCCTAACTAGGGGGCGCCTCGCGCCATCCAGACGATTCCCCCATAGATGAATACATCTACTCACCTGAATGCCTCGCTAATCCGATCCGACCACCGCCTTGCCTTTACGCGCCGTGTCCGATATTTCCCCGACCGATCCTAGCATTGCATAACACAATATAAGATTACATACCCCTAAAATGATGCAAGTCACAATATACAAATATCGACGCTCTCGAATTAAACATAACGTGCACTCGGTGAGCGGGAAAACACACGAAAATCGCTAAATCTTAACTAGAATCGTCATTTCGGGGCAATCGACAAAACTAAAACCCGACTAGACAAAACCCCGCATTCGCGCACACTAATAGTCGTATATGAAGCTAATTATATCGCTAATATAACGCAATTTGATCACCTCCTAATTTTTATAAAAATCTAGAAAGCATTCGCATACCGATTCGATGCAAATATCGCAAATTTGCGATAAAAAATAACTACTATCAAGCATACTCATCCAACCATACAACTAGCTAACCATAACACTTACTTCAACCTATTAGAAATGCTTCAAACCCTAATCCACAATCAAATCCCTTTCTTGAATTTCATGAACAAGCAATTTCTATTAAATTAATATTCCAAAATTCAATTTTAGCACATTTAAACTACAATTTAACAAATAGTTTAGAATTTTCACTTCATAAGCTTGAACCCTAGCTTGCTCAAGCCACCAAAGATGCCTCCTTTCTTCAAGTTTTTAAACTAATTTGGGTTGGAAAGGGGTGGACAAGGATTGTGGTTTGAATTTATGAAGAAAAGTATGAAATTTTTGTAGATTTTGTTGATTTTTTTGCAAGAATTTGAAGGAAAATGGTGAAAAAATTTGGGCTGTAGGAGGGGGGGCTCGGCCTGAGCAAGAGGAGAGGGAGAATGAGAGGATGTGTAGAAAATGCCATGAAGAAAAATATCATCTAAGGTCAAATGAAGCTTTCACATCAAGATTTTTCAAAAACAACCGTTTTCTTATCATTTTTTCATATGTTTCTTACACCCTTGAAAAAAATCTTGAAAAGTTATGATGCAATTTTATTAACACTAAATTTTAATTTATAAAGATTCCTAATTAAGAAATTTACCTAATTAAATTTGTATTTATCACTCATTTATTGTATTTTTAAAAGCTTAAAATAATATTAAAAATAATTAATTACGGAATTTTTTTTATTTAACTAGAAAATTATAAGTGGCATTTTAGTGACCAATTTATAGTAATATCTTATCTAAATTTTGTATAATTAGGTCTACAATGAAAAATACCTATTTTGACTTTTTACGGAAAAAGCTGAAAAATTAGCCGATTACCGAAAAACTGCTTAAACGGTTTTCGAAGAGTTACAATCTTCCCCCCTTAAAGAAATTCGGTCCCCAAATTTAAATTTTAACTAGCGTACCTTCAAAACGATGGGGATATCTCTTCCACATCTCGACCTCGGTCTCCCAGGTGACCTCATCTCTGTTCGGGCCACGCCAAAGGACCTTGACGGACGGTATAACCTTCGACCTCAATTTCTTCACCTGCCGATCCAGAATGACCACCGGCTGCTCGATGAATGAAAGATCACGCTCTAGCTGGCTCGTCTGGTGCTGAATCGCATGGGAAGGATCATGAAGGTACTTGCGGAGCATCGAGACATGGAACACGGGGTGAACATCGGGGAAGCTGGGCGGAAGAGCTAACCGATAAGCGACTGGACCAATACACTCTAGGATCTCGAAAGGACCAACATATCTAGGACTCAGCTTCCATTTCCGCCCAAATCTCATCACACCTTTCATCGGAGAGACCTTCAGGAAAACATGATCGCCAACAGCGAACTCGAGTCGGCGACGGCGCCTGTCAGCATATGATTTCTGCCTGCTCTGTGCCGTTCTCATCCTGTCCCAAATCAGCTGTATCTTCTCGGTCATCTCCTATACGATTTGCGGCCTCAAAATACTGCTCTCCTTGAGCTCTGTCCAACATACAGGCGATCGACATCTCCTCCTATATAAAGCCTCGAAAGGTGCCATCTGAATCGTCTCCTAGAAGCTATTATTGTAGGAAAACTCGATCAAAGGCAATTGACGATCCCAGCTACCACCGAAATCTAAAACACAAGCTCTGAGCATGTCCTCAAGAGTCTGAATAGTACGCTCCGACTGACCGTCAGTCTGCGGATGAAAGGCTGTGCTAAAACTCAATCGGGTGCCCAATGCTTCCTGAAGTTTCTGCCACAACCGGCTGGTAAACTGGGTGCCCCGGTCGGACACAATGCAAGTCGGAACACCATGCAGTCGCACTATCTCATCAATATAAACCTGGGCATACTGAGAAAATCCAAAAGTGGTCTTCACTGGCAGGAAGTGAGCCGCTTTCGTCAGTCGATCCACAATCTCCCAAATAGAGTCATACCCTCGACTGGTCCTGGGTAGACCCACAATGAAGTCCATGGAGACCTGCTCCCACTTCCACTCAGGGATGGGCAAAGGCTATAACTCACCGGCTGGCCTCTGGTGCTCGGCCTTGAGTTGCTGACAAGTCAGGCATCTCGACACAAAGTCTGTAACATCCCTCTTCATCTCGTCCCACCAGTAAACCTCTCTCAAATCACGGTACATCTTGGTGGAACCTGGGTGAACACTGTATACTGATCTATGTGCCTCCTCGAGAATATCATGCCTCAGTCCCTCTGAATCTGGCACGCACAGTCGAGTCCCAAATCGAAGTATCCCCTGATCATCAATCACGAACTCAGAAACTCTGCCCTGCCGAATCTGCTCAATAATCTCTAAGATACGGGCATCGCCGGACTGTGCCTCGCGGATACGGTCAAGTAACTATGGGCATGCTCTGAAATGGGCCAGCTGTCCCCTTGTAGGAGTAAACTCGAACTGCACTCTGCTATCACATGAAACCTGCCAATCCACCGTCGACTGCATCTGTACTGCGCTCAAACAAGATAAGCTACCTCCGGGCTTCCTACTCAAAGCATCTGCCACCACATTCGCCTTGCCCGGATGGTATAGAATCTCGCAGTCATAATCCTTCACCAACTCCATCCAACGGCGCTGTCTCAGGTTCAGATCTCGCTGCTGGAAGATATACTTCAAACTCTTGTGGTCAGTGAATATCTGGCACGACTCACCGTATAGGTAATGTCTCCAGATCTTAAGTGCAAATACCACAGCAGCCATCTCTAAATCATGAGTGGGGTAGTTCTGTTTGTGTTTCCTCAGCTTCCGAGAACCATACGCGATAACTCTGTCGTGCTGCATCAATACACAGCCCAGCCCCACTCGAGAAGCATCACAATACACCACGAACCCGCCTGATCCTGAAGGCAATGCTAACACTGGTGCAGTAGTCAGACGAGTCTTTAACTGCTGGAAACTATCCTCACATGCCTGGGTCCAATCAAAAGGAACCCCCTTCCAGGTCAATCCGGTCAACGGTGCAGCAATGCGGGAGAAATCCTGGACAAAACGTCGATAATAGCCTGCCAGACCTAGAAAACTGCGAACCTCTGTAACTGATACTGGTCTAGGCCAACGCTGAACTGCCTCGATCTTCTTCGGGTCCACACAAATACCATCTCTCGTCACCACATGACCCAAGAAGTCGACACTGTCTAACCAGAATGCGCACTTGGAAAATTTGGCGAACAGCTGATGCTCCCTCAAAGTCTGCAATATGATACGTAAGTGCTGCTCATGCTACTCCCGGCTCCGAGAATAAACCAAGATGTCGTCAATGAACACAATAATGAACTGATCGAGATACGGCCTGAATACACGGTTCATCAAATCCATAAATGCTGCCAGGGCATTGGTGAGCCCGAACGACATCACCAAGAACTCATAATGACCATATCGAGTACGGAAAGCGGTCTTCGGAATATCCTCCTTCCGAACCCGCAACTGGTGATAACCTGACCGTAAATCAACCTTCGAGAAAAACCCTGCACCCTGGAGCTGATCGAATAAGTCATCAATGCGTGGTAGGGGATATCTGTTCCGCACAGTAACCTGGTTCAGCTGACGATAATCAATGCATAAGCGCATACTTCCGTCCTTCTTCTTAACAAACAGGACGGGAACACCCCAAGGTGACACACTCGGTCGGATAAGCCCTTTGTCCAGCAAGTCCTGTAACTGATCCTTTAGCTCTCTCAGCTCCGCCGGGGCCATCCGATAAGGCGGTATAGAGATAGGCCCCGTGCCGGGGATCAGGTTGATGCAGAACTCAATCTCACGCTCTGGTGGCAGACCAGGCAGCTCGTCAGGGAATACATCAGGAAACTCTCTCACAACAGGGACCTGGTCCAACGGAACCTCTGTGGAGCTAGTATCACAAACATAGGCTAAGAATCCCTGACACCCTTTTCTTAAGAGCTGACCAGCGCGAAGAGAAGAAATCAAGCTGGAAAGGGTAGCGCTACGATCTCCCTGAATCACAAGAACCGGCTCACCAGGAAAACTGAATCTGACTGCTTTCTCACGGCAGTCCACAGATGCATAACAGGTGGCTAGCCAGTCCATACCAAGAAGAACGTCAAAGTCTAGCATATCGAGGAGAATCAAATCAACTGAAGAATCTCTCTCCCCGATACGAACGGAACATGATCGGTACACGAAACGGGCAACAAACGACTCGGCTACTGGTGTAATAACGACAAGCGGCTGATCTAATGGAGAAGACTCTTGGCCCAACCTCAGTGCAAAGTACGTGGATACATAGGAATGTGTGGAGCCTGGATCAAATAATACCCATGCATCAAAAGAACATACTGGCAGAGTACCTGTCACGACGGCATTGGATGCCTGTGCATCCTGGGGAGTCAACACGAACACTCGGGCCTGTCCACCACTAATAGCTAGCTGTCCTCTGCCTCTACCTCGGCCTCTGCCTCGGCCTCTGTCGCCTCGTCCTCTCTGAACCGGACCGCCATGCCCACGACCTCTAGAAGCATCTGGCTGGCGTGGAGCATCATCAGGAGTAGGAAGTAGAGCTCTCTTAGGAGGTGGTGAGGGTGGTAAGGTCACATGCGGGACTGTCGCCGCGCCCTGGCGTCCCATGGTACAGTCTCTGACACGGTGGTACTGACTCCCACACCGAAAACATCCTGGAGACGACTGCTGGGTCTGTGGATATGAACCAAATAACTGACCTCGTCTCAATCCTCTGCCTCCACCATCTCCCGGAAATAATCTATCACGGTGTCTACCCATCTGCCGCTGAGCTGGCGTATCAGTACGGATCCTCTTCGGCCCAGAAACGACCGGAGTCTCAGAAATACGCTCCTCCAAAAGTAAAGCTGCATCCATCGCGGCTGCGTATGTATTAAAGTGCTGGGTGCCGATGGCAAGGAATAGCTGTGTATCAAGCCCTCGCACAAACCTCTTTATTCTTTTCTCTTCTGTGTCCACTAGGTACGGAGCATATCGAGACAACTGGGTAAACTGTATATCATACTCCGACACCGTCATCCAAGGAGTCTTGCGCAAAGACTCAAAACTACGGGCTCGAGCATCTCGGACACTCTCCGGAAGAAAACGGGCAAGAAATGCAGATGTAAACTCATCCCAGGTCATAGAAGGTAGACCTGCAGCTCGGCCTCTCTCTACTGAATCGTACCATGTCTGGGCAAGACCTTCCAGACGAAAACTCGCAAACTCCACCAATCTATCATCAGAACACCTCAACGAACGGCAAATCCGAGCCATCCTATCAAGAAATGCCTGTGGGTCCTCTGTCGCATCTGTACCGGTAAAAGTTGGAGGTCTCAATCTTATGAACTCCTGTAGTGAAACAGGGATAGTCTCCGTAGTAGCAGTAGGAGTGACCATCTGTGCAGCAGGTACAATCGTGGTCTGTGCGGTGGAAGGAATGTCCTCGGATCTCTGTGCCCGGCTGGACTCAACTAAAGATCCCATCATCTGTCGCAACTCTTGCATGCCAGCCTCTAGTCTGGCAATACGGTCAGGATAAGGCGGATTAGTATGACCCTGAGGGGTAGGCGTATCATCCCGCTCGATCCTCGCCTCAGACGAGCCCGCTCGAATCTCATCCCTAGCGGCAACCCGCTGAGCTCTCATAGTCTTTGGCGGCATCGAAGCTAGAATAAAAAACAGGACTGATAACAACATTGCAATTGAATCAAGGAATGCAAGGAATCAAGAAAGGAAATACAAGCAATTATGTCCTAAGGTCACTTAGGCGGAGTACCGTATCGTAAGTATGCCGCGGATCATACCCACGGTACTCCACTCTGTTTAAGTCACCTACTCCATCTACCAAGGTCGTCCTACACTCAGAAAGGTAAAACCTACGCTCTGATACCAACTTTGTCACGACCCGAAAGTACAGAACGTGACTGGCACTTAGATTACGAGACGTCTAAAGGCGTACCGTAACCCAAGTCAGCCAAAGCCCAGAAAAATCTAAACCAAAATCAAAAGAGTGTGAAGGAAAACCTTACATGAAAACGATTTTTAAATCAATTAAGCTGCATAGAATCCCTTTTTAAAAACATCAAAAATTTCCGAAAATTTCGGCAGAGTCTCCTCTGTAAATTCTATCCCCCAAAATGGGTACAACAAGATATATATAACCTGTAATCATAAAATGGCATCCCCAAGCGGGAGCTAGCTCTTCATCCAAGGCGGATCACAACCACACGCAATATATAAGTAATATCAAGAAAAGAGCATAAAAGAAATGCAAAATATCAGAAAACACAACATCGGCTCAAGTGAGCTCGACCCAAAAGAAACCACATATATACAAATCTCTCAGTCTCATCACTAGGTCGCATATACAAATGGAAAGTGGTAGATGGAGAATACTAGATACAATGATAGAGCAAAAAGAAATAAAGTGTGCTCGCAACCCACCTACGAGCAATGTCGCGAGTCAGAGCAAAAGGAGCTGATGATAAGATAGCCCGCCGCTACAAGGATGACGGGTCGGACCTGCAAGACACTGTGGCACAACGGGGGTGAGTTGCCAGCTCGTGAGTAGAATATAACATCTAGTAAGGCAATCGTAAGAATGCACGCAAATGTGTCACAGCATGTATGTCCAGATGTGATGTAATACCTCTAGTATGGATGCATATGTATGCAATGTCATTACTAAATATTTAAGTGTTTTAAATGCTAAGAGTTCTGCATTCTTAATTTTAGAAAAAGGAATATCTGTATAATAGCTAAATACCATCAAGAAATCATCTGAAAACCGTGTCAAGCATCGACACCAAATATGAAATCACCTCTGTCTCAATGTCTCACTGTATCAATGTCTCAAAATATCGGGCTCCGTCAGTCCGGATCGGCCCATGTCATCAAATCTCACGACAATGGTCGGTATCCTCCGGATATCCGCCGCGCCAGACATCACCGGTAGGTAGTCTTCCCCTGCCAGGCTCATCGTCTACAACTCGATCTTCTTGCCCCGGGGTACCATACCGGGCCCACCATGTACCCGAGACGGTTCATCCACTCCTCGAATCGGGTTTCGAAATCCAACAGAAAACATGAAAACTCATGGTGGACGACGCATACATCACGAGAAAACCGCAACTTGTTTTAAAAATGATAAATATAAGATTTTGTTAAATTCTTGCGGTTTTCCCCAAAAATCCAGAAATCGCAGCAATATTGAAATCCTCAAGAAAATCATAATGGCCAACATGTTGTATATGATAAATGTCTATGATATCAAGGTATGCGATGTGAATTGTGGCTAGAAATCTATGTAAGTATGATGATGATGCGAAGTATATACATGCTATGCAATTTCATATATCATGTATGATGCAAGTGGCGATACTAACCTAAACAGGTTCTATGGTGCACGTGGCATGGCAATTACCAAAGGCGTGTGTGTCAAATGAATAGTGCGCGTGCAACAGATGCCAATGGTAATGGTGTTCGTGTCCTACACAGTGATATCGCATATGTGTATATGAATATTCATGCAATCTAGTATACGGTTAGCTGTAAGGGTATGCAATGTAAATAAAGGGGTAAGCTAACTAGCAATACAAGTCTTGCAAGAAATAAGGTAATCCTAACTAGGGGGCGCCTCGCGCCATCCAGACGATTCCCCCATAGATGAATACATCTACTCACCTGAATGCCTCGCTAATCCGATCCGACCACCGCCTTGCCTTTACGCGCCGTGTCCGATGTTTCCCCGATCGATCCTAGCATTGCATAACACACAATATAAGATTACATACCCCTAAAACGATGCAAGTCACAATATAAAAATATCGACGCTCTCGAATTAAACATAACGTGCACTCGGTGCGCGGGAAAACACACGAAAATCGCTAAATCTTAACTAGAATCGTCATTTCGGGGCAATCGACAAAACTAAAACCCGACTAGACAAAACCCCGCATTCGCGCACACTAATAGTCGTATATGAAGCTAATTATATCGCTAATATAACACAATTTGATCACCTCCTAATTTTTATAAAAATCTAGAAAGCATTCGCATACCGATTCGATGCAAATATCGCAAATTTGTGATAAAAAATAACTACTATCAAGCATACTCATCCAACCATACAACTAGCTAACCATAACACTTACTTCAACCTATTAGAAATGCTTCAAACCCTAATCCACAATCAAATCCCTTTCTTGAATTTCATGAACAAGCAATTTCTATTAAATTAATACTCCAAAATTCAATTTTAGCACATTTAAACTACAATTTAACAAATAGTTTAGAATTTTCACCTCACAAGCTTGAACCCTAGCTTGCTCAAGCCACCAAAGATGCCTCCTTTCTTCAAGTTTTTAAACTAACTTGGGTTGGAAAGGGGTGGACAAGGATTGTGGTTTGAATTTATGAAGAAAAGTATGAAATTTTTGTAGATTTTGTTGATTTTTTTGCAAGAATTTGAAGAAGGAAAATGGTGAAATAATTTGGGCTGTAGGAGGGGGGGTAGGCCTGAGCAAGAGGAGAGGGAGAATGAGAGGATGTATAGAAAATTCCATGAAGAAAAATATCATCTAAGGTCAAATGAAGCTTTCACATCAAGATTTTTCAAAAACAACCCTTTTCTTATCATTTTTTCATATGTTTCTTACACCCTTGAAAAAAATCTTGAAAAGTTATGATGCAATTTTATTAACACTAAATTTTAGTTTATAAAGATTCCTAATTAAGAAATTTACCTAATTAAATTTGTATTTATCACTCATTTAATGTATTTTCAAAAGCTTAAAATAATATTAAAAATAATTAATTACGAAAAAAAATTTATTTAACTAGAAAATTATAAGTGGCATTTTAGTGACCAATTTATAGTAATATCTTATCTAAATTTTGTATAATTAGGTCTACAATGAAAAATACCTATTTTGACTTTTTACGGAAAAAGCAGGAAAATTAGCCGATTACCGAAAAACTGCTTAAACGGTTTTCGAAGAGTTACAGTATAGTACCAACCAGCAGTTCCCCACAAGTCCATCCAGTGTAACTCATAACCTAATGAGCACCTGCATACTATCTCCAGTACAAAGTACTAATGGCTGTGGGACAAACCATCTCCCATGTTGGGATGATGTAAAACCTTAGAATACGATTAGGGCTTAATTAGGCGATATTGCGGGTTTTTATGAAAAATTAACCGATAAATATTTTAATATATTTTATTATTTTAAATTAATATTTTAATATTATTTTTTATACTTGCACACAACTTGTGCATGTTAGCCATAATGTTTTGTAACATGTCATGTTAGTGTACAAGTTTAAATTTTGGTTTAAAATGGGGAAAATGAGGTTTTCCTTTAATTTTGAATTTTGTTGAGAGGGAATGATGTGCTAGGAGACATGGGAGACAAAGCGTGGCTAGCATTTATGGAGGAGAGAGAGAGGGGCATGGTTGACTCTCACACTCTCTCAATTATTTTTTCAAAAGACACTCATTTCTCACACACTCATCACACTATCTCTCCCTCTCTTTTCATCCCAGCAGCAGCAACAGCAGCAGCAGCTCCTCCCCCTCTCCCTTCTTCTCCTTCTTCTTCTTTCAATAAAAATTTGAATCCAAGTCTCCAAATTCAAGCCAAATACAAAACTCTAACAAAATCATCACTACTTCCTCCTTCTCAACTCAAGCATGGTTCTTGGCCAAGACTCTTTGGTGCTAACTCTTGGATCACCTACTTAGACTATCTTGAGGTATAAACCCAAAATCAAACACTTCTTGCTAAACATTTAGTTCCTTAAGCTTAAAATTGTGTTTAAGTAGTGATTTGTACTAACTTTGTGTTTTATATGAAGTTTTAGTTAAAATAGGATTGTTATGGCTTGTGTAGTGTAAATAAGTGCTGTTAGTGTTTACTAAACCAATTCTTATCACTAGATTTCGCTAAAACACCTTAATGTCGCAATTTAGAATTTTAAATACGATTTTGAATCAAGTTTTAGGATACAGGAGATCTTCTATATCTGCGTTCATTTTCTGGGTAAGCAAACATATACATTAGGCTATACATGGTGTTAGGAGTGTAGTGTAAAAACCTGGACCCTTTTCGCCATATTTGACCCGATATCACCCCCTTCGTGCTCGGCCCAATTTTGGCGAGACTGGTTGAATTGTTGCAGGTAGCTGTCTGTAGGTATTATAAGAGGTTTGGTCTTGTTTATTTTTCTTGTTTTTTCCCCAGATAGAATCTGGGACCAATTACCTATAATTAGTGTAGCGGGACTTGCACGACACGTGCGATACGAGTTGGGTATGGTGTTGCTGTGTGTCGCAGCGTGTCGGGGTGGTTTTTGACGTATGCACACACATTTGGTGTTCTGTATACACACGCGTTTAGCTTGCGACGCTAGTTTCTCATTTGGACTTGATATCGCGTTTTTGCAGGATTTTGCCTTATGTGCGTTATTTATATAAATTCTAGGTTCGCAGGCGGGGACTTCGGACGCCGCGAAGAAGGGGAAGCAGGTGGTCGGATACACTTAGCACCAGATCACAGTGAGTAGATTTAACATCTATGGGGAAATCGCCCGTATGGCGTTATGCGTCAGGGCTTGATAGGATACTGTAGCTGCATATTCATATAGGTTAATTTTGCATAAGCATAATTACATGCCATTATACTGTTATGCTCGATTTATTACCTTGGGGACACTGCACTATTACTGACGATTCATGCGCACGAGCACTAATCTACATGCTACACTCACACCGTCGGTAATTGCCATGACACGCCTATACACATATGCAGTATTTATTGTTTATCGACATTAGCGTATGAATTATTGTTCTTTGGTACATCCAAATTTGCGCACATACACATTGTATATCCATATTGGTGCACATATACATTGATACGTCCATATTTGCGCACATAAACATTGTATATCCGTATTGGTGCACATATACTTTGATACATCCATACTTGTGCACATACACATTGTATATCCATATTGGTGCACATCTACATTGATACGTCCATATTTACGCACATACATATTGTATATCCATATTGGTGCACATATACATTGATACGTCCATATTTGCGCACATACACATTGTATATCCATATTGGTGTACATATACATTGATACATCCATATTTGCGCACATACACATTGTATATCCATATTGGTGCACATATACATTGATACTTCCATATTTGCACACATACACAATGTATATCCATATTGGTACACATATACATTAATACGTCCATACTTGCGCATATACACATTGTATATCCATATTGGTGTACATATACATTGATGCATCCATATTTGCGCACATAGACATTGATACTTCCATATTTGCACACATACACATTGTATATCCATATTGGTACACATATACATTAATACGTCCATACTTGCGCACTTACACATTGTATATCCATATTGGTGCACATATATATTGATGCGTCCATACTTGCGTACATACACATTTGTATATCCATATTGGTGCACACATACATTGGTACATCCATACTTGCGTACATACACATTTGTATATCCATATTGGTGCACACATACATTGGTACATCCATACTTGCGCATATACACATTGCATACCCATATTGGCGCATATACGCATTGGTACCTTTATACTTGCGCATATACATATTGTACCTACATAGATAACTTATTTTATTGGGAAAACCGGGGACTGCATGATATATTTTTAAAACTAAATTCATTTAAAGAGCGGTTTTTCCCCTTTTACTCATAGTACGATTTTATGATGCATACATCATATTGCATGGATTTACGCATTGAGTTTGGATTTCCTGTGATTTCTGGATTTGAGAACCGTGGTATTATTTCAAGAAATTATGCTTTATTTTGAAAATCCGGTTTCTTTTGATATGATATTTCAATGCGTCCACCATGAGATTTCTCGGTTCTGAGAGCTTGTGTGCATATACCCGATTCGAGGAGCGGTGGGCACCGTCTGCGGGTATATGGTGGACCCGGTATGGTACCCCGGGGCAAACAGACTCGTATAGTTAGACGGTGAGCCCAGCGGAGGGACTATTACCTGCCGGTGACAGTTTGGAGACCCGACGGATATCCGAAGGATATCGTCTGGGAGTTATAACATGAGGTATATTGAGGGCCGATCTGGTATGCGGCGCCTGAGAGATGAGTATTTCCGTGTCGATGCTGGACATGAGTATTTCATGATGTTTTCGAGTGCCGATATTGGGCACTCCATTTCTATGAGATTTACAGGACATGAGGGCCGATTAGATTAACGGCGCCTGAGTATTTGGGATTTAGGGTGTATTTGATAGACACCGGGGTTTTTCCACGATGACGGTTCGTGTTGATGATATATTTTCCCATGCTCAGCACTCATTTACATGTATTGCATCATGTATCTTTAGTACCTGATAGAGTACCTCGCATGATTATTGCATTCCCTGATTACCATATTGATGTTATCAGTTGCACATGCTAGAGCATCACAGTACGTGCATACTTGCGATTAGCTTTATATGTTATTTACTATTCACGAGTTGGCAACTCACCCCCGTTGTGCCACAGTGTTTCCAGGTAGACCCTCAGAGTAGTCGTGGCAGAGCTACATCATTGTATCTTTGTTTCGGATACCGCTACCATTGGCGTGCGAGCCACTTTGCTTATAGGTGGGTTTTGCGGTTATCCGTTTATATTTCATTGTACACTTCATTGTATCTAATACTCTCCATCTACCATTTATGTATTGACTTAGAGACCAGTTGTGAGGACGATATTGTATTTATTTTGTGACCTGGGTGTCGAGCTCGTGTGAGCCGACTTTTATTCATGCAGTTTTATCTCTTTTATGTTGTTTTACATTTATATTGTTCTTTTCTTCGCTACGGCGTCGTATAGTATTCTTGTGGTGGTTTTTTCCGCTATTGGGCGTGATTGCTCCCGTTTGGGATGCTCTTCATATTTCATGTGTTGTTTTACCTTTTCTTATGTTGTACCCGTTTTCGGGGCTTGTATTTACAAAGAAGGTGCTGCCGAAATTTTTAATAAAATAATTTTAACTTGAAAGATTTTTACTTGAAATTTCTAAATGTTTTTAACAAACGTTTTTCATCACTTACCTTTTTTGGTTTAGATTTCTGGGTTTTCGGCTTACTTAAATTGCGTTACGCCTGAAGACGTTGCGTGGTTTAAGTGCCGGTCACGGGCCGAACTTTGGGTCGTGACAAAGATGGTATCAAAGCGTAGGCTTTATCTTTCGGAGTATAGGATGACCTTGGTATGATAGAGTAGGTAGCTTAAGCAGGGTGGCGTAGCGTGTGTATGTTCCGCGGCATATTTACGATACGGTACTCCGCCTAAGTGACCTTAGGACTTGTTGGTTGAAATTCCTTCATGATTGTATACATTCTTGCGATCTGATTTTCGCATCCCTTATCAAATCCTGTTTCTTTTCAGCCATTATGCCACCGAAGACTACGAGGGCGCAGAGAGCGGCCGCGAGAGCCGAGATCCGAGTTGACTCGTATGAGACGAGGACTGACCCGGGTGGTACACCCGTTGTACCGGAGCAGACTGTTCCCCCTTCGACAGACCAGATTGCTATGCTAAGGGCCGGTATGCAGGATTTGCGCCAGATGATAGGGTCATTAGTTGAGGCCATTCGAGTGCAGAGACAGGAGGTTGTTCCACCCGTTGCGGGGACCGCGATGGTATCTACGGTTCAGGCAGTTGCACCTGCAGCCATGGAGGTTATCACAGTATCGTTATCCGAGTTTATGAGGCTGAAGCCTCCGGTCTTCACAGGCACCGATGCAGCCGAGGATCCACAGTCTTTTATCGATCGGATGGCCAGGATATACCGTTCACTAAGATGCTCCGATGCGAGATGGGTGGAGTTCGCGAGCTTTCGTCTGGAAGGTCTTGCGCAAAAGTGGTGCGAGTCGGTAGAGAAGAGCATAGCAGCAGGTCTTCCTCCTATGACCTGGACTGAGTTCGTGATGGTGTTTCTTACCCGTTTCCTTCCACAGAGTGTCAGAGATTCTCGAGTGCGCAGGTTCGAGTCATTACGCCAGATGCCGGATATGACGGTGGCGAAGTATGATGTGCAATTCACCAAGCTATCTGTATATGCCCCGTATTTAGTTGCTACTGAGGAGATGCGGGTCAAGAGGTTTGTTCGAGGCCTGCTTACCCCGTTGTTTCTTGCGATCAGCCCACAGCATTGCTAGACCTATGCAGCAGCTGTGGATGCAGCCCTATAAGTCGAGGAGCGTCTTGCCGAGACTTCGGTAGTTTCAGGGCCGAAGAGGGTTCGTACTGATACATCAGCACGGAGACGGCCGTTCAGACGCCACGACAGAATTCGTACAGGTGGCAGAGACTGAGGGGGAGGTCAGATGTTCAGCTCTTATCCCCATGAGGGTCAGCAGTCGTCGCGTGGATGCTTTGGATGTGGTAGTCCCCATCACCGTATCAAAGACTGTACTGAGATACGCCGAAGGGAGGTAGCGGTGCCACATGTTACCTTACCACCTTCTCCGCCTCAGAGAGCGTTGCCTCTAGCACCTGTTATTGCTCCGCGTCAGACTTATGCACCGAGAGGTCGGGGTCGCAGAGGGTTCGTTCAGAGAGGACGGGGTGACCGAGGCAGAGGACAGCCGGTTGCCGGTAGAGGATGGCCAGTTGCAAGTAGAGGGAAGGCCTGGGTATTTTCTTTGATGCATCAGGACGCGCAAGCGTCCAATGCAGTGGTCTCAGGTACTCTTCCAGTATATTCTTTTGACGCACACGTGTTGTTTGATCCGAGGTCTACACACTCGTATGTTTCTACACACTTCACGCCGAGATTAGGCAGAGAGTCGGGTTTGCTGGACCAGCCGCTTGTTGTGACCACTCCCGTTGGTGAGTCATTTGTTGCGAGGCACGTGTTTTAGTCGTGTGTTGTCCGTATTGGCGAGAGAGAGTTGCCTGTCGACTTGATCCTTCTTGAGATGTTGGACTTTCGACGTTCTCCTGGGCATGGACTGGTTAACCACGTGCTACGCGTCTGTGGACTGCCGCGAGAAGACAGGTAGGTTTTGTTTTCCTGGCGAGTCGATTTTTGTTGTGCAAGGGGACCGTGGTGCCGCCCCTCACAGTTTGATTTCGTCTTTTCGCGCTGGACAGCTTTTGAGGAAGGGATGTCAGGAATTTCTAGCCTATGTTTGCGATACTAGAGCTGCAGAGATTCCTTTGGACCAGGTCCCGATTGTTAGTGAGTTCCCTGATGTTTTTCCTAACGAGCTGCCTGGGCTACCACCTGAGCGCGATATTGTGTTCTGCATTGACTTGATTCCCGGCACGGGGCCTATTTCCATACCGCCTTATCGGATGGCCCCGGCGAAGCTTAGAGAGTTGAAAGGTCAGTTGCAGGATTTGCTAGATAAAGGGCTTATTCGACCTAGTGTGTCTCCTTGAGGTGCTCCAGTCCTGTTCGTCAAGAAGAAAGACGGCAATTTGCGCTTGTGTATTGATTACCGCCAGCTGAACAGGGTTACCGTACAGAACAGATATCCCTTACCACATATCGATGATTTGTTCGACCAGCTTCAGGGTACGGGATACTTTTCGAGAATTTATTTGCGATCGGGTTACCATCAGTTGCTGGTTCGGCAAGAGGATATTCCGCATACGGCTTTTCGCACACGTTACAAGCACTATGAGTTTTTGGTGATGTCGTTCGGACTCACCAATGCTCCAGCAGTGTTTATGGACTTGATGAACCGCATTTTCAGACCGTATCTTGATCTGTTCATCATCGTGTTTATTGACGACATTTTGGTATATTCCCGGAGCCGAGAGGAGCACGAGCAGCACCTGCGGATCGCATTGTAGACTTTGAGGGAGCACCAGCTGTTTACGAAATTCTCCAAGTGCGCGTTTTGGCTTTGACAGCGTTGATTTCTTGGGTCACGTGATTACGCGAGATGGTATATGTGTGGACCTGAAGAAGATCGAGGCCGTTCAGCATTGGCCCAGACCAGCATCAGTTATAGAGATCCGCAGCTTCCTAGGCCTGGCTGGCTACTTGTGAAGATTTGTCCAGGACTTCTCCCGTATTGCTGCCCCGTTGAACGGGTTGACCCGGAAGGGAGTTCCTTTTGTTTGGACGGAGGCGTGCGAGCATAGCTTCCAGCAGTTGCAGACTCGTTTGACTACAGCGCCGGTGTTATCATTGCCTTCGGGATCGGGCGGATTTGTGGTTTATTGCGACGCTTCTCGAGTGGGACTAGGTTGTGTGTTGATGTAGCATGACAGGGTTATCGCGTACGCTTCTCGGCAGCCGAAGACACACGAACAGAATTATCCTACTCACGATTTAGAGATGGCTGCAGTGGTGTTTGCACTCAAGATCTGGAGACATTACCTATACGGCGAGTCGTGCCAGATATTCACGGACCACAAGAGCTTGAAGTAATTTTAGCAGCGAGACCTGAATCTGAGACAGCGCCGTTGGATGGAGCTGGTGAAAGACTATGATTGCGAACTCCTTTATCATCCGGGCAAGGTGAACGTATTGGCAGATGCTTTGAGTCGGAGGCCCTGAGGTAGTTTATCTTGTTTGAGTGCCGTGCAGAGGCAGTCGTCAGTAGATTGGCAGATTCTATGCGACAGCCGAGTGCAGTTCGAGTTCACTCCGACCGGGGGACAGCTTGCGCATGCACGTCCGCAGTTTCTTAACCGTATTCGAGAGGCACAGTCCAGTGATGACCGTCTTTCAGAGATCATAGAGCAGGTTAGGCAGGGCAGAGATTCCGAGTTCGTGATCGATGATCAGGGGGTACTGCGCTTTGGGACTCGATTGTGCGTACCAAATTCTGAGGGACCGCGGTGTGAGATTCTTAAGGAGGCATATAGATCGATATACAGCGTTCATCAGGTTCCACCAAGATGTACCACGATCTGAGAGATGTTTACTGGTATGACGGAATGAAGAGGGACGTCACAAATTTTGTGTCGCGATGCCTGACTAGTAAGCAAGTCAAAGCCGAGCACTAGAGGCCCACGGGAGAGTTGCATCCTTTGCCCATTCCGGAGTGGAAATGGGAGCAGATTTCTATGGACTTCATTGTGGGTCTACCCAGGACCAGTCGAGGGTATGACTCCATTTGGGTGATCGTGGATCGACTGACGAAAGCAGCTCATTTCCTGCCAATGAAGACCACTTTCGGATTTGCTCAGTATGCCCATATTTACATCGACGAGATCGTACGGTTGCATGGCATCCCGACTGGTATCGTATCTGACCGAGGCACCCAGTTCACCAGCCGACTATGGCAGAGACTTCAGGAGGCGTTGGGCACCCGATTGAGTTTCAGCACACCATTTCATCCGCGGTCCGATGACCAGTCAGAGCGGACTATTCAGACTTTTGAAGACATGCTCCGAGCGTGCGTTTTAGATTTCGGTGGTAGCCGGGATCATCATTTACCCTTAGTGGAGTTCTCCTACAACAACAACTTCCAAGAGACCATTCAGATGGCACCATTCGAGGCTCTATATGGGAGGAGATGTAGATCGCCCATCTGTTGGACAGAGCTCAGCGAGAGCAGTATTTTGGGGCCACAGATCGTGCAGGAGACGACCGAGAAGATACAGTTGATTCGAGACCGGATGAGGGCAGCCCAGAGTAGGCAGAAATCGTATGCTGACAGACGCCGTCGCAGATTAGAGTTCACAGTTAGCGATCATGTTTTTCTGAGGATCTCTCCGATGAAGGGCGTGATAAGATTTGGGCGAAAAGGGAAGCTTAGTCCCAGATTTGTGGGTCCCTTCGAGATCCTCGAGCGTGTCGGCGCAGTTGCATATCGTTTGACTCTTCCACCCAGCTTTCCGGACGTTCACCCCATATTCCATGTGTCGATACTTCGCAGATATCTTCATGACCCTTCTCACATGATTCAGCATCAGACCGTTCAGCTTGAGCGCGATCTTTCGTTCACCGAGCATCCAGTAGTGATATTGGAGCGGCAGGTGAAGAAACTTCGATCAAAGGTCTTGCCATCTGTGAAGGTTCTTTGGCGCAACCCGAATGGTGAAGAGATCACTTGGGAGGCTGAGGGCGAGATGCGGAAGAAATTCCCTCATCTCTTTGAAGGTACGCATAGCTATATTTTTAAATTCGGGGATGAATTTTCTTTAAGGGGGGAAGATTGTAACACCTTAGAATACGATTAGGGGTTAATTAGGCGATGATGGGGGTTTTTATGAAAAATTAACCGATAAATATTTTAATATATTTTATTATTTTAAATTAATATTTTAATATTATTTTTGATACTTGCACATAACTAGTGCATGTTAGCCATAATGTTTTGTAACATGTCATGTTAGTGTACAATTTTAAATTTTGGTTTAAAATGGGGAAAATGGGGTTTTCTTTTAATTTTGAATTTTGTTGAGAGGGAAAGATGAGCTAGGAGACATGGGGGATAAAGCATGGCTAGCATTTATGGAGGAAAGAGAGAGAGGCATGGTTGACTCTCACACTCTCTCAGTTATTTTTTTCAAAAACACTCATTTCTCACACACTCATCACACTATCTCTCCCTCTCTTTTCATCCCAGCAGCAGCAGGAACAACAGCAGCTCCTCCCCCTCTCCCTTCTTCTCCTTCTTCTTCTTTCAATAAAAATTTGAATCCAAGTCTCCAAATTCAAGCCAAATACAAAACTCTAACAAAATCATCACTACTTCCACCTTCTCAACTCAAGCATGGTTCTTGGCCAAGACTCTTTGGTGCTAACTCTTGGATCGCCTACTTATACTATCTTGAGGTATAAACCCAAAATCAAACACTTCTTGCTAAACTTTTAGTTCCTTAAGCTTAAAATTGTGTTTAAGTAGTGATTTATACAAACTTTGTGTTTTATGTGAAGTTTTGGTTAAAATAGGATTGTTATGGCTTGTGTAGTGTAAATAAATGCTGTTAGAGTTTACTAAACCAAGTCTTATCATTAGATTTCGCTAAAACACATTAATGTCGCAATTTAGAATTTTAAATACGATTTTGAATCAAGTTTTAGGATACAGGAGATCTGCTATATCTGCGTTCATTTTCTGGGTAAGCAAACATATACATTAGACTATACATGGTGTTAGGAGTGTAGTGTAAAAACCTGGACCCTTTTCGCCATATTTGACCCGATATCACCCCCTTCGTGCTCGGCCCAATTTTGGCGAAACATGTTGAATTTTTGCAGGTAGCTGTCTGTAGGTATTATAAGAGGTTTGGTCTTGTTTATTTTTCTTGTTTTTGCTCCAGGTAGAATCTGGGACCAATTACCTATAATTAGTGTAGCAGGACTTGCGCGACACGTGCAATAAGAGTTGGGTTTGATGTAGCTGTGTGTCGCAGCGTGTCGGAGTGATTTTTGACGTATGCACACACGTTTGATGTTACGTATACACACGTGTTTAGTTTGCGACGCTAGTTTCTCATTTGGACTTGATATCGCGTTTTTGCAGGATTTTGCCTTATGTGCGTTATTTGTGTAAATTCTAGGTTCACAAGCGGGGACTTCGGACTCCGTGAAGAAGGGGAAGAAGGTGGTCGGATACACTTAGCACCAGATCACAGTGAGTAGATTTAACATCTACGGGAAAATCGTCCGTATGGCGTTATGCGTCAGGGCTTGATAGGATACTGTAGCTGCATATTCATATAGGTTAATTTTGCATAAGTATCATTACATGCCACTATATTGTTATGCTCGATTTATTACCCTGTGGACACTGCACTATTACTGACAGTTCATGCGCACGAGCACTAATCTGCATGCTACACTCACACCGTCGGTAATTGCCATGACACGCCTATACATATATGCAGTATTTATTGTTTATCGACATTAGCGTATGAATTATTGTTCTTTGGTACATCCAAATTTGCGCACATACACATTGTATATCCATATTGGTGCACATATACATTGATACGTCCATATTTGCGCACATACACATTATATATCCATATTGGTGTACATATACTTTGATACATCCATACTTGCGCACATACACATTGTATATCCATATTGGTGCACATATATATTGATACATCCATATTTGAGCACATACAGATTGTATATCCATATTAGTGCACATATACATTGATGCGTCCATATTTGCGCACATACACATTGTATATCCATATTGGTGCACATATATATTGATACATCCATATTTGCGCACATACACATTGTATATCCATATTGGTGCACATATACATTGATACTTCCATATTTACGCACATACACATTGTATATCCATATTGGTACACATATATATTGATACGTCCATACTTGCGCACATACACATTGTATATCCATATTGGTGCACATATACATTGATACGTCCATATTTGCGCACATACATATTGTATATCCATATTAGTGCACATATACTTTGATACATCCATACTTGCGCACATACGCATTTGTATATCCATATTGGCGCACACATATATTGGTACATCCATACTTATGTATATGCACATTGCATACCCATATTGGCGCATATACGCATTGGTACCTCTATACTTGCGCATATATATATTGTACCTACATAGATAACTAGTTTTATTGGGAAAACCGGGGACCGCATGATATATTTTTAAAACTGAATTCATTTAAAAAGCGGTTTTCCCCTTTTACTCATAGTACGATTTTATGATGCATACATCACATCGCATGGATTTACGCATTGAGTTTGGATTTCCTGTGATTTCTGGATTTGAGAACCGTGGTATTATTTTAAGAAAGTATGCTTTATTTTGAAAACCCGGTTTCTCTTGATATGATATTTCAATGCGTCCACCATGAGTTTTCTCGGTTCTGAGAGCTTGTGTGCATATACCCGATTCGAGGAGCGGTAGGCACTATCTGCGGGTATATGGTGGACCCGGTATGGTACCCTAGGGCAAGAAGACTCATATAGTTAGACGGTGAGCCCAGCGGAGGGACTACTACCTGCCGGTGACAGTTTGGAGACCCGACGGATATCCGAAGGATATCGTCTGGGAGTTATGACATGAGGTATATTGAGGGCCGATCTGGTATGCGGCGCCTGAGAGATGAGTATTTCCGTGTCGATACTGGACACGAGTATTTCATTATATTTTTGAGTGCCGATGTTGGGCACTCCGTTTATATGAGATTTACAGGACATGAGGGCCGATTAGATTGACGACGCCTGAGTATTTGGGATTTAGGGTGTATTTGATAGACACCAGGGTTTTTCCACGATGACGATTCGTGTTGATGATATATTTTCCCATGCTCAGCACTCATTTACATGCATTGCATCATGTATCTTTAGTACCTGATAGAGTACATCGCATGATTATTGCATTCCCTGATTACCATATTGATGTTATCAGTTGCACTTGCTAGAGCATCACAGTATGTGCATACTTGCGATTACCTTTATATGTTATTTACTATTCACGAGTTGGCAACTCACCCTCGTTGTGCCATAGTGTTTGCAGGTAGACCCTCAGAGTAGTCGCGGCAGGGCTACATCATTGTATCTTTGTTGCGGATACCGCTACCGTTGGCGTGTGAGCCACTTTGCTTATAGGTGGGTTTTGCGGTTATCCGTTTATATTTCATTGTACACTTCATTGTATCTAGTACTCTGCATCTACCATTTATGTATTGACTTAGAGACCAGTTGTGAGGACGATATTGTATTTATTTTGTGACTCTGGGTGTCGAGCTCGTGTGAGCCGACTTTTATTCATGCAGTTTTATCTCTTTTATGCTGTTTTACATTTATATTGTTCTTTTCTTCGCTGCGGCGTCGTATAGTAATCTTGTGGTGGTTATTTCCGCCATTGGGCGTGATTGCTCCCGTTTGGGATGCTCTTCATATTTCATGTGTTGTTTTTACCTTTTCTTATGTTGTACCCGTTTTCGGGGCTTGTATTTACAAAGGAGGTGCTGCCGAAATTTTTAATAAAATAATTTTAACTTGAAAGATTTTTTCTTGAAATTTCCAAATGTTTTTAACAAACGTTTTTCATCACTTACATTTTTTTGGTTTAGATTTCTGCTTTTTCGGCTTACATAAATTGTGTTACGCCTGAAGATGTTGCGTGGTGTAAGTGCAAGTCACGGGCTGAACTTTGGGTCGTGACAGATGAGAAACGTATACACTAGTCTACTCTGGAGTATCGATGCCCTGTCTCGATAATCCTATGAATAGGGACCTGTATAAGGATGTGCTTATAAACTACCTAACCCCCACTAGTGTGACCGCCATCACAATGCTGATAGTCAAGCAAAGATCCTAAGGGCTCTATCAATATGTATTAGCGATACGTTAAAAGAAACATATACACATATAAGATAGAATCAAACCAAGTAGCATACTACCATATTGAGCAAGACTGTTATAATATCCGTGTATATCCCAAGCTTACAAAATGTAATAAACAAACTAGTACTATACAATAATGGCCTCTAGGGCATATATCACTAACATCTAAAACCTATGCTCTGATACCAAACGAACCTGTCACGCCCTGCATCCCAAAATAAGTAAACACGACACATGACAGAGCCAACCATGCTACCTATGGCGAGGAAAAATCCTTCCATAGTCACATTACGGCTGTCAATCAGATATCAAGAATAGTAACCTACTAAATATATCTATCACATGTCCAATTGCTATAAGAACAATAACTGGAAGAGATAGCGGAAGCAATAAAGATCCAAGAAATAATTAACCCGCATAAGAGCTATATCAATGAGGTGGTCCTCACTCATCGGCGATCCTGTCGAATACTCACATGCTATGTCAAGTATCTGGGCCATGCAAAACCCAGGCATCAGTGCGTCATAAATATCAAAATAATAGTAATAACCAGGATAGGATACTATGATTAAATATGTGTGTAAATAAATAATACAGGTGTAAAACAGTGAGATATAGGTATGCAATGTGTATCCTAAAGTCTGTGCCTCTAGGTTATCTATTCTAGAAGTCTTTGAAATCAATTTAATGGAATCGTCAATGTAACTCAATAGTATCCCGTGCGTGCCCGGGACCACGGTCAAGACTCTCGGGCTGAATCCGAGACGTGTCACTAAGCAGTAAGCGGGTAACATGTACAGACGAATGATGTCAGCAGCATCATTCCGGGGCTGGCCGAGCCCGTAGAGACTGATCAGCATAAGTATCGAGCTGTTGAGTTACAAGTCAGGTTTCATTATTGATTTCCCCTTACCGTAAGGTTTTGTGTTCAAGTCAGGTATTGATGATGTAAGTCTAATGCCAACACAGGATCAGGCAGGTACATGTTTTGTCTATACAGACAACAAGTCATGTCCGTCAGGACAACAATCAAGATTGTTGGCATTAGTAATAAGATCCAAGTAACAAGTCTGGTAATGGGTCGTGAACATGTCATGTAATACATGTTAACCAAATAGATACCCAATGTGAAACTGTACTCGATATCGGAACATGGTAAACAAAAACTGATACCAGGATGCATATGTATATATCCGTAATAACCATTATACGTCCTTTACCATGTATAATGAAATGTAGATAACATATTGAACAAATATAGTAGTATGATAACGTTGTGACATTCCATCATGCAACTAGATATGCTATTATCAGTACGGATACTATAAAACTGTAAATCGGTAATATTTGTTGAATATTAAAACACATGCACTATTATTTATTAAATAGATATTGATATAATAACATTAACAGGGATAACATATTCAATTCGATTAATAACTATAAAAGTGGTATTGTTTAACCATGCACAAGAAAGTTCCGTTCAGAAATTCAGCGTCACCCTGATTTGTAAAATAGTTTAAAAATAACACGTATCATATACCAAAACAAAGCTAATTCAATAAGGTTTTTCATTTTTATAAGTTAAAGTATCTCAGGTTGTTCCTATAAAAAGTTGTGAACGTTCAAAATTGAAAATTTACTGCTGGAATTTTCCTGGACAGCAGTTCATAGGTACTTTCATTTACATTTTATGTTATTTAAACAATTTATTTTGTAAGTAAATAATTCATAGGGTTATAGTATTATGAGTTAGCTTCGTAACAAACTAAAGAACGTTTGCTAATGATTTTTCTATGATTTATAATAAATTTTATAAGGTAAGGTGTACAGTAAATTTCAGATTTGTCGTATCCGCTTTGCGACGACGTTTCATGTGTAAACTATAATATTTTCAAACTATATTTTGTATAAAATTATAAACTTGCATACATTGTATAAAAAAACTTGCCTACATTCTATATAATTAATGATAATAATAAAAAATATTACGATGATATATATATTTATAGATATAATTATAGCATGTCGCAAGTTGTAAACTTGCATACATTGTATATTATAAAACTGATTAACGTTAAATAACTACGGTGTATAAATTATATAGATATAGCTGTATAATGATGATAATAATAATAATAGTATGACAACATATAAGTAAATTACATAAAGCGTAGCATATAGTAAGTTGTAAACTTACCTCGAAACAAACGCGATGAACGGAAGCAACATGACGCTATATAAATCAATACCAAGTTTTGATGGCTCGGTTAAGATTCTAGGATACGGCTGGAGTTCGTCGGCAAGAATGGGTGTGGGCTTGAAAAACGAAGAAGGAGAATATATAAATTGATGACGGAGAGATATGTTATGTGGAGAGAGAGAGAGGTTTTGTGTTTAATATAAGTATATATAGTATAGTTTAAATTAGGTTATAAATATATATTAGTTTTAATGTATATAGATAATATCAAACTACAACCAATCTCTACCAAAATATTATCAAAAATATAGTTTGGAAAATAATTCACATATGTAAACTTCTCAACCATATTGCAAGAATATATTTTAAATAACCCATATTCCTAATTTAAGATTTAAAAGGATTCTAAAAATATATATAGATTTAGTAAATATTTGATATTAGATATCTTGGGATTTAAATGTAAAAGATAAAAGCAAAATAAGATATGGGATGGCAACCATATGATGACAGTTAACAAAATATAACTTATTCTTAACTTGTGGCTATTAAAAGATATATGATGATCTAAATATATGATATATAAAGTCTAAAAATATAATGTAGGTATTATACTAGATTTATATAGATACACTTTACTGGTAAATCTCAGATATAATCTTGCACCATATTGGTTTCTAAACTTGCGGGTCGGGTCGGATAACGACTACTACTATTCGAATCATTCGCGACCCAATAGATAGAATAGAAGAAATATAAAGCAAGTGTTAAAATACCAATTAATGTCGTATAACCGTACTAGGGTGTAACATCATAAATAACCCTTTTTCAACACTTCACCATTTGTAACAACCCTAAACTTTCTGTACAAAATTTTCTTAAATACAGAAAGGGACACCTAAGCCAGAGCAAAAGTTATAAATTAATTTGCTTTTGAACAGCAAGAAAACACTTGTAGCTCATTGGTAAAGCCTTGCACATCTGTGACATAGCCCTTGTATTCGAATCCCCCAGCCACATATATTTTTAATTGATTTTTCATTTAAACTTTTAGAAGCCCAAAGGTTTACACGTGCACTACACGTAAAATGAAAAGCCACAAATAAAACAAACATATGGAAAATGTTGTACACACTTAACATGACACGTGGCAAGCATCCCAAACCCATCCCACCGGATTGGACCAGTGAGATGTGAAGAAGGGGCCGGAACCGCCGGTCATGTCCGTAGGAGATGCCTCCAATTTTTAACCTCATAACACCTTGGCCTACCCCACTACCCCCCTGCTGTTTGATTTCTCTGCACATTTCCAGAGAATTAAAAATGGGTATTAATACATAATTTAATACACGTTTTAATTCTCAAATTCATTACCCTAAACCCTAATTTTCGCTAAAAATACCACATTCCATTTCACCCCTCCTCATTCAGAATTCCATTATAAAAACTCTCTAAAAATTTCCAAGTCCCAAGTTGTGCAAGTGGAGTTAGCAAAGGGCAAGGTTCCGGCGAAGTTTCGGAAAGATTCCGGCGACGAAACGACTCCCCGACGATCCAAAACTCTCCCCCTACATCTTCTCTCTAATTCTAATCTGTAAGTTCCCACTTTCCCCTTCTCTTCTATTAAAATGAAATCACTTTTCAAAACTAGTCGAAAGCGGAGTTAATCCGACTTCCGATTCTATTTTAACTAAAAACATAATTTTTCTTTAGAACAAATCTACCATCTTTTTGTACATTGTTTAACAAACATAATACAACATTCACAACAAGTTTCATCTCAAAATAATATAAATTGCAACTTCTATTCTATCTTTACGGTAAAATACCATCATGTTACATACGACATTGTTTATTCAATTTTACCAAATTACCTTTAGAAAACGCACGAGGTAATGACCTACCTCATCACAACACACATTCTTGGCAGAGCACGATAATTTATGGAACATTAGCTTGTGGGAAAATACGAGTTTATGATTAAATACCATCAACATTCAAAAACCATTTTCTTTAAAAGTGTTACTTAATTCCTTGCAAATACGCCTCTACAACTCATTTTGGGGAACCCCGATCGGGATGGTGCGGGTTATCACACATCCTAGAGCCTAGTAGAGCGAGATGCAAACCTCCTCAAGGAGCATTCGATCTCGATGGAATTTTTAATGCAATTTTTAAGAAAAATATGATTTCTATTTAATAAAGTAAATTCTATATTTTTTAAATATTATATATACATAAATACTATCAAAATATCTACTTTAAATATATTATATATATATATTCCATGTTTCTAAATTAAAGGAATCACAAATTTCATGAAACTACCTTTACAAATCAATACCATTCCAAGATTTCACTAAAATACCATATACAATGAAATCTAGGTTATATCCACTAGAATATTTCATTTTTATAAAAAATACAATTATGAAAATCCTAAAGACGATAATAAAATACTTGAGGTGTATTTTGAAAATATATTAAAACTATTTTTTATAAAACCCCCTCAAGTTATATTAATTTACAAAAAGGACCCTAGTAAACATAGTGTCACGACCCGAAGGTACGGAACGTGACCGGCACTTAAATTACGAAACGTCTAAACGCGTAACGTAATCTAAGTAAGCCGAAGCCTAGAAATCTAAACCATTTAAAAGAAGTGTAGGAAAACAAGTTTAAAAGCAAGATCAAATTTTCTTAAAAATTTCGGCAGAGTCTCCTTTGTAAAAACTGTCCCCAAACGGGTACAAATAAGAATATATATATCAGCAATAATAAAAAGGCATCCTCAAATGGGAGCTAGCTCTTCGCCAATTGGCGGTCACAACCACGCAAGCAATATAATATAAAACGCCGAAGGGCGAGGAACAAAACACAAAGAAAACCATCAAAACCACTAGAAAAATATAGTAATACAAGCGCGACTCTAAGGTCGAGAGAATAAATAACTGGTCTTCTAAATCTATCAAGTAATACAAGTCTGGTTGATGGAGCTTACTAGATACAACTGAAATAATAAAAGTACAACGGCGGTCCCGATACAATGAACCAACCTACCAATCAAATCACCCTGAATGAAATAATGTGCCAGCAAGCCGCCAAGGAAACCTGTACATCTAAACCTGTAAGAAAAATTTGGCACAACGGGGGTGAGTTGCCAACTCGTGAGTAGAAGACATCTGCGAGTAGAAATCGCATGCACGACGCTCTCCTAGGTCATATAATATACTTAACCTAACACTAGACAACTAGTAGTGATAGGGTAATAATCTATACGTAAGTGCAATACTCAGTGCTCGTGTCAATGTCTCAAGTAGTAACATGGCATATGTATGCTATGTATGAATGCATCATGAATGAAACAATCAACCATGAAATTTAGGCATGTCTGTATAAGAAAATCTTTAACTTTTGTCATAGTAAAATTTGTATGATAATATGAAATATCATCAATGAAATCCATGGAAATTCGTGTCAAGCATCGACACAAAATACGTAAATCTCAATGTCTCAATATCTCATAGTCTCAATATCTCGGGCTCCATCAGTCCGGATCGACCCATATCATCAAATCTCACGACAACGGTCGGTATCCTCCGGATATCTACCGCGCCAGACATCACCGGTAGGTAGTCTTTCCCTGCCAGGCTCATCGTCTATAACTCGAGCTTCTTGCCCCGGGGTACCATACCGGGCCCACCATGTACCTGAGACGGTTCATCCACTCCTCGAATCGGGTCTCGAAATCCAACAGAAAACATGAAATCTCATGGTGGACGACACATACATCACGAGAAAACTGCAACTTTCATGTTTAAAAATGATGATACTAACCTTTTATTAAATTCTTGCGGTTTTCCCCCAAAATCCAGAAATCACACAGAAATCCAAAATCCTAAAATCATGAGTATGTAAATAATGAGTATCGGCATAAGCCCCACAATACTGCATGATAATATGAATATGTGAATGCATGAAGTGTCTAAGTAATAAATGCAATGTCTAAACTAGCACATGAGAGTAATCATACAATATTATATTAGACTAGCATTTAGCTGATTATATCAATAAAAGATAATATGTTCTAAAGTCTACGTGACATGGCAATTACCGATGATGATGTGTATGAGCCGGCAAATAAGTGTACGTGGAACATGCGCATCATCGGTAATGGTGCTGGTGTCCTAACAGGAAGAGTTTCATATTAGCTAAAGAAATATATGTATGAACATGCAATGCGATAAATACAACATGAATATAACGGTGAATGGGTAGTAAACGCACAACTAGAGAATACATACTAATTACGAGTCATACAGCTTGTTGTTTGAAAAAGCACGAATCGTGGTTTTTAGAAAATTAGGGGCTACGGGGTTTTTAAGAAAGATATGTCCTTTGAAAAATCCGTAGTATCTCTCAGGCTGTCTTAAAAATGCGCACGATTCGTTAGTTTTGAAAATAAGTATGACTCGAGCCTAAACTAAGATCTACCTAACCAACTGAGGAACTAACTAAAGACACTAGTCGAAAGGTAAGAAGAATCCTCCTAAAGTCTGAGTCGATATCTCTAGTAGTCGGCGATCCACCCTCAATAGCATTACGTACATAATACGACTTTCTCGAGTCAAGAGTGTGGATCAATCATCATATCTATGCCTCGTACGGTAAAATCCATCGTACGGCATCCCAAAATCGGGGTACGGGTCAACTATCACATATATACATCATCGTTCATATAGTATCATCATCAAACAATATCATGATCAAGGGTACTGTACTATAATCGCATACATTCTAATATCATCAAACATATATCATCGTCTGTATAAATATACATCGTCAAATGATCCACTGAAATATCATGTCATATATCATATCGTGATTAAGTCACATATTACGATCCGGGTCTTATTCTAGAGTCTCGTTAATTTCAATATCATCATCACCTATTATCGTTTATGTATAAATATACATTTTCTCATTTCCCAACGATCCACTAATATCATAATACATCTCATATCATAACTCGATCGTATATCCAATATCTCACGGCATCATGCCCAGTCATACCGACTCATCCCCAGATATCATATAACATCCTCATATCACATGTATATGTTATATATATATATATATAGAAACCTACACACATTCATATATATATATATATATATAGATATAGATATAGAAATATATATATATATATATATATATATATACACATATACACCAAGTCAAGTGTATGTGTGTATGCGTGTGTGTGTGTCTACATGAAACCTACGAATTCCCTCCAGGGCAATCATCCTCTGGTTAAGTCTTTCTAAATCAGTCTAATCCAATTTAAAGTCTTCAATAATACCCTACTCGTCAAGAATATAAGGTCACGTCCGACTTCCTAATAATAGTACATAATATCTTTATTCTACGTTTGCAGGGGTGCTATACGCCATCCACCCAACTTCCCCCGTAGATATACATCTACTCACCTGGTCCTTATCTGCCGAAGTCGATGCCGCCATCCTCTTCTTCATCGTCCGGAGTCCACGTGAGGGGTACCTATACGCAAACATATATAATAACGTAAACCAAAATCGCGGACAAAACCAAAACGACGCACGAAACGCGCATAGGTTAAACTTATGACCCGCTCATGCAAAATAACCAAATAACCCTCGACATCGGCGTACAAACGCCGATTGATCGAGAAAAACCCAAACACACCAATCGTGGTTTCACAAATCACTAATTATAATATGAAATAGATTGCAACTCATCAAAACCTCAAAATAAATCAAATCGATTTATTTCCGAAAACCTAGAAAGCACTTAATTATCGTTTTAATTCGAAACTTGATTCTTTAACAAATCTAGTGGCCATAATATTCACTAAATATCATAAGTAGATCATACAAACCATTACCATAATTTAATCTCATAAGTTTTCATTAAACACAAAATACTAGTTTGCAAATTTATCCAATTTTTAACAATTTCATAGTAAAAATGCACAAACAACAATTTAGCTTGGTTTTGCATGATCTAAAATATTAAACTATAACTTATAATGTTAATAATGTCATGAATACCCTAATTAGATTTCTATCTCATTTATTTAATCAATTTCCAAAAACCTAGTTTGCAAAATAGCATAATTATCAAAATTTTAAAGTAAAAATTAGCAAACTAGTAACTAGATTAGGTTTTGTATTCCATTAACATGTTAATATACTCACTAAAACTATAATCTAATAATAAAAACCCTTACTAGAATTTTATCTCACATACATATATATTTTACAAAAACCTAGTTTGCAACAATTAAGCAATTTGGACAGATTAGTTGTAACAATTAGTAACTTAATAATCTAGATTAGATTTTACATGTCTTTATGTGTTAAGCTACATATTAAAACCATGAACAATTTATAAAAACCCTAGCTTGATCACAAACCCTTTCTTGAATTTTTTAATTTAGCAACTAGAACCCTAATTAAACACCGAAATCCATTAATTAACCTACAATTAACACTATGGTTAGGATTATACCTCACTAAATTAAACATGCACGCAAGCCTCCCAAAGATACTATCTTTGCTCCAAGATCCAAGCTAGATAGGCCAAAGAATAATGAGTAGAGATTGGATTAGGAATTTGTGCTTTTATTTTGGATTTTTGATGAATTTTTTTAACATTTTTGAAGCAAAGTGAAATGGAGAAAAATTTGGGGGCTGCCCATGAAGTTAGGCTCGGCCAAGGAGAGGGAGGGGAATGGAGAGAGTGAAAAATGTGTGGTATTGTGTAGAAAGTTCATTAATAATGCATCTTTTCACTTAAACCCTTAACTATTTAATTTTCCTATATAAACCTTTCCCTAGAAATCTCTAGAACCATGGAGATTTTGAGAAAGAATTTTGCATGAAACACACTTATTTTAAATTGTCATGGTTCACTTTTGTCAAATTAACCGATTCCAATTTGTATTTATCACTAATTAAATATTTAATTAAAATCTTATATTAATATTTGAATTAATTAATTAAGTAAAAATATTTAAGTAAACTAATAATTTATAAGTGACCAAAAAAATATCAATTACTAGCAATTACTTAGTTAAAATAAGCGTATTTAAATCAATATTGAAAAATAATTGTAGTTGAGTTTTACGGAAAATACGGTTTATTTTACCGATTATCAGAAAATTCACCTAAAGGATTTTTATTTATTTATTTATTTATTTATTTTTAAAACGTTACACATAGGTTTAAGCGGGACCAGTTCTCTTGAGCCTCACGGAGCCGGAGAATATGGGTGCTTGCTTATCTAAGGTAAACAACCTAAAAACGGTGTTATTAACACGGTAATTGTCTTGGAAAAAGACACAAATCCTGCCGTCCATGTGCAGCAGTTACCGATAACTCCAAAACAATCAGGACTCCAATTCTGTTTAAAAGTCTGACTCAGTTCGAGTCATGATCTGAAATCAATCTGACTTGAATCCAATTCAAGTATAACTGTAATATAACATGAGTCCATGAATACCAGAATATAATTCATATCAACATGAACATGACTTGAACCGAACCATGGATATACTCTGATTACATGACTATCCATTTATATCCATTCCGGTTACCTGATATCATGGTTTTGGCAAGTTGTATACAACCATTCATTACATTACATCAATACAAGACAATACAATCAATACAATAAACATTACGGGGTTTATAAATGGGTAGACTGGTACGGAACATGTTAAAGGTGGCACGAGGTGGTCGCTAAAAAACGTAATTACATCCATGTCGTTGTTCTGTGGTATTATCTATGGAGCCTTGTACTACGGGTTACCAAAGTCCATGGTGTAAGTTGGACTCCTCTCGTATACACTGGCATATTCTGTACCAAGCTACAACAACTACGTTAGTATAACAAATATAACATTATCTACTTCACTTGTTCTATTCTCTGTTTATTCTTCTCCTTCTATCTTTGGGACTTATCGAGCGATTGTTCGCTGACGACATTCATATTTCTCTTCTTCTTTGGAATGTTGTCAGGAGGACCCGACTCTGTGGAGTTCGAGACCAGCCAAGAGCACTTGGAGCAGTTCACAAAAGACCCTGAGCATTGACTTTACTTGTACTCATTTTATTTTCAGTTCATGCCATTGTTTAGGCATTGCATTCTAGACTTGTATTTATATTTTCAGTTGTACTGTAAAGGAATGTTGAATAAATAAAAGTTGCTGTTCTTTTATATTCATGTCTCTTGTGTACATTTTACTTTATATTGCTAAGATACGCTTAGCGTGTTTACTTCTGAGTAAATACGTCGCGTGACCCATCGCGTCTCCTTACCGTACACCGGGAACAGGGCATAACAGGTTTTGTTGGCGGCCCATGCAAATCAGTGTTGTATGGAACCCTACCGTGCAGGTCAGTTCTCCATGGACATGCAGGTCAATTCTTCATGAAGTCCTAAGCAATATAACACAAGAATCAACAACTAAAAACATTCTTTACATTTCATATTTCTTGAATCTTACAATTTCATATACTTTGAATATATTCTAACCCTATTTTTTCTTTCAATGTTATGAATTCTCCAAACATGACCAGCACTAACTTCAACAACACACCACCACCTCTACTGCTTTCGCCTACCGTTGCTGCTCCGATCAATGAGCAGACGGTACTGCTTGAGACAATCCGAAGCCTCCTGGAAGGACAGCAGCAGCAGACTGCTATATTACTGAACGTCTAGAAGCGGAAGCGCTCGGAATGAAGCAATTCCGGGCATTGCACCCAAAGAAATTTTCGGGAAAAGAGAGCCTTTTAGAAGCGGACGAATGGGCTCAGAGTATCGTGGACGATCTGGCAGCAGCACAAGTGCCAGAGATTGCCTGGGTTAGAGTTGCGAAGCTGCAACTCACAAACAACGCCTGAGTTTGGTGGAAGGCGGAAGAAAGTCGTCTTGACCAACCGATCGAATGGAAAACCTTTCACGACATGTTCGACGCGAAGTACTTTCCAGAGACTATCCGATTTGACATGGAGCAGCAATTCATCCATCTACAACAGGGTTCGATGCGGACCAAATCTGTAGATGAGTATAATGCTGAGTTTACCATACTCAGTAGGTAAGACATGTCTCAATATTCGATTTTCTAATATCACATACTACACAGTTAACACAAGGCCTTAAAAGGTTCGCGGCACACTTGATACCGACTGCTGAGATCAGGTCCAGACGATTTCAGCAAGGGTTAGATCCAGAGATCCAAGCTGCCTTAGCTACAGGGGATTTCCTAACCCATGACCTGGCTTTGAAAGCTGCCCGTCGATATGAGGCACTAGTGAAGAAGAAGGGAAGACCTCAATCTGCCGAAGTGAAGCGCCCTGCCACTCAAATGGCAGGAGGAGCCTCTTCAAGGCCAACTTTTGAACACAGGAGACCGAAAGAAACAGATAACCGGTCAAGTCCAGATTTTTGCTTCTACTGCAAGAGGGATGGACACCTGTGGAAGGACTGTAGGCGCGCAAAAGGCATGTGCTTAGTTTGTAGCGCATCCAATTATGGAATTAGAACATGTCCTTATAGACGCAACACAGTTCCAACTCACAACACTTATCCGCAGCGGCCAGCTATCCAGGCTTCTGCACCTCGTCTTCTCTTCCAGCTCCACCTCCACGTGGACCTCTTGCACAGCCTCCACGTCAATTCCATCAGGCAATGAGGAACATGCCTCGAAGACAGAGGAATGTACCTCCAGCTAAGAGGAATGTACCCCGGCGTCAGGCGTTCACATTAGCGGCCGTGGAAACCGAGACTGTAGACTAAGGTAACCCTGGTAATTCCCTCACATCTTTTTCAATCTTACCAAAACTTTTGCATATTTTCGTTCTTCCAAATATTTTTATACACTATCAATAGTTCTATCATCAAACTTTTCTTAAATCTGTTACACTTTCCTTCTACAAATTTCGAGAACGAAATTTTTATAAGGAGGGTAGAATGTAACAACCTTAAACTTTCTGTACAAAATTTTTTAAAATACAGAAAGGGACACCTAAGCCTGAGCATAAGTTATAGATTAAATTTGCTTTTGAACAGAAAAAAACACTTGTAGCTCATTGGTAAAGCCTTGCACTGCTGTGACATAGCCCCTGTGTTCGAATCCTCCCAACCACATATATTTTTAATTGATTTTTCATTTAAACTTTTAAAAGCCTAAAGGTTTACACGTGCACTACATGTAAAATGAAAAGTCACAAATAAAACAAACATGTGGAAAATGTTGTACGCACTGAACATGACACGTGGCAAGCATCCCAACCCCATCCCACCGGATTGGACCGGTGAGATGTGAAGAAGGGGTCGGCACCGCCGGTCATGTCCATAGGGGATGCCTCCAATTTTTAACCCCATTACCCCTTGGCCTATCCCACTACCCCCCTGCTGTTTGATTTCTCTGCACATTTCCAGAGAATTAAAAATGGGTATTGATGCACATTTTAATTCTCAAATTTATTACCCTAAACCCTAATTTTCCATATAAATACCACACTCCATTTCACCCCTCCTCATTCAGAATTCCATTACAAAAAAACTCTCTAAAAATTTCCAAGTCCCAAGTTGTGCAAGTGGAGTTAGCAAAGGGCAAGGTTCCGGCGAAGTTTCGGGAAGATTCCGGCGACGAAACGACTCCCTGACGATCCCAAATTCTCCCCCTACCACTTCTTTCTAATTCTAATCTGTAAGTTCCTTCTTTCCCCCTTCTTTTCTATTAAAACGAAATCACTTTTCAAAACTAGTCGAAAGCGGAGTTAATCCGACTTCCGATTCTATATTAACTAAAAACACAATTTTTCTTTAGAACAAATCTACCATCTTTTTGTACATTGTTTAACAAACATTCTTGGCATAGCACGATAAATACAACATTCACAACAAGTTTCACCTCAAAATAATATAAATTGCAACTTCTATTCCATCTTTACGATAAAATACCATCATGTTACATACAACATTGTTTATTCAATTTTACCGTATTACCTTTAGAAAACGCACGAAGTAATGATCTACCTCATCACAACACACATTCTTGGCATAGCATGATAATTTGTGGAACATTAACTTGTGGGAAAATACGAGTTTACGATTAAATACCATAAACATTCAAAAACCGCTTTCTTTAAAAGTGTATTACTTAATTCCTTGCAAATACGCCTCTAAAACCCATTTTGGGGAACCCCAATCAGGATGGTGCGGGTTATCGCACATCCTCGGGCCTAGTAGAGCGAGATACAAACCTCCGTAAGGAGTATTCGATCTCGATGGGATTTTTAATGCAATTTTTAAGAAAAATGTGATTTCTATTTAATAAAGTAAATTCTATATTTTTTAAATATTATATATACATAAATACTATCAAAATATCTACTTTAAATATATTATATATATATTCCATGTTTCTAAATCAAAGGAATCACAAATTTCATGAAACTACCTTTACAAATCAATACCATTCCAAGATTTCACTAAAATACCATATACAATGAAATCTAGGTTATATCCACTAGAATATTTCATTTTTATAAAAATTACAATTATGAAAACCCTAAAGATGATAATAAAATACTTGAGGTGTATATTGAAAATATATCAAAACTATTTTCATAAAACCCCCTCAAGTTATATTAATTTACAAAATGGACCCTAGTAAACATAGGTTTAAGCGAGACCAGTTCTCTTGAGCCTCAGGGAGCTGAAGAATATGGGTGCTTGCCTATCTAAAGTAGACAACCTAAAAACGGTGTTATCAATACGGTAATTGTCTTGGAAAAAGACACAAATCCTGTCGTCCGTGTGCAGCAGTTACCGATAACTCCAAAACCACCAGGACTCCAATTCTGTTTAAAAGTCTGACTCAGTTCAAGTCATGATCTGAAATCAATCTGACTTGAATCCAGTTCAAGTATAACTATAATACAACATGAATCCATGAATACCAGAATACAATTCATATCAACATGAACATGACTTGAACCGAACCATAGATATACTCTGATTACATGACTATCCATTTATATCCATTCCGTTTACCTGATATCATGGTTTCGGCAAGTCGTATACAACCATTCATTACATTACATCAATACAAGACAATACAATCAATACAATAAACATTACGGGGTTTATAAATGGGTAGACTGGTACGGAACATGTTAAAGGTGGCATGAGGTGGTCACTAAAAGACGTAATTACATCCATGCCGTTGTTCCGTGGTATTATCTATGGATCCTTGTACTACAGGTTACCAAAGTCCACGGTGTAAGTTGGACTCCTCTCGTATACACTGACATATTCTGTACCAAGCTACAACAACTACGTTAGTATAACAAATATAATATTATCTACTTCACCTGTTCCATTCTCTGTTTATTCTTCTCCTTCTTTCTTTGGGACTTACCGAGCGATTGTTCGCTGACGACATTCATATTTCTCTTCTTCTTTGGAATGTTGTCAGGAGGACCCAACTCTGTGGAGTTCGAGACCAGCCAGGAGCACTTGGAGCAGTTCACAAAAGACTCTGAGCATTGACTTTACTTGTACTCATTTTATTTTCAGTTCATACCATTGTTTAGGCATTGCATTCCAGACTTGTATTTATATTTCCAGTTGTACTGTAAAGGAATGTTGAATAAATAAAAGTTGTTGTTTTTTATATTCATGTCTCTTGTGTACATTTTACTTTATATTGCTTAGATACACATAGCGTGTTTACGTCTGAGTAAATACGCCGCGTGACCCGTCGCGTCTCCTTACCGTATACTGGGAAGCGGGGCGTGACACCTTCATTATTTACTTAAAAATTAAATTCCAGGTTTTCGGCTTACTTGGGTTACGATGGAGACTTCATGTGATTCAAGTGCCAATCAAGTGCCGTTTCTAGATCGTGACAATGTTGGTATCAGAGCATTAGGTTTAACCTTTGTTCGAGTCTAGGTTTGACTATGTGGAGTCTAGGGCGTATATTTCGGAACCTAGGCTTGACCTTATGAAACTTAGAATTGACTTTGGGGGTATTAGACCCGAAATTTCGTTATGTAGGTTGACCTTGGTTGATGGAGTAGGTGACTCAAGTAAAGTAACGTACCGTGTGTATCTTCTGCAGCATATTTACGATACGATACTCTTCTTAAGGAACCTTAGGATATATATATCTTGAGATCTTTTCTTCTATCCGTTCTTGTGATCTATCTTCATCGATACTTGTTGTGATACCTATCACCATGGCTACGCGAGCCAAGAGGGTTGCGGCTATAGATGCAACCAGAAAGAGCTCATCGGGGATGAGGACTGACCGTGGTGTTATTCCGGTGACACGGGAACAGATTGTTTATCTTTTTATGAGAGGATTTCCTATTTGAGGAGAGTGTCTGGATCCGCACCGAATGGTCAGGTCATTGCTTGGGGCCAGTTGGATTGAGAGGTTTGTTGACGTACAGCCTACTCCGAGGATCGTTGTGTTGTCTATCGTGCAGACAGATGTACCAGCCGTTGCTGAAATTGACAAGATGTCGCTTCCAGAGTTCACGAAGCTAAAGCCATATGAGTTTACAGGCAAGGATGTGACAGAGGATCCTTAGTCATTCCTTTTAGAGTGGCTAGAATATTTCGTTCTTTTGGATGCTCCGATGCGAGATCAGATGAGTTGGCTAGCTTTTGTTTGAAGGGTCTTGCTCAGACCGGGCATGATCGATCGAGAGAGGATGAGCAGTATGTATTCGTCCGATGGCTTGGACGAATTCTCGAGGATGTATTTGGCCAGATTTCTTCTACAGAGTGTTGGAGATACTGAATTCGTAGCTTTGAGTCTTTGCGAGAGAATCCTGATATGACCGTAGCCGAGTATGAATTGCAGTTTACACATCTTTCGAGATATGATTTCGATTTGGTCGATATTGAAGAGAAGAAGATTAAGAGGTTCGTGCGAGATCTCAATGAGTTGTTCCTCTCCGTTGATGCTAGAGATTCGATACGTACGTAGAAGCGTTGGATACGGCCACACCTTCAGAAGGAAGTCTTAATGACCTTGCAGCTGCTCTAGAACGGAAGCGGGATTGTTTAAGGAGTGCCAGTTCCGAGCATTTCGGCAGAGATGATATCGGAAGAGGCCGTGGCAGGTTCTTTCCGGAATACTACAGCGATAGATATTTGGACCCATGATCAGTTGTATGGCATGTACTCAGAAGGCCAGAGGCCGCCATTGTTGACGTGTCACATTCCGAGTGACCAAATTAATTATCCAGGAGATGTTTAGAGAGGTGTCAAAGCGGGACTGTTTCCGTTGCTACTTCTTACCAGGCTGTCGAGCCGAGAGGTCGTGGATTTGGTGATCCACAGAAAGAATAAGGACCTAGAGACAGAGGGCACCAAACCGTGGGCAGAAGGCAAGTGGGAATTCTTGCTCTACCAGCTCCGGGTGCACCGGCACCTTTCGATATTGAAGGAGGTGTACCTCAATGTCATTTGTTTTTTATTTGTGTTTTAGTGATTCGAGTATCACGCTTTTGTCGTTTGGACTTTTGTGTTTTGATAATTGAGTTTCATGATTGATATTTTTATGCACCATAGCTGCACTTGGTGGATATTTTCTTTATGCACAGTAGTCGCACTTGATTTATATTTTTATACATCCATTATACTTGATTTATGTTTTTATGCATACCCATTGCACTCAATATTGTTTTGTGCATCCCGATACACTTGATTAGATTCATGCACTTTAGATGCACTCGATATTGTTTACATGCGCATTCAATGCATTAATGTGGTTTTCGTGCATACCAGTTGCACCTATAGATGTTTCGTGCACCTAGTTGCACTTGATATTGATTTTCGTGCACCCTATTGCACTACATACTTTTGTGCAGACCTGATGCACTTGATTTAGGTTTTCGCACATACTCGGTGCGCTTGATGTGGTTTTGTGCACATTTGATGCACTTGAAGACTTTTGTGCACATTAGTTGCACTTGATTGAGATTTTCGTGCACTCTAAATGCACTTGATATCGTTCTCATGCACACCCGTTGCACTTGACAGATACTTTCATGCACACCTGTTGTCACGCCCCGCTTCCCAGAGTGCGCTAAGATCGGCATGTGACAGAGCCAATCATGCTACCTGTGGCTAGGAAACATCCATCCACAGTCACATTATGGCTGTCTATAGATATCAAGAATAGGAAAATAAAAGAAACTATCTAGTACATGTCCAAGAGCCAGACATAACGAATCAAGAAATAATATGCGGAAGCAATAAATCCAAGTAACAATAACAATCTGGAAAGTACGTCCCATAATACGGGCTCACATCAGGAATGAAAATACGAAAGAAAACTAAACTAACTAGCTACTAACATTATCTTCACTGCTCGGCTTGTTGGTCAAAATACTCCTGAACTGCCTGCGACAGAGATAGAGGATCTGGGCCATGCAAAACCCAGACGTCAGTGCGTCATGATATCAACCAATAATAAATGAAGTGGATACACGAGATATGCAGGCATGAATCATAAATGGTAACATGAATGTAATAAGTAAACACGGATATAGAACAGTGAAGTGTATCAATATATGTGACGTGCAGTGATCAATCTAAACTGTGCTATTGGGTTATCTATTCTAAAGTTTGTTTGAAATCAATTAATGTAATTCTCCATGTAACTCAAAGAATATGTCCCATTACCCCCCGGGACCACGGATCAGGAATATGTGAACCAAGAGTGGTTCTGTCCCGTTACCCCCCGGGACCACGGATCAAGAATATGTAAGAGTCACGAATGGCTCTGTCCCGTTACCTCCCGGGACTACGGATCAAGTAATACCCTTTTAAGTTACACTTTAGTTTTCACTTTTGATTTCCCCATACCCCCAAGGTTATATGTTCAAGTCAGGTATTGATAAATCTGGAGCTAATGCCAAGACAGAATCAAGCAGGTACAGGTTTGTCTAAATAGACAACATGATATGTCCGTAGGGACAACAGGTCAAGATTGTCGGCATTAGTAACAAGATCAGGTATCAAGTCAAGCAGTGGTATATCAGGTCATGACAGGTAGTGCACATGTGTCAAGCGGATGCTCATAATAAAACTGTAGCAAGTACGGATGCACGGTAAAAGCATGGATGCACAAATATTTACTAAGGGTTACACCATGACTAAGTAGGATGCACAATATCAAGCATGGGGTACTAATGTAACAATAATATAAGTTAATACGACATGGCATGCAACTGGATATAAAGAATTAATGGTATGGGTGCACAATAAAATATGGATGCATGAATAACTATTAAGGATTGCGACTATAGCTCCATTACCATATAAGATGCACATTTTCTAGCATGGGGTGTTAATGTAGCAGTAATATGAAATAACGTGAATTGGAATGCAAATAGATATATAATTAATGGTATGGATGCACAATTATCGATTAGGGTTACATTTACAGTTCCAAGACTAAGTGGGATGCACATTATTAAGCATGGGGTGTTACTATAATAATAACATGAATTAATATGATCTATAGATGCAGTTATATATATTTTAAATGATATGGATGCAAACGGTATCCGAAAACAGTAAAATGATAACATGGGATGTATAATACTCTAAACATTAAATATTATCATTAATATGGATGTAAAATATATCATAGCATGTAGCAAGCTCAACTTGCCTCGACTGGATCACACGACGGATGCGTACGGCACGTCCGACATCGGTAAAACGTCGCAACGTACGCATGGCACGCGGGACGGGTCCAAGCAAGGCAAGAGGGTGATCACGCGAGTAAGGGTTGTTTACTGGATCGTCTGGAACGGCAGCAGCGACGCTACTCCGGCGATCGATGGAAAATACAGAATTCAAGAATCAAGAAAAGAAAAGGGAAAAGAAGAAGAAGAGGAAGAAGAAGAGAGAAGGGCTCACTGGAGTTGGTGCACAGGGTCAGGAGAGAGGTGAGGGCAATGACGAGATCAACGGCGGTGAGGTGCGCCGGTGAGATGAGGGTTAGGGTTAGAGTTTTAGGGTTTGGCTCGGGTGTGCAGGGATTCTCAGTTTGGAGGAGAAGGAGAGGAGAGGAGATGGTTGTTAAGGTGAAGGAGGAAGAGGATGAGAGAAGAAGGTAATAGAGATGAGGGTTGAGATCGAGGGCAGTGAGGAGTTAGGATTAGGGTTTGAGGAGGCTGTGGGTTTTCTCGTGGCGCTCGGGGTTTTTAAAGAAGACGAAGAAGAAAAGAAAAGAAGAGGGAGGTGACCGTAGCACGCGGGCGGTGACCACTATCGAGGAATCAACAGTAATCGCGAGAGGAGAGATAAAGGGGGGAGAGAGAGAGAAGATGCGCTGGGGAGGAGAGAGAGAGAGATAGAGAGAAGGAGAGAGAAAGAGTGCGGGAGGAGAGAGAGATTTGTTATTATAAAATAGTTAGGATTAAAAATTTAAAAGATATGTTTAGTTATAAAAGATTTAAACTGTTTTAATAATGATTAAAATATTATATTAAATAAAATTGGATTTTCTGGTAAATACAAATTTAGTCCAAAACACGCCCGGGTCAGGTCTAAAAATTCAGTTTCAAAATAGGAAAATATTCATGTCGACCAAAATTAAAATTGGATAACCGGATAAAGAAAATGCATACCCCCAATAACGGATGCACGTACGTGCACGTAGCCATCCAAACAAGTCTGTTTCACTGAATGGGACAAGAACAAGATGCGCGGATGCTACGACAGGGTTAGGGGTAACATGCAGGCCATGCAATGTATTTTTAAAATATTTTATGTGACTTTAAATGTTATATATAAAAATGCAGATGCCAGATATAATGCGAGTATGCAATATATAAATTAAAATGAAAGTGCACGAGTCTACGTAACTGTTGGAGATAGTGCCCTCATAGTCAATTATTGGATCGCAGGTACGTGATTGCAATGATTGCGGAGGACCTATGCCGGTAGGACAGTCTTACTCGAGATGATAGTATGCTATCTGGTTTGCCTTTATCAGTCATGTACATGTTCAGGTGACTGATTACATGTTACACTTTGATAGAGCCCTTAGGATCTTGCTTTACTACCAACTGTATGATGGCGATCATATACGTGAGAGTTGGGTAGTTTATACACATATCCTTAATTGTGGTCCCTAGTCGTGGGAGTTTCGAGACAGGGTATCGATACTCCGGAGTAGACTAGTGTGTACAGTCGAGACCCCGACGAGGGGCGGTGGCCGGTCTCACAAGCCACTGGTGTCAGTTGGATCACCTAAGATGTATACAGGTGCTCATTGGGTTATGAGTACACCGGACAGGACTCGCCGGGAATCTGCTAGTTAGTACTATACCTATCGTCAGATAGCAGTTCCCTGGTGACATGTGTACAGGTTAGTTCATCGACCTGAGGTCGTCATTTGTCTCGTGTGAGTTCCCACTGTCCTTTGATTTCTACCCTACCACGGCTCAAAGGAGTCGTGCAAACAGGTAGCTTTTGGGTACAGTCCCGAGCCATATGGAGGCACGTGAGCGAATCGGCAGGGGATTCGTCTCTCCCGGTATTGGGGGCGAGATCGTGCTGTGTCTAGGAGAGCCATTACACAAAGCCCACGGCCGTGGCAGGAGATTTACTGGTAGGTACTCCAGTAGTATCTCAGGGTGTTATTGGGCTACACTCTGACACGACTTATACTGCTATTGGGGGTCTGACGTTACTAGCCTCCTAGGTAGATATGCGATACTCATTGACGAATGGACCGGACTGTATATACATTGTCACTGTTAGGCTTGGTAGGGTTTCCGGATGAGTTCGCTCATCGGCCTCCCTTGAGGTCAGTCCATGAGCAGCCGTTACGCATTGCTAGTGCCGCTGACGGTTTGTGGTTAAACCCACTGCCAGGGTACTGACGAGTCATTAGAGTCCCCCACAGACAGTTTCCCAAGTTCGGGCGAAACGTTGTAGAGGCCGTATGGTTTTATGGCAGGGTTCGGAAAATGCACGTGCGTTTACGCACGTGTCAGTTTTCGGGCAGATGATACTGGTCGGCTTTGGTTTAAGCCGGATCCGAGTATTGTATTGAGTAGGTATAATATCTTTGTCTCAGTTGCATTTGTATTCGGTCGTAATACAAATGCGGGTATATTTATACAGTTACGGGGTTATCCTGAAAGTCGTTTCAGGATCACTTTTGGAAGTTGCCAGTTTCCAGTTTTCTATCTGCCGTCTTTTAACATTCGGTTAAATGCGGATTTATCTTTTCTTCTCTGAGGTGAGTCATGAGTGTGTGGAAGGTTCTAGGAGCTTCTAGATGATGACTAGGCTTCATGACTCATTAGTGCATTAATGGTTTTTTGATGATGTGTTTTATGAGTCACCCTTTACCATTAATTCCTTTTGTTTGCATGATAGATATTTGTTAAAGATCTTTGCTTAAGGTTACTCTCCCCTCTCTCCTACACTCACCCTCCACCTCCTTAAATAGTGGCCGGCCCCCTTGAGAAGAAAGAGAGAGATTGATTTCATTTTTGGTAAAAAAGACTATGGTTTAAAGTGTATGGAAATTTCATAGTTCATTTCTTGTTCCATTTCATTTCCATCGGCAACTTCATTAACCGATCGTCCACGGACTTGGACGAAGTGAGACAAAGTCATCTACTCATTCTCTACATCAATCTTGGTCGTCTCTTTTGGCAAACTTGACGACCGAGTTGCCTCAAGTCAGAGGCGGGAGCCCGTTTAAAGAATCAGTGATGTGGTGCCACCTGGACGAGCAGATCGGAGATCGAAGAGATCGGAGCAGCCGCAACGGAGCGTGGGATGATGGTTAAAGAACGAAGGACTCGGATCGTTCGGTATAACCTTTCTACACTCTTTACAGTTTGTTAGTTTAGCAATAATGGCAGATCCGGGTTAAAGTACACGATAGCGCCAGTTAAAAGTTTTTTTGTTCCGCATTTGGCGTCTGTAGACGGCCGGGGCGCTAGCGTAGACTTACATTGGTATCAGAGCCTCACCATTTTGCTATACTAACTTGTGCTAACGCGTTTAAAACATCGATCGAACCGGAAATAAAAAACTGCAAAATCCAAGCTTGACAGTTTCTGTCGTTTTTAAAAGGGTTCCAAAATTAATTTTACACATACCAGAAAATCAAGCAGGGTTTTTTAGGAATACTGTAGAAATTCGAGGAAGTAACTCCACTGTTCCGCCGCGGATCCGCGGTCTAAGCCAAGGTTTGCCGCGGATCCGCCGCAGAAAAGTGAGATCACTCACTCAATTTTCTACAGTGCATTCCATGTTGGATTTTGGGGTTTTTGGTATATATATTTTGGGCCCAGATTTTGTTACTGTGCAGCAGATTTGCGTGGGGCCCACTTCGGGAAATTTAGTCGATCGAAATTTAAACACGTTAGTTTACAGTGCTTACATTATATCTCCGACCGGGAATGTCATTTGATCGGTAAACCGCGTCCGATTGCTATAGTTCATTTAGACGGGTTTGCGAACGTGACATTCGCGTTGATGTTCTGTGTTGTGCTGTGATGTTGCGGATTTGTCGTGGTGGATAGCAGTGTGCAATGGTAGTACAGTTTGAGTTTAGTTGTACATTTGATATTGCGGGGCGGGCGTCCAACTTGTGGACTGCCGTCACTGCCTGTTGTATAATATTCTTTTGGGGCACGACCAGGTTGCGGTCGATGTACCTATTGTACTATTTTTCATTACTGTACTAGGTTTTACCCAGCGACGGAGTGCACGGATAGCCGGGTTCTGGAAGGCAACGGGTCCGCATCTCATGGCTTTGAGAGGCAGAGGGGTCCCACTCTAGAATTGGCAGACTATTCGCCGCACTCGTAGGGGGTACAGGTTGACCCAAGGAGGGGTGCCCAAGTTTACCGGATTCCGTGAAGTGCTGGGTGGTCCATTCACTATGCTGTTAGGGGGCTGCCTCACTTCAGGTTTTGGCGGGTAACTTGCCGCACCCGTAGGGGTCTAGGTTTCATTGCACAGGCTATCCACACGACAGGGGAACGTCGGGTTTCAGCAGCGGCTCTGTGAAACCCGGGGATCCCAGATTATCTGTATTGTTCTGTGATGCTTATTACTTTTCTGTAATGTTGCATATTATCACGCCTGGAGCGATTATTGTATATTGGTTTATATACTATTAGATGTTGTATATGTTTTACACCCGCGCTAGTCCAGTCCCCACTCTGTCGTTAGTTAAGTAACCTAACGGGTGATGACGGGACCCAGTGACGAATGCGGATGGCATATACGTACATTTGATTTTCGTTCTTTTCTGGTGTGATTATTGATGGGACTGCGTTGATTCTGATCAATGCAAAATTAAACAAACCTGTTTTAGTTGTTGGAACAAATTTAAAAAGGTTTTATTGCAAAGACGTTTCCTTTTGTTTTGCATAGCGGTATTCAGTGGAATATCCTGCACCTCATTCGACGGGGCAAGGGCCGATATCCCTTCACCGGGACTGACCCCTTGGGCAAAAGTTTGCGTCAGGGTAATAACTTCACTATAGTCGATTACAAGTTGCTTTGCACCGCGGTATTCAGTGGAATATCCTGCACCTCATTCCACGAGGAAAGAGCCGAGATCCCTTCACCGGGAATGACCTCTTTAGCAAAAGGTTTTCGCCACTATATTTTAAAAAGCTATCAGGTTCCTTCAGCGATATCAAGTTCATTACGTTAAAGGTTTTTCGCCAAAAACCAGCCGTAGCCCTCCGTCATTTCATGTGAATGGTCAGTAGTATTCAAGCTATGTTGGTCTGGCCCTTAGCTAGGACATAGTGATTGGTAGCTGCTGGGGTTTTCATATGTTGCATAGATAGATGCGTTGGTTTGGGACAGTCGTACAGCCTTGTTGGCCCTTAGTCAAGGGCGAGTACGGGTGGGTTCAAATTAACAAGATAATGATGGGAAGAACTTGACATGTGACTTATGATGGGTTGGCCTTTAGTCACGATCATAAGAGCATGGGGTAAAAATCACATCGGGAGTTTCTAAAGAAACTGAAACTTGCCAGGCATGCGCATACCTTCTGGAGTGTGATAACGTGAGTGGATTCCGTCATGTTATCATGCGATGAGAGTTGGATCCCGATTCCCACTGATGAGTTGGTTTACTCTTCGGGTGATCCCGATTGATTCTTCTTTTAGGTTTGGAGGAGAATTTGACAGGACAGTGGGAGATTTCCGGATTAGATAAAGTGATAACCATTCTGATCTAGGTTAGAGTGCATGCAGAGTGTTTCTTTTCTCTCTCTCTTTTGGCAGCGACCTTTGACCGACCCTAGACTATGACTCAGTGACCAAGTTGACCGAACCTTCTTAAAATACTGGCTTTTGGATTGTCTATGTTGCATAAGTCATTGCCACTCCTTCTTTTACCCTTTGAATTTCTCAGAACACCCGTATTACTACGGATATCCACTTCCATTGGATAGATCCATCGTATGGTTATATACGAACTCGAAGGGACTCCTTCGAGGATGGATCAAGGTTCAGGAGAAATAGAATTGGTTTATTCAGTTGTCTTTTATTATCACCTTCTCTCAGGTTGCGAGTACTCCTTGGTTTAGGAGAGTACACCTATTACGCTTATTGGATAGTCTTATTCCAAACCATAGGCAGGTGCCGAAAGGTAGAGAATGAAGAAAACCAATTAGCCTAAGTAGGGTGTGCAGAAGGTAATATGTAAAGACAAAATAAAGGGATTAGAAAGAGGGCAAAGTAAATTGCGACTGTTATCATTCACGACCAAACCGCGTACTTCATCGCCACTCCTATTTCACCTTTAAAAGAATAAGGTATTATTCAGTTGTCTTTTATCATCACCTTCTCTCGAGATGCGAGTACTCCTTGGTTTAGGAGGGTACACCTATTATGCTTACTGGATAGTCTTCTTCCAAACCATAGGCTGGTGCCGAACGGTTGGGAAGGAAGAAAACCATTTAGCCTAACGATGGTGTACAGAAGGTAACGACTAAAGACAAATAAAGGGATTTGGAGAGATGGCAATAAAATATACGGTTAAAGTCATGAATTGGATTTTGGAAGAGGCATTACTAAGAATACCAGGATACCCCTACGAAACATTTTCATGTTTCAGTGCATTGTTAATGGAAAACTGTTTTCCCGATTAGATACTTACTCCAGGGTGTGTATTCACCAGGTTTCATTCTCATATCTGTATGGTTTTACAGATGATGAGTGGGAGGAAGTTATTAGGAATTAGATAATTATCCTCATTATATCAGAATTCGTTGTAATTGGTGATACTTGAGGAAATCGCCAGGGTACAGTTTTCAACCTACGACGCACAGATTTTGAGTTGTTCAACTCAGCGGACTTATACAGAGTATTGTATGTTGTCCAGTGTCCATCAGGACAAAAGGGGTAGGTCCTCGTACTATGTTCTGTTTACTTATAACTTCTCTAGTATTTAGACAAGTGTTTCGTAGAAATACAAGGTCTAAGTTTTGAGAAGTTGTGGGTATAAGAATAAAGTAGAGAACCAAGTATCACAAGTATCGGGATTCTTCAAAGAGATCGAAGATGTAGATTCTTGTGATTGGTATTCAGATGATAGTAATGGTTTTGAGAAACTTGTTTCTCTTTCAGGTTACTCATAATTGGATGGATTCCTAAGTTGAGTAATGCTGTTAGCCTCTTTCCATTAAGTTGATATGCACTGGAGACAGCTGCATGGTTTGAATATGGTTCCAATTAAATAAGTGCCAAAGTTTCTATATTGGATATAGAATAGTTCGTACCTTAAAAGATGTTAAGGTACGGGGAGTTGTCCAGCTTATGCTTAAAACCAGACTCTGGATAACTCAGGGCACGTTTCTGTAATGGCTGTTTGTGGGTTGACCCTGGCTATGACGAGGGTTGATATTCTACCATTTGGAAGATCAATAGTGATATTGTTCTTGACTCGCCACAGTTTTAGTAAAATGGATCTTTTTCAGAAAACAGTAGTGGGAGTATGGTAGAACTGGAAGTGATTCCAGAACCGCGAACGATTACGGAAAATTTAATAGGACCTATATATTCAATCAGGTTTGACATTCCATTAGCCACTCCGCAGATTTGGTGGGTAACCTCAGACACCCGAGAGGTACTCCGGTAGCCTCAAGGACGGTGACAGGGAGGTTATTATCTACCCAGACTTGACACTACTGTTGTTCCAGGATATGAGACCCGGTAGGAGGGTTGTCGTAGTCAGTGGGAGCAGCGGAAGTTTAGTGGGCAAGTAGCTTATGTCTATTTATAGACTTGAGCAGTTATAGCGGAGATAGATCATCTAATTTTGATGTGACAGTCATGGGTTTGACTTCAATCAGAATAGGGGATGGATCTGTTAAGAAGGTAGTAGGGTGTGATGTCATGGTATTTAGATAACATACACAGAGTAGGAAGTAAAATTCCTATACTAGGATCGGTTGTACTGTGGTCGTCACACAGTTGTTTCTCCAGACAGGATATGGATATAATATTTGACATTCTGGTTTCTGGATCTATGGTTTTAGATCTGGATTTGGGTAGTTTCCCAATGTGGGTACTTTGACAGATATTCTAATGGTTTTTAGAATAGTTGACTCCTAGCATGGTGATGTACCTGCAGGTGATGGAGTCACCCTCTCTAAAGGTGTCGTATAGACTAAAGGGGAGAGGGAAGTGCATGATTAGCAGATCACTTGCTTAGGCAATTGAGTCAATCATAAGATGTCAAGTACCACACCAGATGTTGTTTTTGCACTAGATACAATGAGTTTGTATTAATCCAATCCTGGAGAAACATAAGGAAGCAGTTTTAGAACATAAGTACATGTTCTACGGATTTGATGACGGCAGCCTCCTTCGGGAGACGATCATCATTCCAGGCTTCAAAGGTGACATGGATGACAGAGTGATTGTCAGAGTTACAGTTTTTACCTCTGACGAAGAGGGACAGTATTATGGACAGGTGGTCCAAAAGGATACTGTGGGAGGCATGGTGCCGGTTACTGATTAGGTTCAGTGATCGATACAGTCTAAGAAGTTTGGATTTGGAGTTCATTTATGAACTAGGTCCCATCAGATATCCAGACATATTCTAAGACAGGTATTACTCAATTCGGGAGATGGCTTTCTCCGCGAACTTGAGATTAAGAGAGATATAGAAAGAAACTTCTAGGCGGATCCACTCACTGAGGCTATTTCTCGAACACAATAGTTTTACAAACGGGCTTTGTGAAACTGATTAGTAGAGGAGTTGGATGTTCGGTTTCACACGGGCTGTGAGTAGTCGACATCGCAATAATTAGCCTTGAGTGCAAGTGGGAGATTGTTGGAGATAGTGCCCTTATAGTCAATTATTGGATCGCAGGTACGTGATTGCAATGATTGCGGAGGACCTATGCCGGTAGGACAGTCTTACTCGAGATGATAGTATGCTATCTGGTTTGCCTTTATCAGTCGTGTACATGTTCAGGTGACTGATTACATGTTACACTTTGATAGAGCCCTTAGGATCTTGCTTTACTACCAACTGTATGATGGCGATCATATACGTGAGAGTTGGGTAGTTTATACGCATATCCTTAATTGTGGTCCCTAGTCATGGGAGTTTCGAGACAGGGCATCGATACTCCGGAGTAGACTAGTGTGTACAGTCGAGACCCCGACAAGGGGCGGTGGCCGGTCTCACAAGCCACTGGTGTCAGTTGGATCAGCTAAGATGTATACAGGTGCTCATTGGGTTATGAGTACACCGGACAGGACTCGCCGGGAATCTGCTAGTTAGTACTATACCTATCGTCAGATAGCAGTTCCCTGGTGACATGTGTACAGGTTAGTGCATCGACCTGAGGTCGTCATTTGTCTCGTGTGAGTTCCCACTGTACTTTGATTTCTACCCTACCATGGCTCAAAGGAGTCGTGCAAACAGGTAGCTTTTGGGTACAGTCCCGAGCCATATGGAGGCACGTGAGCGGATCGGCAGGGGATTCGTCTCTCCCGGTATTGGGGGCGAGATCGTGCTGTGTCTAGGAGAGCCATTACACAAAGCCCACGGCCGTGGCAGGAGATTTACTGGTAGGTACTCCAGTAGTATCTCAGGGTGTTATTGGGCTACACTCCGACACGACTTATACTGCTATTGGGGGTCTGACGTTACTAGCCCCCTAGGTAGATATGCGATACTCATTGACGAATGGACCGGACTGTATATACATTGTCACTGTTAGGCTCAGTAGGGTTTCCGGATGAGTTCGCTCATCGGCCTCCCTTGAGGTCAGTCCATGGGCAGCCGTTACGCATTGCTAGTGCCGCTGACGGTTTGTGGTTAAACCCACTGCCAGGGTACTGACGAGTCATTAGAGTCCCCCACAGACAGTTTCCCAAGTTCGGACGAAACGTTGTAGAGGCCGTATGGTTTTATGGCAGGGTTCGGAAAATGCACGTGCGTTTACGCACGTGTCAGTTTTCGGGCAGATGATACTGATCGGCTTTGGTTTAAGCCGGATCCGAGTATTGTATTGAGTAGGTATAATATTTTTTTCTCGGTTGCATTTGTATTCGGTCGTAATACAAATGCAGGTATATTTATACAGTTACGGGGTTATCCTGAAAGTCGTTTCAGGATCACTTTTGGAAGTTGCCAGTTTCCAGTTTTCTATCTGCCGTCTTTTAACATTCGGTTAAATGCGGATTTATCTTTTCTTCTCTGAGGTGAGTCATGAGTGTGTGGAAGGTTCTAGGAGCTTCTAGATGATGACTAGGCTTCATGACTCATTAGTGCATTAATGGTTTTTTGATGATGTGTTTTATGAGTCACCCTTTACCATTAATTCCTTTTGTTTGCATGATAGATATTTGTTAAAGATCTTTGCTTAAGGTTACTCTCCCCTCTCTCCTACACTCACCCTCCACCTCCTTAAATAGTGGCCGGCCCCCTTGAGAAGAAAGAGAGAGATTGATTTCATTTTTGGTAAAAAAGACTATGGTTTAAAGTGTATGGAAATTTCATAGTTCATTTCTTGTTCCATTTCATTTCCATCGGCAACTTCATTAACCGATCGTCCACGGACTTGGACGAAGTGAGACAAAGTCATCTACTCATTCTCTACATCAATCTTGGTCGTCTCTTTTGGCAAACTTGACGACCGAGTTGCCTCAAGTCAGAGGCGGGAGCCCGTTTAAAGAATCAGTGATGTGGTGCCACCTGGACGAGCAGATCGGAGATCGAAGAGATCGGAGCAGCCGCAACGGAGCGTGGGATGATGGTTAAAGAACGAAGGACTCGGATCGTTCGGTATAACCTTTCTACACTCTTTACAGTTTGTTAGTTTAGCAATAATGGCAGATCCGGGTTAAAGTACACGATAGCGCCAGTTAAAAGTTTTTTTGTTCCGCATTTGGCGTCTGTAGACGGCCGGGGCGCTAGCGTAGACTTACAGTAACAAGTTAGCGTAGATCATAAATATGAATCAAGATCAAGCAAGCGGGTCGGGTCGGATGCAAATACAAATGTCAAATACACTGTTCGCACCCAAAACACAATATATCAAGAAAATACCATAAATAAAGAAATACATGAACTAGAACTGGTATAAATGAACTAGGGTGTTACATTATACCCAACTACAAAAAGAATTTCGTCCTCGAAATTCCCAAAACAAGAAAAGATAAACAATCAAGAATCTACAAGAATAGGTGTGGAAACTTTTATCGAATCTCGTCTTCTCGTTCCCAAGTCGATTCTCCATGCGAGCGATTTCCCCAAGAAACAATTACGAGAGGGATAACCTTGTTCTTAAGGACCTTTTCTTTTCGATCAACAATCGACATCGGTCGTTCCTCAAAGGTTAAATCCTCCCTTACAGTCAGCTCCGAATGATCCAGCACGTGTGTTTCATCTCGAACATACTTACAAAGTTGAGATACATGAAACATGTCATGAACATTCGCCAAAGATTATGGTAACGCCAATCGATAAGCCACTTCTCCGACATGCTCCATAATCTCGAAAGGCCCCACGAATCTAGGACAAAGCTTGCCTCGGCTCCCAAAACGAATCACCCCTCTAGTCGGTGATATCTTCAAAAATACAAGATCACCAACAGCGAACTCTAGAGGTCTTCTCGATGTGTCGGCCCAACTCTTCAGCCGATCTTGTGCTGCCTTCATGTGATTCCGAATAGTATTAACTTTCTCCACAGTTTACACGATCAAATCTGGTCCCAACAATCTTCGTTCTCCAACATCGTCCCAACAAACAGGTGAGCGACACTTGCGCCATACAATGCTTCGAATGGAGCCATCTGAATAGTCGCCTGAAATCTGTTATTGTAAGAAAACTCCACCAAGTGTAGATGATCCTCCCATAAACCCTTGAAGTCCAACATGCAAGCTCTCAACAGGTCTTCAAGAGTTTGGATCGTTCTTTCCGACTGGCCATCTGTCTGAGGATGATAAGCTATGCTAAACTTCAATCGCGTCCCCAAACTTTCCTGTAAGCTCCTCCAGAAGTGCGATAAGAATCGGGTATCACGGTCGGACACGATGCTCACAGGTACTCCATGCAATCTTACAATCTTCTGCATGTACTGTTCTGCCAACGCTTCCGTTGATTGACCAACTCGAAATGGTATGAAATGAGCTACCTTGGTTAATCGATCAACAATCACCCAAACTACATTGTTAACCTTTGGACTCCACGGTAAAGCTATCACGAAATCCATAGTTATATGTTCCCACTTCCATTGAGGAATCGGAAGTGGTTGCAATAAACCAGCAACCCTTTGATGTTCGGCCTTAACTTGCTGACACACCAAGCACTTCGCTACAAAGCGGGCAATCTCCCTTTTCATGCCTTCCCACCAGAAATGCTGTCTTAGATCGCGGTACATCTTCGTGCCTCCTGGATGTACGGAATACGCGGAACTGTACGCCTCTTTCAAAACTTCTTCATGAATATCTCCTTTTAGCACACACAAACGGCTATCGTATCGCAACGAACCATCTTCATGAATTAACAAGTCCGTTCGAAGTCCAGCTTCAACCTATTCTCGAAACTTCTGCAATCTTGGGTCCTGTGACTACGCTGCTTTAATATTATCGATTAACGACGACTGTACTTGCGACTGCATCAACTGTCCCGAAGAATGTGGTAGTACGATCTCCAACTCGAATCTCCGAAAATCTTTGATAAGCTCCTTCTGTGCAGTCAACATCCGAATTGCTGGCAACCAACTAAGCGCATCCGGCACAACATTAACTTTCCCCGGATGGTACTTAAGATCAAGATCATAGTCAGCCATCAGCTCCAACCATCTACGCTGCCTCATGTTTAGCTCTTTCTGTGTGAACACATACTTTAGGCTTTTGTGATCGGTGAATACTTCGACTCTTTCGCCCAATAAGTAGTGTCTCAAAATCTTCAAAGCAAAAATCACAGCTGCTAGCTCCAAATCATGAGTTGGGTAATTCTTCTCATAGGTCTTCAACTGTCTCGATGCGTAAGCTATAACCTTCCCATGATGCATCAAAACACATCCCATTCCTTTCCCAGATGCGTCGCTGTGAATCACCAATCCTCCGGAACTGTCTAGTACGGTCAAAATAGGAGCGGTTATCAATCTCTGCTTCAATACCTCAAAAGCTGACGCGCATTTATCCGTCCATACAAATGGTACTTCCTTCCGCGTAAGCTTGGTCAAAGGCTCAGCCAAACGGGCAAAATTCTCCACGAACCTTCTGTAATACCCGGCAAGTCCAAGAAAACTTCTGGTCTCTGCTACGTTCTTCAGAATTGGCCAATCTTGAACTGCTGCAATCTTTTCAGGATCAACAGCGATTCCATCTCCGAATACAACATGCCCCAAAAACTTCACTTCTTCAAGCCAAAACTCGCACTTACTCATCTTTGCATACAATCTTTCTTGCCTCAATGTCTGCAATGCGATCTTCAAGAGTTCCGCATGCTCTTCAATGCTCCTCGAGTAGACCAGAATATCATCGATGAACACCACTATAAACTGGTCCAAGAACGGTAAAAAGATTCGGTTCATCAAGTCCATAAATATCGCCGGTGCATTTGTGACTCCGAATGGCATCACTAAATACTCGTAATGTCCATACCGAGTTTGGAACGCAGTCTTGCAAATATCTTCTGATTTAACTCGGACCTGATGATATCCGGATCGCAAATCCAGCTTCGAGAATTTCCTCACGCCACTAAATTGCTCGAATAATTCGCCAATGCGAGGGATCGGGTACTTGTTCTTAATAGTCACCAGGTTTAATTCTCGATAATCGATGCACATCCTCCTTGTGCCATCTTTCTTCTTGACTAGAAGAACTGGAGCTCCCCAAGGTGAATTGCTGCTACGAATCTAACCCTTCTCAAGTAATTCAGTAACCTGCTTCTTGACTTCTTCGAACTCCACTGGTGCTATCGGATAGTATGCCTTTGAGATTGGCGCTGCACCAGGAACAAGATCGATCGCGAACTCCACATCTCATTTTGGCGGTAAACCCGAGATGTCCTCGAACACGTCCATGAACTCTCGAACTACAGCTGGCGCTTCCTCCTTATCAACTTCCATTGTCGAAATAACATTGCTTGTCGGCCTAACCCTAAACTCGACTGGCCCGACAGAACTGCTTCCTCCCGCAAAAACAAACTCCGGATGTCCGAGAATCTGGAAAATCACTTTCTTTGCCCTACAATCAATGTGAGCACGGAAAGTGCCGAAAAAATCCATTCCCAAGACAACTTCATAACTGCCGGTATCAATCACCAAGAAATCTGCAAATAACTCCTGTCCACAAACAACAACTGAACAATCCTTACATTCTCTACTAGCTATGATCTTCCCATTCCCAATGTGTATGTCCCAACAACTAGACAGGGTCGTGCAAGAAATCGAATGTGTAGCAATAAACTTGGACGACATAAAACAATGGGATGCATCAGAATCGAATAACGCTAATGCGGGAAAATCATGAACAAGTAGGATACCTGAAACAACTTCCTCTGAAGCCTTGGCCTCTTCAGCCGTCAGGGTAAAGGCTCGAGCTTGATTGGGTCCCTGAGTCAACTGCTTCTGCCCCTGAAACTGTTTCTGCGGTGGCCTCTGAACATCATCCTTCAAACGAAGCTTCGACGGGCAAACACTGATAGTATGATCAGCTGATCCGCAAACCAAACAAAGTCCAAGCTTCCTCCGACAATCCTTCTGTTGATGTCCGGGTAGATGGCAAAAGTCACACAGCATTCTTCCTCTCTGCTTAGGTGCGACGGGCTTCTTCATCGAAACTACGCCACGTCGGTTCACCGGAATACCTCTTCGTATAAGCGCTCGGTTCGGCGCAAACGCCGGCTTCCGCACTGCAACTGCCTGCTGCTGCGTACCCCCAGTCTTCATTGATAAGCTTTGCTGCTCTCGGGCCGCCTTAAGCACTTGCGAAAAAGTGGTCAATCCCAGAGATATAATGTGCCTCTGGATTTCCACATCCAAACTGCGTATGAACCTCCTTGCCCTATCAACATCGTTGGCAACCAAAGGTCCAGCGAATCTACTGAGCTGTGTCCACTCAGCCGCATGCATATCCACGGGTACGCCGTTCTACTTCAAACTGATAAACTTTTCATCCATTTCCTCCCGTGCAGTCTGCGAGAAGAACTTCTCCAAGAAACTCTTCAAAAAATCTGCCCAACTGATCGGCTTGGGCAACCGGGTAACTTCCACAAGACACCATTCACGGGCATAGTCTACCAATTGGATGCGTACAACATCCACTCTCTTGTCCTCTGGAATCTGTACCGCAATGAGCAAATTCTCCGTATTAACCAGCCACTGCTCCGCTGGCAACAGCTCCTCCAAACCAGTGAAAATGGACGGACCAAGACTCCTGAAATCCACCACGGTACCCACACGCTCAACTGGTCTGGCCGCAACATTGTTTACGGACTGTTGGACGGTCCGCAAACCTTCCTGAAAAGCTTCGGCTTGCCGCTGGTTCATCTTGGTCTGCCGCTTCTGGTTCTCCAGCATCCCACGAATTACTCCAAGCAAAGCGGCGTCATCAACACGTCTCTAGTACGATCGCAGACTTCTGTCCGCCATAATTCTGAAGCCAAAACACCGAAGAGGATTAGCAAGATAAACAAGATTCAACAAACAGGATACAAGAAGCAAGATATTTATGGATTCAAGGATGGCAAGATAGCAATAAAGCAGGACATGCTCCTACTTATGAGTATTCTGAATCGTGTATTGGGTCCAATACCCAACTACAAAAGAATCAAACCCGATTAACCTATATCCTATGGCTCTGATACCAAACAAACCCTGTCACGCCCCGCTTCCCAGAGTGCGCTAAGATCGGCACGTGACAGAGCCAACCATGCTACCTGTGGCTAGGAAACATCCCTCCACAGTCACATTACGGCTGTTTATAGATATCAAGAACAGGAAAATAAAAGAAACTATCTAGTACATGTCCATGAGCCGGAAATAACGAGTCAAGAAATAATATGCGGAAGCAATAAATCCAAGTAACAATAATAATCTGGAAAGTATGTCCCATAATACGGGCTCACATCAGAAATGAAAATACGAAAGAAAACTAAACTAACTAGCTACTAACATTATCTTCACTGCTCGGCTTGTTGGTCAATATACTCCTGAACTGCCTGCGACAGAGATAGAGGATCTGGGCCATGCAAAACCCAGACGTCAGTACATCATGATATCAACCAATAATAAATGAACAGGATACACGAGATATGCAGGCATGAATCATAAACAGTAACATGAATGTAATAAGTAAACACGGATATAGAACAGTGAAGTGTATCAATATATGTGACGTGTGGTGATTAATCTAAACTGTGCTATTAGGTTATCTATTCTAAAGTTTGTTTGAAATCAATTAATGTAATCCTCGATGTAACTCAAAGAATATGTCATGTTACCCCCCGGGACCACGGATCAGAAATATGTGAACCAAGAGTGGTTCTGTCCCGTTACCCCCTGGGACCACGGATCAAGAATATGTAAGAGTCATGAATGGCTCTGTCCCGTTACCCCCCGGGACCACGGATCAAGTAATACCCTTTTAAGTTACAATTTAGTTTACACTTTTGATTTCCCCATATCCCCAAGGTCATGTGTTCAAGTCACGTATTGATAAATTTAGAGTTAACGCCAACACAGAATCAAGCAGGTACAGGTTTGTCTAAATAGACAACATGATATGTCCGTAGGGACAACAGGTCAAGATTGTCGGCATTAGTAACAAGATCAGGTATCAAGTCAAGCAGCGGTATATCAGGTCATGACAGGTAGTGCACATGTGTCAAACGGATACTCATAATAAAACTGTAGCAAGTACGGATGCACGGTAAAAGCATGGATGCACAAATATTTACTAGGGGTTACACCATGACTAAGTAGGATGCAAAATATCAAGCATGGGGTACTAATGTAACAATAATATGAGTTAATACGACATGGCATGCAACTGGATATAAAGAATGATGGTATGGGTGCACAATAAAACATGGATGCATGAATAACTATTAAGGATTGCGACTATAGCTCCATTACCATGTAGGATGCACATTTTCTAACATGGGGTGTTAATGTAGCAGTAATATGAAATAACGTGACTTGGAATGCAAATAGATATATAATTAATGGTATGGATGCACAATTATCGATTAGGGTTACATTTACAGTTCCAAGACTAAGTGGGATGCACATTATTAAGCATGGGGTGTTACTATAATAATAACATGAATTAATATGATCTATAGATGCAGTTATATATATTTTAAATGATATGGATGCAAACGGTATCCGAAAACAGTAAAATGATAACATGGGATGTATAATACACTAAACATTAAATATTATCATTAATATGGATGTAAAATATATCATAGCATGTAGCAAGCTTAACTTGCCTCGACTGGATCACACGACGGATGCGTACGGCACGTCCGACGTCGGTAAAACGTCGCAACGCACGCACGGCACGCGGGACGGGTCCAAGCAAGGCAAGTGGGTGATCACGCGAGCAAGGGTCGTTCACTGGATCGTCTGGAATGGCAGCGGCGACGCTACTCCGGCGATCGCTAGAAAATACATAATTCAAGAATCAAGAAAAGAAAAGGGAAAAGAAGAAGAAGAAGAAGAAGAGAGAAGGGCTCACTGGAGTTGGTGCACAGGGGTCAGGAGAGAGGTGAGGGCGATGACGAGATCAACGGCGGTGTGGTGCGCCGGTGTGATGAGGGTTAGGGTTAGAGTTTTAGGGTTTGGCTCGGGTGTGCAGGGATTCTCGGTTTGGAGGAGAAAGAGAGGAGAGGAGATGGTTGTTGAGGTGAAGGTGGAGGAGGAGGAGAGAAGAAGGGAATGGAGATTAGGGTTGAGGTCGAGGGCAGTGAGGAGTTAGGATTAGGGTTTGAGGAGGCTGTGGGTTTTCTCGTGGCGCTCAGGGTTTTTAAAGAAGACGAGAAGAAAAGAAAAGAAGAGGCAGGTGACCGTAGCGCGCGGGTAGTGACCACAATCAAGGAATCAACAGTAATCGCGAAAGGAGAGATAAAGGGGGGAGAGAGAGAGAAAGAAAGAGAGAGAGAGAAGATGTGCTGGGGGGAGGGAAAGAGAGAGAGAGACAGAGAGAAGGAGAGAGAAGGAGTGCGAGAGGAGAGAGAGATTTGTTATTATAAAATAGTTAGGATTAAAAATTTAAAAGATATGTTTAGTTATAAAAGATTTAAACTGTTTTAATAATGATTAAAATATTATATTAAATAAAATTGGATTTTCTGGTAAATACAAATTTAGTCCAAAACACGCCCGGGTCGGGTCTAAAAATTCAGTTTCAAAATACGAAAAATATTCATGTCGACCAAAATTAAAATTGGATAACCGGGTAACAAAAATGCATACCCCCAAGAACGGATGCACGTAAGTGCGCGTAGCCATCCAAACAAGTCTGTTTCACTGAACGGGACAAGAACAAAATGCGCAGATGCTACGACAGGGTTAGGGGTAACATGCAGGCCATGTAATGTATTTTTAAAATATTTTATGTGACTTTAAATGTTATATATAAAAATGCAGATGCCAGATATAATGCGAGTATGTACTGAATAAATTAAAATGAAAGTGCACGAGTCTACGTAAGAAGTCAGGATAGATCATAAATATGAATCAAGACAGGTTTCAAGCAAGCGGGTCGGGTCGGATGCAAATACAAATGTCAAATACACTATTCGCACCCAAAACACAATATATCAAGAAAATACCATAAATAAACAAATACATGAACTGGAACTAATATAAATGAACTAGGGTGTTACACCCGTTGCACTCGGTCTTCATTTTCGTGCACATTCGTTGCACTTGGTTTTGATTTCGATTCTCATGAGCACCAGTCGCACTTGGGTTGGTTTTCGTGCACATCGGTTGATGTTGATTTCTTTTCATATTGCGTTTTTATGATATACATTATGTTATATAGTAGCAGAGCGGGCGAGACTGGTCTGAGAGACAGTGCCTGAATGTTTTTGCATATATCGATATTTACAGAAGAGGTTTTCGAAGGAGCTATAGTCTCATTATTTTCCTACGTGTCAGTGAGCGACACAAGATTTTTACAAAGAGAAAACCTTTCTAAGTTATTTCATAAAGGCGGGACGTATATCTTAAGCAAACGTATATAGATATATACATATAATTTCTTCACAAATGAACATCTGCTACTTGTGCCATAATATACGCATCATACGGCAATTTCGAAAGGATTTTTCCATACATACATTTTCAGTTACTTAGATGATTTTACATGGATGCGTACTATATACGTATTGTGGCCTTGATTATATTGTGCTTGATTTAAATGGTAGGTTTCTCAAATTGCATTTTTCATCGTAGCTTGTATGATTCGCATGATACGTGTCGGAGTTTCGGTTATTTGTGTTTTTCACTCAGTTGCTTAAATGTTTTTCACTTGTTTTCATGCGCATGCGTTTCGCTTATCCGTGACTTCGGAGCCACGTTGATTTGGTTTACTAAAATATTTTAAGCCTTGGTGGTTTAAATTTAAATTCGGGGACCGAATTTATTTAAGGGAGAAGATTGTAACATTTCAGAAAATGTAAAATATTATTTTAGAATTCAAATAATAAAATATTGAGTTTTACAGATATTATACCGAGTATGGATTTGAGTTTTCGTAAATTGGTATAATTACATACCTCTATTTTAGAAAATAATTGGAAATTAAATTGAATTATTATTTATGAAAGTATTTATTTAATTGGACTTTTCATAAATTAGTATATAATTATTTCCATACAGTTTAAGATTAAAATTAATTAGTGTTTTACTGTTTACTATACTAAACCAAGTGCAATTTTTGCTAAAGCATGCTTAGTTCCATAACATATTTATATGAGATGGTTGATGTTTCATTTGTGCTTTTATGATGGTTTTACATTTTTATAAAAGAAAAGAAAAGAAAAGAAAATGAATGAGATATGGAAGCATGGTTGTTAATATATTATATGAGGCATAGATGAGAGAGGGGGGGTTATGGCTTGCCTTGACCATTCTTCTTCATCTCATTTTTCCTTCATCCTCTTCTTCCTCTCCTCCTTCTCCTTCTCTACCTCCTCCACCTCACACTACGACCACAAACCCCCACACAAAACCTCTTCCAAACACCTTCAAGCTTTCACAAAAAATGTTTCTATTCTCATTCTGCACATGGTGATGTGATCAAGTCTCTAGTTTGAGGCCATTTGCAAGTATGGAACTTTCCTTCATCCCCATCTAGAGGTAAAATGCTCACTTTAAGCTAAGTTTTCTTAACACTTGCCTTCACACACTAGATTAGAGCTCAAGTGTATATTTTCTAGTTTTGAGATTTTAAAAGTGAGTCTTGGTGGATGCAACATGTAGTGGTGATATAGTGGAAGGCTAGTTAGCTAATTACAACCTTATAGTGATAGATGAGGGTGTTTTAGTATATGTATCCTCGGTTTAATGAGTTTTGAAGTTTTAAAATTTGCTTTTTATTGAGTTTTTGATGTTGGATTTGAATCTGGAGTAATTTGAGATCTGTGGAAAATATTTAGCTTATAGATTAGACCTAGTTAGACCACCAGGAGACACCACCATGAAGACGAGACCCTAACTCCAAACTTGGAACGCAATTTGCGGTTAAAATGAATATTTTGGCAGTTTACTGTAGTAATTAGGTGTTGGGGTTTGGTCAGTAGGTGTTTTCCATTATATATAAGCTTATTTTATATACTAAATTGCCCCATATTCCTTAAGTTATAAAATCTGGAGTTGTTTTACTTGGCTTAACGACATTTTGCGAGTTTTTGAAATTTGGTTTTCGGATTTCTATGTTATGACTTGGTCGTTTGACATTCGTACGTCGACGCCGGGAGTAATTTTTCAGATTTAGCACGCGTTGACCATAGGTTCTAACCTATGTGCGCTTCGCTCGTCGTATCGGTTTTTGATATGGATTTTTATGCGATTTTGTATGGTTTCAATTGTAGGTATGATCATTGGAACTTCCAAGATGACGAAAAAGGGCGATGCATCTGTCGGCTTCGACTAGGACGAGGCGTTTAAATGAGTAGATGTATATCTAGGGGGGAAGTCGGGTGGATGGCATATAGCGCCCCCGCAACCGTAGTAGTTAGGATATTATATACTTAGTATAACCTTATACATATGCTAGTATACTTAGTATCTATTTCTTAGCCATTGAGATATATATATATATATATATATATATATATATATATATGAGTACTTTACAAGATATAAGTATATATATGATATAAGTACACCTGCGATATAAGTATACATGATATGACATGAGATGATATTGGATGGGATGAGATAAGATGATATTGGATGGTATGAGATGAGATGATGTACGCGACTATAGATCCGTACCATATTGATTTGATGATATCGTATGAGAGATATTCCGTACGTGATATGATGAGGATTGATTGCCGATTACGGCCGATATTTATTTCGACTCGATGAGTCTTGTTAATATTTCAAAGATAGAAAATTATGAGATGTTTAGAGCCATACATACTTTAAAAACTAACGAATCGTTACGTACTTTTAAATGATAACTTCAAGGGTGTGCTACGAATTTTCAAAATGATATTTATTTCAAAAATACCGTAGTCCCTTATTTCCAAAACAACGTTTCATGCTATTTTTAAATTATAACTGTATGGCTCATACGTAGTTGGATATTTTTAACACTTGTTCACGTTACGATTTCATTATTCTGTATACGCTCGCATTCTGATTTCCTTATTTCTGTATACGCTCACGCTTTGATTATTTACGATATATACTACGTTCATACGTTAATTTTACTTAACTTCATATGCTAGGAATGCACACCATTACCGATGATTCATGTTGTACTTGCACATACTCGCATGTTACACCTACACCTCATCAGTAATTGCCATGCCACATACACATATAGAACTCACTATGTCACCCGTATCGCACCATATCCCATTAGCATTATAGATTACTGTTTAGTACCCAGCACCACGTACTGTTCCGGATATCGTAGTTCCTTTACATTGCTTATATGAACACACTTTCCATGCATTATATTACTGTTTAATTCCATTATTGTCATGTTCTTATGAGATTATGTTTTCATAAGATTTCTAAGATTTGAGCAAATGCATATATGATTTTATAAAACTTGTGAATGTTTTAAAAACGCAATTTTCTCTTGATATGATATTTCGGCATTCACCATGAGTTTTCTCAGTTCTGAGCTATGAGTATAATCCGAATCGAGGGAGGGGAGGAACCGATTGCGGATACATGGTGGACCCGATAGAGTACCCAGGGGCAAGAAGATCGTATAGAAAGGTGTTGAGCCTGGCCGGGAACACTACCTACCGGTAACAGTATGGGATTCGGCAGATATCCGGAAGATATCAATCGGAGTGATATGATACAGATGAATATGTGGGCCGATCCGAGAGACGGCGCCTGAGATATGAGGGCCGATCCGAGAGACGGCGCCTGAGATATGAGGATTTTACGTGTCGATATTGGACACGGATTTATGAGGATTTCGAGATACTGGACACTCAATGTTTTATGATGATTTTGAGTATCGTTGATGGACACTCATGAGATGATATATATAAACATGCGATGGATGACATGTTATCCCATATTGATGCATATACGATATTATATACATACACACATTCACTTTCGTTACTACATAGCAGGATATTATTATTATACAGTATGACTTAGGTAGATCGTTATGCATTCGATTTCTACCGGTTGATGTTTTCTACTCACGAGTTGGTAACTCACCCCCGTTGTGCCATAGTTTTCTTGCATGACCGACCGCTCAGATCAGTAGCGGTATGCTGGTACGTTTTTTCTTTTGGGTGATTGCTTGGTAGATGGGTTATACTATAGATCGTAACCACCACTTGTATATTATATTCATTTGTAATCTAGTTAAAATCTCCATCAACCAGACTTGTATATTTGTGGACTTAGAGACCAGATTTGTTTATTCTTTTGGACTTAGAGCGAGACTTGTATATTATTCTTTATGTTGAGTTGATGATGATATAGTAGCTTTTTGATGATATTTTTGGTATTTCTTTTGTCTTTTTCTTGTGATGATCTTCGCCTCAGGCGTCGTATATACTGCGTGGTTGTGATTCCGCCGATTGGCGATGAGATAGCTCCCGATTAGGGATATTGATATTATTATTGTACATGTACTGGTTTTTATCAAAATTTACAAAGCGGGTGCTGCCCAAATTTTAAATGACGAAAATGTTTTCGAACTTTAGTCTACAACCTACTTGTATTTCTATAAACTTTTCTTATACTTTAAAAGGCAGAACTTGATTTCATAAATAACCATTTTCAAGACCTCACCTCCATTATTTACTTAAAAAGGTTTAGATTCCTGGTTTTCGGCTTACTTGGGTTACGGTGGAGACTTCACGTGATTCAAGTGCCAGTCACGTGTTGTTTCTGGATCATGACAAAAAAGTATACTCATGAATGATAAATACAAACCAGATAGCATAATATCATCTCGAGCAAAGCTGTTCTTGGTATAGGCCCTCCTTGAATTCAGTAATTGAATTCCTGCAACTACGATAATTGCCTTGAGGGCACCTATATCCAACAAGAGACCGGACTGTACGGTGAGTGCCATTTATAGGCTCAGTAGGGGTAGTACAAATGGGCTTGCTTGTCGACCTTTTTTTTTTCAATACCTGAGTAGTCGTTACGTACAGCTAGTGCCACTGACGTGCTTGTGGTTAAACCCACTGCCAGCGTATTTTCGAGTCTTTAGAGTCCCACACAGAAGGTTTCCTGGTTCAGGCGAAATGATATAGTGTGCGTATTTTGATACCCACGGCGGTTCGATTAAATACGTGTACTAGATACACGTACTTTAATCGGACGTTTTGATCATACGAGCAGGTTTGAAAGATAGCCGGATCATTGTGAGCTAGTATTATATCTCTCATTATCTCTCTTTTGGTATTTGTATTTTGACACGAATGTTGGATATGTATGCCCTAGAGGCTTGTATTATATATGATGCTAAGGATATATATGTACAGAAACAATCTTGTTCAATATGATAATACGCTATTTGGTTTATCTTCATCTTAACATGTGATGTGTTGTATTTCATATCTTGTATACATGTTGATAAAGCCCTTAGGATGTAGCTTTAACTACCAGGATTATGATGTAGATCATACTAGTGGGGCTTATGTAGTCTACAAGCACATCCTTTAAGAGTTCCTAGTCGAGGGAGTATCGAGACAGGGCATCGATATTCCAGAGTAGACTAGTGTACGTTTCTTGACCCTGGGGTGATGGTTGATCCCATAACCATTGGTGTTTGACATCAAAGATTGTACACAGGTGCTCATTGGAGAATAGGTACACCGAACAGGACTCGCCGAGAACTCCTAGATAGTATATATACCTATCGTCAGATAGCAGTTCTCTGGTGACACTTGTACAGGTTAGTCTGTAGACCCGAGATCGTCATAGTGTCTTGTGTGGTTCCCACTGTGCTTTGATTTCCTCCCTACCACGGCTCATCAGAGTCATGCAAACAGGTGGATTTTGGGTACAGTCCCGAATCACATGGAGGCAGTGAGCAATAAGAGGGGTTTCGTCTCTCCCGGTATAGGAAGTTGATGTTGCGCTATGCTCGATTGGCTATAACTGCAAATCCCTGGACAGAGTTGCTGAGATTTACTGATAAAAGTTATCAGTAGTTTCTCGAACTGTTATGAGCCATACATCGGCATGACTTATCAAGTTACTGGGGTCTGACGTTTACCACCCCTAGACTTCATATGCGACATATCATACGAAGAGACCGGACTGTACAGTAAGTGTTGCTTACAGGCTCGTTGGGGTTGGGATGAGTTCGCTCGTCGACCACCTTTTCGACATGTACCTGGGTAGCCGTTATGCACAGCTAGTGCCTATGACATTTCAGAAAATAAAATATTATTTTTAAGAATTTAAATAATTAAATTAATGGATATTACGAATATTTTAAAGTATGGAGATTAGTTTTAAATGATATGATATAATTATATACCGATAATTTGGAAAATTAATAAGAATTATTGATTTAGAAGGTGTTTATGTGATTTAGACATTTTATGAATTATTATACAATTAATTATATACAAGTTTAATACTAAACTCGATTAAAATTTCACTAATTATGCATTAATCTTGTTATGTACATGGCATGCAACAAAACATGTTGCAAAACACTTGTTACATTTTGTTATTAACCATGGCTTCTTTTCCTTTTGTAAAATGAATTTTTGTTTTTAAAAATAAAGGAAAAAAAGAAAAGAAAAGAAAAGAAGTGAGTGGGGGACCATGAGGTATGGGAGTATGGTATGAGAGAGAGAGAGAGAGAGTTCTACACACTTCTACACATTTTCTTCACCTCACTCTCATCTCAAATTTTCTTCATCTCCATCAATTCAAAAGAAACTTGAGTTTCGAACGAAAAAGCAAAATTTAGGATTTTGCCTCCAATCTCTAAATCCAACCCGCAGGGATCCAATCCGCATCGGCTCCGATCAAGCGTACACCATCGGCCACAAGCGTTGCCATTGATCGATCGTTCTCGACAGCCGCTTCATCAGCAAGCGCCACTGCCAAATTTTTGTAGATAGCTTCTATGGCAAGCTTTGACTAATCGATGGATTCTTCGTTTCTCCAAGCTCGGATCTTTATGAGGTCCGAAGAAGATTTCGACCTGAATCCAGCGGTTTTGAATATACGGTCAGGGTTAGTTCGAATGGGGTTTATGTCAATGTGATGGAGGCTGAAATCTCCTTCAGATGTTGCCTTCTGTTGATCTGCTGATGGCGGTGATGGGTGGCTGAGATTGGATCTTGAGGCTGTCGCTCCTGAAGCGTGTGGATTTCAATGGGTTTAAGGTTGTGGTTGCCGAGCTACCTGCAAGGAAGTCCCGGGGTGGTTGTACCACCGAGGACCCTCCGACGATCAAGTTAGACTAGGGATCCGAGCAGAGTAACGGCTTAGTAGAGTAAAAAATGGCTTACTTGAACAGTCTGAAGAAGGGGTTTATATAGCGGTGGCAGCAGGCGAGGCAGGTGCAAGAATCACGCCGGCCGTTACGCTCCCGACGTCACGCCCGTGTGATGAGCGGGACCTCCCATTAATGACGAGACAGGCTCGTTAATGGGGGATCGTGGTGGCGTGGAACGTGGGATGTGGCTGGCGGAGATCTCGCGCATGGAGAGATTCGCGGGGTGGAGATTATGCCTGCAAGCGGTGCTGTTGGTCGGTCGATGAGACCGAGGAAGATGACCTCGGCGGGAGAGCTCACGGACGAGCGGGAGAGCCGAGGTATCATGGTTCCGCAGTAGCTCGGAGACGAGTTGTGAGGCCGAGGAGGCCAGTTGTGCAGGGTGCTCGGAGATGAGCCAGCGGGCGCTCGGTAGGACGAGCGTAGGTGTAGTCTGGTCGGCCACTGTAAGTCCTTTCTTGCATGCTCTGGTACACGTCATCTGCCACGTGTCCTGATCTGGGAGATCACCGATATCGAGCATCATCATTAGCCCCCCACTCTCATCCCGACCAGCTGACAGGTCGGGTCGAGAGTGGTTCGCCGGATCACCCGAGGTGAGCTCATTTCCGAAGATATCGCCAGGTATGTCTCTGGGCAATTGGTTGTCTTTTCTAGATGAGGCAAGCAAATCAAAGAGAGATCCTTTCCATTAAAGAGGGTGCGCCGGATCGTGTTCTCTTTAGTGAAGCGACGGGCCACGTGTCGGGTGCCGGTTGGCTGATGTGATGTGCCGCAGGCTTCTGGCATCTTATGGGACGCTGCCAATGTGCTTGCGACAGGTGGAGCGATCATGGCCGTTGAGTGCAGCGAATCGTTTTGGCGGGAATCGACCGTCGCCGTTGGATGAGGACGCCGACTTTATAAATCGAGGGGAGGCCTGATTCAGGATCCCTCTCTCTTCACATTTTTCTCATTCTAAGTCGAGCCACTTCTCCCTTTTGGCAGGACAGATGGTGCGATCCCGGACTCTTGGTGCCTTCGGCGCTCAGTCCTGGAGGGGGGATAGCGATGCTGCCGTGCCTCTGGCTGACTCGAGCCCTGAACTAGATTTGCCTCCGACGGCGGGGCCACCTGCCCCGTCACGAGCTCCTGACGATTGTTCCGGCAGCGGCCAAAGGCGTACACGGGTTCCCGAATCTCAGACGAGGGATGCAGGAGAGGGCGAAGACGGGGTTCCTCTTAAGCGGAAGAGGACGGTCTCTCGTGCGCTGCCGGCGGAGGTTCCGGAGGGGACTCCTGTGCAGGAGGGGGGCGTCCAGTTAGTGGTCCCATCGGGGCTTTCCGTTGCCGCCAGCCTTCTTACTGGTATGGAGGAGTCGGCCGGGGGACAAATGCCACGGGGGGGACCTTGAGGGCCCATATCGTGGCTATCGCACAGGAGGCGGTTCAGGTATGTACTCCCTCATGTGTTACTTCGAACGACCTTTTCTTAGTCCGGGTGTCCTTAAGTTTCTCTCCCATTTTTCGCCAGGTCCTTCAGCACTGCGCCCTTATTACTCGTATGGAAGCCGAGGGGGCTATTAGGGCTGCGAGGTCAGCAGAAGAGTCTTCTTCGGAGGTCGAGGATGTAGGGTTCCTAGGCACCCTATGAAGGTCTCACAAGGCATCTAACATGCCAATATAAAATTTTACGGGTGCCGAGAGACCCGACTACGGATCGTTTGTTAGAAAACTAGGCGAAAAAGCTAACTAGTTAACAATTAACTAAGAGATACGGAAATACAACCTTTGTAGATCCGGTGCTCCACCTCTTTAGCTCCGCAACGAAGTCGTCTCCGCTGTCCAAATCAAATCCGGGCTCTAGCGTCGGCTTCGTCGGAGAATGGGCAAGCTAGGTCGTCGATGTCCATGCCGAAGATGATCTACGTCGAGGCATCGCTAGATCAAGCTCACAACTTCACCAAGTCATGAAACTTATGAAGTAAACACACTCTACTACTTGGCAAGAGGTAGAGGATGAAGAAATAGGAAGTGGGTAGACTTTAGAATTGGATTTCTCACTCAAAAACATCAATCACCATTGAAGAAGAGAGCTTTCTTCACTTGAAGCAAGGAAGAAGAAGAAGAATAATATGATAAGATTAATTATAATTAGAAAAGAAAATGAATACTTATCATATTAGAACCATGGTCAAGTGTAGAGAATTAACTAAGGTTAGATTAATGGTTAGGGTTAAAGATGAAGACAAGAATGGTTACAAAGTTGAAGCTTCATGAAGCTTCAACTAAACTCCAAAATTAGCAACCATTCTTTTCTTATCTATTCAAAATAAATAAATAAATAAATAAGTAAGAATAGAAAACCCTAATCATTAGTTTAACCATGGCTTAATCCATTACACTTAACTATAGTTAAACATGTATCATCAAACATGATACAATCAAGTGCACAAAAGTATATCACATATACAATGTGTACAATCCGAGTGAGAAAATCCATTTTAAAGTGAACCGATACTAGTTGATGCAAAGTAATATATCAAATATATAATTATGCATTAAATCATTAAATCAACACTTGATTCAATGACCCGGTCATGTCGCACACAACCGACTAGTATATAATGTACCGGCTTATCAAATCAACCTTTGATTCGATAACTAGGGTATATCGCATATAACCTAATCGATACATTCATCACGAGAATGGAATACGGTATCACATACACGCATTATTCTCGGTCCCGCACATATCTCATATGCGCTCCTATTTCGTTTCGCTTGAGCCAGGAAACCTCTGTGTAGGACTCTGAAGACTCGTCAATACGCCGGCAGCAGGTGATGATCATATCAAACACCCATAAGCCGCAAGCGGTCTGCTAAACGTAACGGCCACCCGGGTATTGAGCGATCTGAAGATCGACGAGCAAGCCCGCTCACACTCCAGTGAATCCGACCAGTAACACTACCATACAGTCCGGTCTGATCGTCTGATATGTCGCATATCTCGCCTAGGGGTGGTAAACGTCAGACCCCAATAGCTCGATAAGTCGTGTCGATATGAGGTCTATAACACTTCGAGAAACTACTGGTAACACTTACCAGTAAATCTCAGCAACCCTGGCCAGGGATTTCCTGTTATAGCCAATCGAACACAGCGCAACATCAACCCCCTATACCGGGAGAGACGAATCCCCTCCTATCGCTCATTGCCTCCATGTGACTCGGGACTGTACCCAAAAACCACCGTTTTGCACGCCCTCTTGGACGTGGTAAGATGGAAATCAAAGCACAGTGGGAACCACACAAGACTCTATGACGATCTCGGGTCAACAGACTACTCTGTACCAGTGTCACCAGAGACTACCATCTGACGTGAGGTATAATACCATCTGGGAGTTCTCGGCGAGTCCGTCCAGTGTACCCAGTCTCTACTGAGCACCCATATATCATCTCTGATGTCAAACACCAATGGATATGGGATCATCCATCGCCCATCTGTATGGGTCGAGAAGGTACACGCTAGTCTACTCTGGTATATCGATGCCCCGTCTCGATACACCCACGACTAGGGACTTTGAAGGATGTACTTATGGAGTACCATGTCCCCACTAGTATGATCCGCATCATAGTCCAGGTAGTCAAGTACAGATCCTAGGGGCTTTACCAACATGTAACAGAGAGACAATCAGTATACACGTTAAGGTAAAGAGCAACCAGATAGCATACTATCATGTCGAGCAAGAAAGTCCTCCCTATATATGTCCCAGCATCCACTACAATATACATCCAATGTACAGTAATGGCCTCTAGGGCATACATATAACTAACAATCTCCCACTTGCACTAGGGCCATCTGTAGCAGTGGTTGTAGTATCTCATACTCAACCATCCCATAAAAGTCTCTCTCTGGGAACAGGCCTTTGTGAGTGGATCCGCTGTGTTGTCCTCTAAGTCTACTCTCCAAAACTCGATCTCCCTGGAGATCAACTATCTCCATGATCAAGTGATACTGCCTTAGAATATGTCTGGATCACTGATGGGACGGACGTTCCTTGGCATAAGCCACAACTCCATTGTCACACAATGGGAGGAACATAGTTCATCTCATGAACCAATATACACCCAAACAGCCTCTTTGGTAGCATCTTAAGTAGCGATCTATCCTGCCTTTATCGTCTAGTATGTCACGGTATCTAGTTTGGAACTCTTCCAACATACCGTCCCTTTACTGAGGGTAAAGACAATGCCTGTGACTGACATTCAGTCGTCTTTATCACCCTGGAACCCTTCCAGTGATTCTCCCCAGGATCGGTTGATACCATCTCACTACAACTAGTGAGTATCCTAACATGCATTTAGATCTATCTCATAGATCCAAAACTCAGGGTTTAGGAGGTATCATATTGATCCTATATGGAGAATCATTGTGATAAGCGGAGATTGATCGAGCGTAGCATAAGAAACTCCTTTCTTATCAAGAGTATGTCATCCACGTACTCTACGAGGATCACCACCATACTCCCTACTACCTTTTTGTTTATACAAGGTTCATCTACCATTTTGATGATGTCAAACTCTTTGACTACTTCATCAAAACAGATGTTCCAACTCCGCGATGCCTGCTTTATTACATAAAACATCTTGTTCACGTTTCCGCTGCTCCCACTGTTTACGAAGCCCTCTGGCTGTGTACTTACAGACGTTCTCTTCTAAATCAATATTTAGAAAAGCAGTCATGGCACCCAACCGCCAGATATCGTAGTCATGGTATGTAGCCGTGGCAAGTAGGATCTGGATGGACTTAAGCATAGCTACTTAGAAAAGGTTTCATCATCATCCATACCTGGTCAATGATGTAGACCTTTAACAAGTCTAGCTTTGAAAGTCTCAACTCTTCCATGTACACCAAATAATCTTCTCAAGATATACTTGCTCCTGATGGGGATTTAACCCTTCAGATATAGCAACTAAAGTCCATACTTTGTTGGTGTATAAGGATTCCATCTCAGATCACTAAGCATCCAGCCATTCTTACAGAGTCTTACTCCTGATGGCCAGCTCGAAACTAGTTGGGTCATCATCTCATGATGCAATCCTCGCTCCCACTGTCACAGACAAACCGAAGTATCTCTCAGGTGGGTGAGGAACCCTACTAGATCGGCGGAGAGGCTGAGGTTCGTTAGTATCTACTGAATCCCTTGGTTCTATCAAATCATCTGCTGTAGTTCGTATAGCTGGAACACTTCCAGTTCTACATAACAGACCTTGCCTTGAGCTTGTCCGGATTTTGCTTTTAGACATAGGCTGGACAACCCCAAATCTTAACTGACTTAAGACATGGGCTCTTCCCATACCATATCATATATGAAGTGGTAGGCAACTGATTTGATTCGAACCCTATTCAATAGGTATGCAGCTTCTCAAGTGCATAACCCCCAAAAGAAAATAGGTAACTCAGTAGTACTCATCATAGAGCACACCTTATCATATAGGGTGTGACTGCTCCGCCCCGATATACCATCGTGCTATGGTGTATTCGGAGGAGTAATGCTGAGAGAGAATCTCATTCTCCTTTAGAATAGTCCAGGATTTCCGTGCTCAAGTATTCTCCTCCTTGATCACATCAAAGGACATAATACTTATACCCGTATTTTGGTTCTCTACTTCTAACTTATATTCTGTGAATATCTCAGAAAGTTCGGACTTATGTTTCAACAAGAACATAGGTCTGAATCTCGAAAGATCATCAGAGAATGTAATGAAGTACAAAGAATCAGTCCTGGCATGTATAGACTGGGGACCTACATACATCAACATGTATCATCCCAAGAGTTTAGTAACTCTTTCTCTGTTTCCAGTAAACGGAGCTATGGTCATCTTATCTTTGTGACATGACTGGCGAGTTTCACAAGATGTAAATTCAAACTAATTTAAATATGCATCTTTATGCAACTCTAGCTAGTCGGGTCACATTGATCTGACCTAGTCTACAATACCTCAAGAAGGATTCGTTCATTTCTGAACTCTTCCTCTTGTGTGTGTTCCATATACTAAGAACTGTAGTTTGATTTAGAACATCAATGCTTTTAGATAACGTGCCTGAACCGATCAACTTTTGATATAGGAAATGTTCAAAACATTATCCATCAATACAAAATTTTATCATTTCTTTACTAATAAAGAGATAGATATGATTTTGTATATCAGGTTCGGTATCTAATAACATTCGTTCATAATCAATATATTTGGAATACAGGGTGACAGTGACCAACAGACCTGGCTGCAACTCTTGCCCCGTTTTCTGCCTCATGAAACTTATCACCCGTTCTCAGTTCTCTACCTTTCTGTAGCCCTATGTAACAGATTACATATCTGGGATCCTGGTCTGGTATCACATACCCAGGACGTAAAGGTTACTGAGAAACAGTTCTCTGTAATGAACACACCCGAAGATGATGCATCAGCATGCACTCTCTTCGTTTGGGCGGCACGGGAATTCTGGTAATCCCCAATTTCCTGCTCTGTCTTATAACAATTATAAGTTGGAGCGGGACCAACGTTCCCCAGCTCAGTATAACAAGCGGGTTCGGTCAATATTCCGTATTATTATCTTGATTAAGGCGTGATAGGGTCGCTATCTGGAGAGAGAGAGAGAAGAAAACACTCAGCGTGCGCTCATGCAGGAATAGATTGGTTTTTATTTTATCTAATCAGGATGGCTCCCACTGCTTTTTATCAAATCTTCCTTCAAACCCTAAAAGGAAAGACTAGCCGGGATTAATTACACTCTACAAGTTCGCCAATCTTCCAGGCAGGCCAGTGTCGGTACTTTGAGGGAGGTCCCCCTTGCTTTCGCACGAACCTAATTAATGTAAACCTCATTTTCCCAGAGGCGTAACCCCGTTGACACCTTTCGAGACACCTACTTGATCGGCTAATTGTAATGTATAAAACTCTCCCAGGAGTAACACTTACTCGCAGCGGGTATCGGGATCCAACTATCTCATAGAAGGTATGCAATCTCATTGCAAATTTCAACACTTGAAATTCCCGATAATATTTTGCCCCTAACGTGCTATGACCTTGACGAAAACCAACAAACTATAGCCCGCTAGTCAAGTTCAACCCGTACATTTCTTGATCGAATTAAACCCACCCGCACGACCCTTGACGAAAGCCAACAAAGCCGCACGACTACCCTAATCCAATCGCATCGTATGCTAGCAGATAAGCAGCATATAGCTACCGCACACTGCACCTTGACGAAAGCCAACAAATGCAGCACGAATACTATATACAACTTATCTGAAATGACGGAGGGCTACGACAGGTTTTTCTGAAAACTTATTGCGTAATGAACTTGATATCGTTGTAGAATCAAATGATTTTAAAATGGAGTGCTTTTGAGGCTTTTCTAGTTTTGCTAAAGGAGTCACTCCCGGTGAAGGGATCGTCGGTCCTTTCCTCGTCGAATGAGGTGCGGGATATATCATATATATCACTGTGCAAAGCAAAAACAGTTAAAAGCAATCAAAAGTCAAACCGAGTGTGTAGCATCGGCCAGTTATTGCTAAAGGAGTCACTCCCGGTGAAGGGATCTCGGTCCTTTCCTTATCGAATAAGGTGCAGGATATATCACATATACCGCTGTGCAAAGCAAGAACTGTAGCTACCTGTTTTATTTTGAAATTCGATTCTACAACATCTTAGGTTTCTTTTATTTCATTAATCACATTAATGAAGTCCCATCATTTAAGTACCTAAACATCACAGATAAATACGACGTACACTTATGCCATCCGCATTCGCCTCGATGTCCCCTCGTGCACCGTTAGGTTAGGTAACTAACGACAGAGCGGGGCAGGGCTAGCGCGGGTGTAAAACATAAGTAACGTCTATATAATATATCATATATACTATATACTGTATCTATCACAGAACATCACATGATCACATCACAGATATCGCAGCAGAAGAATCATATGAAATATTGGATATACTAGGACGTCCGTGTTTTCAATACGAGCCAGTATAAAACACGGATTCCACGGTCGCGATGAATAGCCAAACCCACACCCCTAGACCCCTACGAGAGCGGTAAGCAACCCTACCAATTCTAGAGTTAGGAGACCCAGACTCGACTACTCGAGTTGGTCTCCCGCTGGACTCCAGAACCCGGTTACTTGTGCCCTCCTCCTTGGGTCTATCCTAGTGCGGAAAAGTAAATAATATACAAACGGTGACAACTTCCGCAACCTGGAAGCGCCCCAATAAAAGAATATTACATACAAGTTTTTACATGAATGAAAATGAAAAACACTCATCTCACATAAAAACCCCCCGGCTATTCAAACACGACGATCCAATATAACATATCCAGCAACACATAACATCACATGTCATCAACGTAAGTAAATATGCGCATCCCAATTGTCGTTGACATATAGCAACGAAACCGGCGATATCACATATTACACTTACGGTCACAGAAAAGAAAGTGTAAAACTACAACAGTTGGAATCCGCAACCACCTCAGACATCGCATGCCTGACCAAATGAATTACTTAGACATCGCATGCCTAACAATTATAAACCCTGCATTTTAGTCTCATTATCGAAAACACTTTTCAATATCAAGTCGGGCAATTCAACAAGATTCCCGAAAAACTGATCGAATACTCGTCGCAAACTTCAGTAGGCGGCAGCACCCCTGATACCGTCGACGAAGTGCACCAAGGCGGAACACCGCTACCGCGAGCACCCGAACGGATGCTTTCGGCGACGGGGTTCTCCTACAGTCACTTGGTCGGGGCTATGGGGTGAGGCTGTCTATTAAGTTTACCCGGCGAGTATCCGCGTACGCTACGTGATTGCGACGGACTTTTGATCACATCAAAATTCCGTGGCAACCGATCAAGTGAGACTAAACTGCTGTGTTTATAACATTCATTTAGTTATCTCATAACTTATTGTGAATTCCAATTATTGTATCACATTCCAGATAAACAGAAAATGTTAAACTTTCCGATCGAACAATCGAACACCCAAGTTTTCCCGATACAGATCAACACATGAAACAAGTCTAACAACATTCCGTTCGTGCCTCAGTACCAACGGTCCAGCCGTAGAAGGGTCAAGCCAACGCCTCACATGTGGCACGCCGTACTGCCCCAAACCCGAAGGTTCAAAGGGCAGTTCAAGACGGTCACATAATCGAGTTAAGGTTTGTTGTCTTCTAGAGGGACCATCGCGTCACTTGCACTACTTAGAACGTCGTTAAACTACGGAAAAATCCCACACTTGGAAATTTCCCGACAGGGGAAAAATTGGGTATTTATATCCGGTCGAACTTTTTAACATATTCTAAAATTTATCCGGAAAGCCAAATAGACAAAATTTGATACTCCGAACGAAACACCGAATCCCCAAAACAACTCCAGATTATTCAACTCTTGAATAAATTTAAAAAGTACCCAGAGAACTCAACACTGGAAATATTGAATTACTGTGCAAAACTGGAACTGTGACGTCACCAAGTGGCGGCGGAACCGCCGCACGAGGCATGCTCGTGCCGCGGTTCCGTGCCTGTTTAAAGTCCAAATAATCTCGTATTTGCACAGTAATTCTTATAATTTCCTGCTGGGTTTTCTGGATATTTTTAATTTGGAAAAATCCCAGTTTTTGAAAATTGGACAGAGAGCATGGTTGTATTAGGATTTCGAGTTCGTTCGGAGTTCAAAATCCGTCTAGACTTCGCCTAAGGCTCTAGCCAGGCTATGATACCACTGTAGGGTCCCTAGGCACCCTATGGAGGTCTCACAAGGCATCTAACATGCCAATATAAAATTTTACGGGTGCCGAGAGACCCGACTACGGATCGTTTGCTAGAAAACTAGGCGAAAAAGCTAACTAGTTAACAATTAACTAAGAGATACGGAAATACAACCTTTGTAGATCCGGTGCTCCACCTCTTTAGCTCCGCAACGAAGTCGTCTCCGCTGTCCAAATCAAATCCGGGCTCTAGCGTCGGCTTCGTCGGAGAATGGGCAAGCTAGGTCGTCGATGTCCATGCCGAAGATGATCTACGTCGAGGCATCGCTAGATCAAGCTCACAACTTCACCAAGTCATGAAACTTGTGAAGTAAACACACTCTACTACTTGGCAAGAGGTAGAGGATGAAGAAATAGGAAGTGGGTAGACTTTAGAATTGGATTTCTCACTCAAAAACATCAATCACCATTGATGAAGAGAGCTTTCTTCACTTGAAGCAAGGAAGAAGAAGAAGAAGAATATGATAAGATTAATTATAATTGGAAAAGAAAATGAATACTTATCATATTAGAACCATGGTCAAGTGTAGAGAATTAACTAAGGTTAGATTAATGGTTAGGGTTAAAGATGAAGACAAGAATGGTTACAAAGTCAAAGCTTCATGAAGCTTCAACTAAACTCCAAAATTAGCAACCATTCTTTTCTTATCTATTCAAAATAAATAAATAAATAAATAAATAAGAATAGAAAACCTTAATCATTAGTTTAACCATGGCTTAATCCATTACACTTAACTATAGTTAAACATGTATCATCAAACATGATACAATCAAGTGCACAAAAGTATATCACATATACAATGTATACAATCCGAGTGAGAAAATCCATTTTAAAGTGAACCGATACTAGTTGATGCAAAGTAATATATCAAATATATAATTATGCATTAAATCATTAAATCAACACTTGATTCAATGACCCGGTCATGTCGCACACAACCGACTAGTATATAATGTACTGGCTTATCAAATCAACCTTTGATTCGATAACTAGGGTATATCGCATATAACCTAATCGATACATTCATCGCGAGAATGGAATATGGTATCACATACACGCATTATTCTCGGTCCCGCACATATCTCATATGCGCTCCTATTTCGTTTCGCTTGAGCCAGGAAACCTCTGTGTAGGACTCTAAAGACTCGTCAATACGCCGGCAGCAGGTGATGATCATATCAAACACCCACAAGCCGCAAGCGGTCTGCTAAACGTAACGGCCACCCGGGTATTGAGCGATCTGAAGATCGACGAGCAAGCCCACTCACACTCCAGTGAATCCGACCAGTAACACTACCGTACAGTCCGGTCTGATCGTCTGATATGTCGCATATCTCGCCTAGGGGTGGTAAACGTCAGACCCCAATAGCTCGATAAGTAGTGTCGATATGAGGTCTATAACACTTCGAGAAACTACTGGTAACACTTACCAGTAAATCTCAGCAACCCTGGCCAGGGATTTCCTGTTATAGCCAATCGAACACAGCGCAACATCAACCCCCTATACCGGGAGAGACGAATCCCCTCCTATCGCTCATTGCCTCCATGTGACTCGGGACTGTACCCAAAAACCACCATTTTGCACGCCCTCTTGGACGTGGTAAGATGGAAATCAAAGCACAGTGGGAACCGCACAAGTCTCTATGACGATCTCGGGTCAACAGACTACTCTGTACCAGTGTCACCAGAGAACTGCCATCTGACGTGAGGTATAATACCATCTGGGAGTTCTCGGCGAGTCCGTCCAGTGTACCCAGTCTCTACTGAGCACCCGTATATCATCTCTGATGTCAAACACCAATGGATATGGGATCATCCATCGCCCATCTGTATGGGTCGAGAAGGTACACGCTAGTCTACTCTGGTATATCGATGCCCCGTCTCGATACACCCACGACTAGGGACTTTGAAGGATGTACTTATAGACTACCATGTCCCCACTAGTATGATCCGCATCATAGTCCAGGTAGTCAAGTACAGATCCTAAGGGCTTTACCAACATGTAACAGAGAGACAATCAGTATACACGTTAAGGTAAAGAGCAACCAGATAGCATACTATCATGTCGAGCAAGAAAGTCCTCCCTATATATGTCCCAGCATCCACTACAATATACATCCAATGTACAGTAATGGCCTCTAGGGCATACATATAACTAACAGAGGATCTGCGACTCGAGCTGCGTCTGGAGAGGGAGAGGTCGATCGTCCTCAAAGCCCGGTCAGAAGCCGCGGATCTCACCGTTTCAAAGTGCCGAGAGTCCTATCCCTGAGCGGGTACCACCGGGTCGCCGAGATGAAGTTGGTAGACCTGGCCGATCGCTTTGCAGCTATGGAGAGGGAGAGGGATGCAAGCAGGCGGGATTCCGAGGCGGCGCTTCAGGCAGCAGAGCTTGCCAAGATTCGAGCTAGAAAGGCGGTGGCTGATTACAAGGGGTTGGACCAGTTTTATGTCGACCTCGGCGAGGCCTCCGCCGTTGCATGGAACAAAACTCTTGATGTCGTCAAGGAGCAGCTTCCGGATTTTGCCGACGGTGATCTTCGAGCTCGGGTCCCGCTTTCAGTGGTCATGCCCCCGGTCGACAGTGATTAGGGAAGCGAGGTCTAGGCCGTACTTGCGGCCAGAACTTCCCTTTTGTAAACCTTCGGGTAACTTGATAAAGCTGGGGAGTCCATAATACCTTTGTAAAAGCTTTGACTTTTTGAATAAAGATTTTTGTTTTTGCAGTAATGTTTGTGCTTGTACTTCCTTTTGTTGGTAGACACTTGTATCTGCACAGTACTTCTTTTATGGTCGGCATGTTCCTCGTCTAGCGATTACTCGTCGACTTGACTCTGATCATTTGCCAAGTGTGCGAGGACCGGCGGGAAGACGGTATCTCTATGGTCCCGAAGTCGAAGTGGAGATCACTAAGACGTTGATAGACCAGATGTCTCTTGTTGAGTTCATGTTCCTTAGTTTTTGAAGGGGCCATAATTGGCCTACTAAGGATAGGTCGAGCGGGGTAGCTGATCGGTGCCTCTTGGGAGGGATTTGATCCTTAGTTGTTGGAGGAGCCGTAATTGGCTTACTGAGGATGGTGCCGAGCAGGGTAGCTGCTCGGTGTCTCTTGTTGAGTTCATGTTCCTTAGTTGTTGGAGGGGCAGTAATTAGCCAACTAAGGATAGTGCCGAGCAGGGTAGCTGCTCGGTGCCTCTTGGCGAGGGCTTTGATCCTTAGTATGGGAGGGGCCATGATTGGCCTACTAAGGACGAGGCCGAGCAGGGTAGCTGCAGGGCTACCTCTTGGTGGGGGCTTGGATCCTAGGCGTTGCGGGGTAGGGAAGCTACCGGCCAGGGATAACCGAACAAGGGCGGGCCCGGTTGCCTCTTGCGAGGGCTTTGATCCTTAGCACGGGAGGGGCCACGAGTGGCCTACTAAGGACGATGCCGAGCAGGGTAGCTGCTCGGTGCCTTTTGGCGAGGGCTTTGATCCCTGGTTTGTTGGGGTAGGGAGCTACCAGCCAGGGATAACCGAGCAAGGGCGGGCCCGGTTGCCTCTTGCGAGGGCTTTGATCCTTAGCGCAGGAGGGGCCACGAGCGGACTACTAAGGACGGTGCCGAGCAGGGTAGCTGCTCGGTGCCTCTTGGCGAGGGCTTTGAACCCTGGTTTGTTGGGGTAGGGATCTACCAGCCAGGGATAACCGAGCAAGGGCGGGCCCGGTTGCCACTTATGAGGGCTTTGATCCTTAAAGACGGGCCGGGCAGGGTTGCTGTCCTGTGCCTCTTGGCGAGGGCTTTGATCCTTAGTTTGGTAGGGAACTACCAGCCAGGGATAACCGAACAAGGGCGGGTTCGGTTGCCTCTGTGAGGACTTTGATCCCTGGTTTGTTGGGGTAGGGAGCTACCAGCCAGGGATAACTGAACAAGGGTGGGTTCAGTTGCCTCTTACGAGGGCTTTTCATCCTTAGCGCGGGAGGGGCCGTAATTGGCTTACTAAGGATGGCCGAGCAGGGTTGTTGTTCGGTGCCTCTTGGCGAGGGCTTTTGGTCCTTAAGGATGGCCGAGCAGGGTTGCTGCCCGGTGCCTCTTGGCGAGGGCTTTGATCCCTGGCGTTGTGTGGTAGGGAAGCTACCAGCCAGGGATAGCCGAGCAGGGTAGCTGCAGGGCTGCCTCTTGGTGAGGGCTTCGATCACAAAGACAGAACTCTTCTTTTTGCAATGTTCTAACGTTCCCTTCTTGTTATTCGGATGAAAAGGACTATTTAGAAAAATTTATATTGTCTTTGTGAAAGGAGGGGTGCAAACTTGTAGGTAGTGATTTCACTGGTACAGCTTGAGCTTCTCGGCGTTGTAAGGCCGCGGAAACTTGCGCCCATCCGCGTCTTGCAGGCGGTAGGCTCCGCCGGGAAGTACCTCGGCAACAAGGAAAGGATCGTCCCATTTTAGGGAAAACTTGTGCAGCCTGCCTTGATCGACGAACTCATTTCACCGTAGGACTAGATCCCCGGTCCTGAAGGAGCGACGCTTAACCCGCACGTTGTAGTATCGGGCAGTTTGCTGCTAATAGGCGGCAGCCCTAATCTGAGCCCGGTCTCGTTTCTCTAACAAGATGTCCAGGTCGGTCCATAATGCGGTGGTGTTTGCTTCATCGTCGAAGTGTTCGACTCGATGACTGGGTAGCCCGATCTCCGCTGGGACCATTGCCTCGGTCCCGTAGCAGAGGCTGAAAGGGGTTTACCCGGTGGGGGTCTTCTTTGACGTGCGCAGGGCCCATAGGACCCGGGGTAATTCCTCGACCCAAATGCCTTGGCGTCCCTCCAGGCGGGTCTGAAGACCCCGGAGGACATCTCGGTTAGCGACTTCGGCCTTCCCGTTGCATTGGGGATGTGCGACCACGGCGAACTTCATGAGGATATGATATTCGTTGCAGAAATCCTTCACTTTTTCATTTTCGAAGTTCGTCCCGTGGTCGGTGATGATGCACCTCGGGATGCCGAACTGGAGTATCAGGTTATTCTACAGGAACTTGATGGTTGTGGCGGCGTCTGGCTTCCTGATTGGGACTGCCTCGATCCACTTCGTGAAGTAATCTACCGCGACGAGAACATATTTGTGCCCGCCTGTGCCGGTAGGGAACTGGCCTATCATGTCCAATCCCCACTGGGCGAACGGCCACGGGGAGGTTAGCGTGGTCAACTCGATAGCCAGGAGGCGAGGTACGCTTCCGTGGAGTTGGCAGCTCTTGCATCTCCTGACGTGCTTCTGGGCGTCCCCGTGAATAGTTGGCCAGTAGTACCCTTGGAGCAATGCCTTCTGGATTAAGGTTCGGGCCCTTTGGTGTGCACTCTGACCCCTTCATGGATTTCACGGAGGACGTAGTCGGCTTCGTGGGGGTCGACACACTGGAGAAGGGGCTGAGTGAAGGATTTCTTGTAAAGGTTCCCATTACTTCATACGAAGTGAAGGGCTTTGGCCCGGAGACGGCGGGCTGCCCCCCGATCTTCTGGGAGCGTACCGACCTTTAGGAATTCCATGAGGGGCTTCCTCCAGTCCTGGACATATTCCTGCGCTGTATACACATGAAGTATTGCCGCCCCGTCTTCCACGCTGGGCCGCGGCAAGGTTTCGAAGAGGATAAACCGCTTGTTGTTGGCCGAGTAGGATGAGGCCAGCTTGGTCAGGGCATCAACTTGGGTATTGAGCTGCCTGGATATCTACTCTACCTGGACTTCGTCGAAGTTCCTCCAAAGTTTTCTTACCTCGGCCAGGTACATTGCCATTAGAGGTTCCCGAGCCTTGAAGCGGCCGGTCACTTGTCCAACGACTAGGGCTGAGTCACTGCAGATTTGAATTGTTTTCAGCCACAGTCCGGAGGCCATGCGCAATCCGGCTAGTAGGGCCTCATACTCTGCCGCGTTTTTTGAGGCCCTGAATCTGAGCTTTAGAGAATACTCCATTTCTGCTTCGTTCGGGCCCCGAATGATAAGGCCGACGCTACAGCCGTCCTCGGTCGAGGACCCGTCGATGTAGATGACCCACTCAGGGACTAAGTCGGGTCTCCCCACGATCGGGTGTTGATCTGCGGGGGTCGGTGCGGGCTCCAGTTCCTTGCTGGGGATGGTGCAGTCGACAATAAAGTCGACCAGGGCTTGCGCTTTGATGGCCTGCCTCGGGTGGTACTTTATGTCAAACTGGGACAGCTCCCACCTCCACTTCTCTAAGTGGCCCGAGGATTCGGGTGAAGCAAGGATAGCCCCCAGCGGGTGCTCGGTGAGGACGAGGATAGTGTGCGCCAGGAAGTAGTGTCGTAGCTTTCTTGAGGCCACTATGAGGGCCAGGACGATCTTCTATATGGCCGGATACCTCGTTTCTGCATCTTTAAAGACGTGGCACACGTAGTATACCGGCTTCTGCACTCCGTCGACCTCCCGGACAAGCACTGAGCTTGCCGCTTGGTCGGATACCGCCAGGTACTGTTGGAGATAGTGCCCTCATAGTCAATTATTGGATCGCAGGTTCGTGATTGCAATGATTGTGGAGGACCTATACCAGTAGGACAGTCTTACTCGAGATGATAGTATGCTATCTGGTTTGCCTTTATCAGTCGTGTACATGTTCAGGTGACTGATTACATATTACACTTTGATAGAGCCCTTAGGATCTTGCTTTACTACCAACAGTATGATGGCGATCATATACGTGAGAGTTGGGTGGTTTATACGCATATCCTTAATTGTGGTCCCTAGTCGTGGGAGTTTCGAGACAGGGCATCGATACTCCGGAGTAGACTAGTGTATACAGTCGAGACCCCGACGAGGGGCGGTGGCCGGTCTCACAAGCCACTGGTGTCAGTTGGATCACCTAAGATGTATACAGGTGCTCATTGGGTTATGAGTACACCGGACAGGACTCGCCGGGAATCTGCTAGTTGGTATTATGCATATCGTCAGATAGCAGTTCCCTGGTGACATGTGTACAGGTTAGTTCATCGACCTGAGGTCGTCATTTGTCTCGTGTGAGTTCCCACTGTGCTTTGATTTCTACCCTACCACGGCTCAAAGGAGTCGTGCAAACAGGTAGCTTTTGGGTACAGTCCCGAGCCATATGGAGGCACGTGAGCAGATCGGCAGGGGATTCGTATCTTCCGGTATTGGGGGCGAGATCGTGCTGTGTCTAGGAGAGCCATTACACAAAGCCCATGGCCATGGCAGGAGATTTACTGGTAGGTACTCCAGTAGTATCTCAGGGTGTTATTGGGCTACACTCCAACACGACTTATACTGCTATTGGGGGTCTGACGTTACTAGCCCCCTAGGCAGATATGTGATACTCATAGACGAACGGACCGGACTGTATATACATTGTCACTGTTAGGCTCAGTAGGGTTTCCGGATGAGTTCGCTCATCGGTCTCCCTTGAGGTCAGTCCATGGGCAGCCGTTACGCATAGCTAGTGCCGCTGACGGTTTGTGGTTAAACCCACTGCCAGGGTACTGACGAGTCATTAGAGTTCCCCACAGACAGTTTCCCAAGTTCGGGCGAAACGTTGTAGAGGCCGTATGGTTTTATGGCAGGGTTCGGAAAATGCACGTGCGTTTACGCACGTGTCAGATTTCGGGCAGATGATACTGGTCGGCTTTGGTTTAAGCCGGATCCGAGTATTATATTGAGTAGATATAATATCTTTGTCTCAGTTGCATTTGTATTCGATCATAATACAAATGCGGGTATATTTATACAGTTACGGGGTTGTCCTGAAATTCGTTTCAGGATCGCTTTTGAAAGTTGCCAGTTTCCAGTTTTCTATCAGCCGTATTTAACATTTGGTTAAATACGGATTTTTTCTTTTCTTGAGAAGAGTGTGGATGCTTCTAGAAGGTTCTAGAAGTGGTGATTAGGCTTATGACTCATATGTTGCATTAATGGTTTTGGTGACAAGGATTAGTGATTCATTGGTTTCATTTATTGTGTTCACAGTTTGTGTTCACACTAGATATTTTCTTATTGTCACCTCCCCCTCTCCTACACTCACCCCCCTCCTATATATGGCCGGCCCCTCTCCTCTCTCTCACACATACTTGATAATTCATTTGGAAAAAGATTATGATAGTTTTGGGGTGCATTGAAATTTCATAGCTCATTTCATTCCATCACCCGATTCGAGTGGCGACTTCATTAACCGTTCGTCCATAGCCTTGGACGTAACGAGATAAAGTATTCTACCCATTCTCTACATCAATCTTAAAAGTCTCTTTTAGCAAACTTGACGACCGAGTTGCCTCGAGTCAGAGGCGGGAGCCCGTTTAAAGAATCGTTGACGTGGTGCCACCTGGACGAGCAGATCGGAGATCGACGAGATCGAAGCAGCCGCAACGGAGCATGGGATGATGGTTAAAGAACGAAGGACTCGGATCGTTCGGTATAACCTTTCTACACTCTTTACAGTTTGTTAGTTTAGCTATAATGGCAGATCCGGGTTATAGTATACAATAGCACCAGTTAAAAAGTTTTTGTTCTGCATTTGGCGTCTGTAGACGGCCGGGGCGCTACCGTAGACTTACAGTGGTATCAGAGCCTCACCATTTTGCTTTACTAACTTGTGCTAACGCATTTAAAATATCGATTGGACCGAATATCAAAAACTGCAAAATTTCAAATTCACAGTTTCTGTTGATTTTTAAAGGGTTCCAAAAATTATTTTACATATCACAGAAATCTGTGCAGGGTTTTTTAAGCACACCGTACAAATTTGGGCACGTGATTCGACAAGATCGCCGCGGAATCGCGGTCAAACCTATGGTTTGACCGTGCATCCGCGGCCATTCTGTGAGATCATGGCCCCAAATTTGCACAGTAGCTTCTATGTTGGAATTTGAGGTTTTTGGTATATATCTTTTGGGCCCAGATTTTGTTACTGTTCAACAGATGTTCGTGGGGCCCACTTCGTGATATTTAGTCGATCGAAATTTAAACATGTTAGTTTTCAGTACTTACATTATATCTCCGACCGGGAATGTCATTTGATCGGTAAACCGCGTCTAATTGCTATAATTCTTTTAGACGGGTTTGCGAACGTGACATTCGCGTTGATGTTCTGTGTTGTGCTGTAATGTTGCGGATTTGTCGTGGTGGATAGCAGTGTGCAATGGTAGTGCGGTTTGGATTTATTTGTACATTTGATATTGCGGGGCGAGCGTCCAACATATGGACTGCCGTCACTGCCTGTTGTATAATATTCTTTTGGGGCACGACCAGGTTGCGGTCGATGTACCTGTTGTACTATTATTTATTTCTGTACTAGGTTTACCCTGCGACGGAGTGCACGGATAGCCGGGTTCGGGAGGGCAACAGGTCCGCATCTCATGGCTTTGAGAGGCAAAGGGACCTCACTCTAGAATTGGCAGACTATTCGCCGCACTCGTAGGGGGTTTCAGGTTGACCTAAGGAGGGGTGCTCAATTTACCGGATTCCGTGAAGTGCTGGGTGTTCCATTCACTGTGCTGTGGGGGACTGCCTCACTTCAGGTTTTGGCGGGTAACTTGCCGCACCCGTAGGGCTCTAGGTTTCATTGCACAGGCTATCCACACGACCAGGGGAACGTCGGGTTTCAGCAGCGGCTCTGTGAAACCCGGGGATCCCAAATTATCTGTATTGTTCTGTGATGATTATTATTTTTCTGTAATGTTGCATATTATCACGCCTGGAGCGATTATTGTATATTGGTATATATACTATTAGATGTTGTATATGTTTTACAGCCGCGCTAGTCCAGTCCCCGCTCTGTCGTTAGTTAAGTAACCTAACGGATGATGACGGGACCCAGTGACGAATGCGGATGGCATATACGTACATTTTATTTTCGTTCTTTTCTGGTGTGATTAATGATGGGGCTGCGTTGATTCTGATCAATGCAAAGTAAAGCAAACCTATTTGGCAGTTGTTGGAACAAATTTAAAAGGGTTATTGCAAAGATGTTTCCTTTTGTTTTGCATAGCGGTATTCAGTGGAATATCCTGCACCTCATTCGACGGGGCAAGGGCCAATATCCCTTCACCGGGACTGACCCCTTGGGCAGAAGTTTGTGTCAGGGTAATAACTTCATTATAGTCGATTACAAGTTGCTTTGCATCGCGGTATTCAATGGAATATCCTGCACCTCATTCCACGAGGAAAGAGCCGAGATCCCTTAACTGGGAGTGACCTCTTTAGCAAAAAGTTTTCGCCACTATATTTTTATAAAAAGCTATCAGGTTCCTTCAGCGATATCAAGTTCACTACGTTAAAGGTTTTTCGCCAAAAACCAGCCGTAGCCCTCCGTCATTTCTTTTGGGTATTCAGTAGTATTCAAGCTATGTATTTTGACCAATGCCAAGGCATAGTGTTTGGTAGCTGCTGGGTATTCATTTGTTGCATAGATAGATGAGTTGGTTTGGGACAGTCGTTCTGCCATTTTGGCCAACGTCAAGGGCATGTGTGGGTGGGTTCAAATTGACAAGATAGTGACGGGTAGAACTTGGCATGTGATTTATGATATTTTGACCAACGCCAAGGTCATAAGAGCATGGGGCAAAAATCTTATCGGGAGTTTCTAAAGAAACTGAAACTTGCCAAGCATGCGCATACCTTCTGAAGTGTGAGTAATGTGAGTGGATTCCGTCACGTTATCATGCGATGAGAGTTGGATCCCGATTCCAACTGATGAGTTGGTTTACTCTTCGGGTGATCCCGATTGATTCTTCTTTCAGGTTTGGAGGAGAATTTGACAGGACAGTGGGAGGTTTCCGGATTAGATAAAGTGATAACCATTCTGATCTAGGTTAGAGTGCACGCAGAGTGTTTCTTTTCTCTCTCTCTTTGGCAGCGACCTTTGACCGACCCTAGACTATGACTCAGTGACCAAGTTAACCGAACCTTCTTAAAATACTGGCTTTTGGACTGTCCAAGTTGCATAAGTCATTGCCACTCCTTCTTTTACCCTTTGCATTTCTCAGAACACCCCGTATTACTACGGACATCCACTTCCATTGGATAGATCCATCGTATGGTTATATACGAACTCGAAGGGACTTCTTCGAGGATGGATCAAGGTTCAGGAGAAATAGAATTAGTTTATTCAGTTGTCTTTTATTATCACCTTCTCTCAGGTTGCGAGGGCTCCTTGGTTTAGGAGAGTACACCCTTTACGCTTATTGGATAGTCTTATTCCAAACCATAGGCAGGTGCCGAAAGGTAGGGAATGAAGAAAACCAATTAGCCTAAGTAGGGTGTGCAGAAGGTAATATGTAAAGACAAAATAAAGGGATTAGAAAGAGGGCAAAGTAAATTGCGACTGTTATCATTCACGACCAAAGCGCATACATCGTCGCCACTCCTATTTCACCTTTAAAAGAATAAGGTATTATTCAGTTGTCTTTTATCATCACCTTCTCTCAAGATGCGAGTACTCCTTGGTTTAGGAGGGTACACCTATTATGCTTACTGGATAGTCTTCTTCACAACCATAGGCTAGTGTCGAACGGTAGGGAAGGAAGAAAACCATTTAGCCTAACGATGGTGTACAGAAGGTAATGACTAAAGACAAATAAAGGGATTTGGAGAGAAGGCAAAGAAATATACGGTTAAAGTCATGAATTGGATTATGGAAGAGGCATTACTAAGAATACCAGGATACCCCTACGAAACATTTTCATGTTTCAGTGCATTGTTAAATGAAAAATGTTTTCCCGATTAGATACTTACTCCAAGGGTATGTATTTACCAGGTTTCATTCTCATATTAGTATGGTTTTACAGATGATGAGTGGGAGTAAGTTATTGGGAATTAGGTAATTATCCACATTATATCAGAATTCGTTGTAATTGGTGATATTTGAGGAAATCGCCAGGGTACAGTTTTCAACCTACGACGCACAGGTTTTGAGTTATTCAACTCCGCGGACTTATACAGAGTATTGTATGTTGTCCAGTGTCCATCAGGACAAAGGGGTAGGTCCTCGTACTATGTTCTGTTTACTTATGACTTCTCTAGTTTTTAGACAAGTGTTTCATAGAAATACAAGGTCTAAAGTTTTGAGAAGTTGTGGGTATAAGAATAAAGTAGAGAACCAAGTGTCACAAATATCGGGATTCTTCAAAGAGATAGAAGATGTAGATTCTTGTGATTGGTATTCAGATGATAGTAATGGTTTTGAGAAACTTGTTTCTCTTTCGGGTTACTCATAATTGGATGTATTCCTAAGTTGAGTAATGCTGATTAGTCTCTTTCCATTAAGTTGATATGTACTGGAGACAGTTGCATGATTTGAATCTGGTTCCAATTAAATAAATGCCAAAGTTTCTATATTGAATATAGAATGGTTCATACCTTAAAAGATGTTAAGGTACGGGGAGTTGTCCAGCTTATGCTTAAAACCAGACTCTGGATAACTCAGGGCACGTTCCTGTAATAGCTGTTTGTGGGTTGACCCTGGCTATGACGAGGGTTGATTTTCTACCATTTCGAAGATCAATAGTGATATTGTTCTTGACTCGCCACAGTTTTAGTAAAATGGATCTTTTTCAGAAAACAGTAGTGGGAGTATGGTAGAACTGGAAGTGATTCCAGAACCGCGAACGATTACGGAAAATTTAATAGGACCTATATATTCAATCAGGTTTGACATTCCAATAGCCACTCCGCAGATATGGTGGGTTACCTCAGACACCCGAGAGGTACTTCGGTAGCCTCAAAGACGGTGACAGGGAGGTTCTTGTTTACCCAAACTTGACACTACTGTTGTTCCAGACTGTGAGACCCGGCAGGAGGATAAGTATAGCGTCGTTCTAAACTAGCTTTAGAAGTGCACGTGTATATTATTCTGCCAGAGGGTTGTCGTAGTCAGTGGGAGCAGCGGAAGCATAGTGGGTAAGTAGCTTATGTCTATTTATAGACTACAGCAGTTATAGCGGAGATAGATCATCTAATTTTGATGTGACGGTCATGGGTTTGACTTCATCAGAATAGGAGATGGATCTGTTAAGAAGGTAGGAGGGTGTGATGTTATGGTATCTGGATGACATACATAGAGTAGGAAGTAAAATTCCTATACTACGATCGGTTGTACTTTGGTCGTCACACAGTTGTTTCTCCAGACAGGATATGGATATAATATCAGACATTCTAGTTTCTAGATCTAAGGTTTTAGATTTGGATTTGGGTAGTTTCCCAATGTGGGTACTTTGACAGTATTCTAATGGTTTTTAGAATAGATGACTCCAGGCATGGTGGTGTACCTGCAGGTGATGGAGTCACCCTCTCTAAAGGTGTCTTACAAACTAAAGGGGAGAGGGATGTGCATGATTGGCAGATCACTTGCTTAGGCAATTGAGTCAATCATGAGATGTCAAGTACCACACCAGATGTTGTTTTTGCACTAGATGCAATAAGTTTGTATTAATCCAATCCTGGAGAAACATAAGGAAGCAGTTTTAGAACATAAGTACATGTTCTATGGATTTGATGACGGCAGCCTCCTTCGGGAGACGGTTATCATTCCAGGCTTCAAAAGTGACATGGTTGACAGAGTGATTGTCAGAGTTATAGTTTTCCCTCTGATGAGGGACAGTATTATGGGCAGGTGGTCCAAGAGGATACTGTGGGAGGCTTGGTGCTGGATACTGATTAGGTTCAGTGATCGATATAGTCTAAGAAGTTTGGATTTAGAGTTCATTTATGAACTAGGTCCCATTAGATATCCAGACATATTCTAAGACAGGTATTACTCAATTCGGGAGATGGCTTTCTCCGCGAACTTGAGATTAAGAGAGATATAGAAAGAAACTTCTAGGCAGATCCACTCACTGAGGCTATTTCTCGAACACAATAGTTTTACAAACGGGCTTTGTGAAACTGATTAGTAGAGGAGTTGGATGTTCGGTTTCACACGGGCTGTGAGTAGTCGACATTGCAATAATTAGCCTTAAGTGCAAGTGGGAGATTGTTGGAGATAGTGCCCTCATAGTCAATTATTGGATCGCAGGTTCGTGATTGCAATGATTGCGGAGGACCTATACCAGTAGGACAGTCTTACTCGAGATGATAGTATGCTATCTGGTTTGCCTTTATCAGTCGTGTACATGTTCAGGTGACTGATTACATGTTTCACTTTGATAGAGCCCTTAGGATCTTGCTTTACTACCAACAGTATGATGGCGATCATATACGTGAGAGTTGGGTGGTTTATACGCATATCCTTAATTGTGGTCCCTAATCGTGGGAGTTTCGAGACAGGGCATCGATACTCCGGAGTAGACTAGTGTATACAGTCGAGACCCCGACGAGGGGCGGTGGCCGGTCTCATAAGCCACTGGTGTCAGTTGGATAACCTAAGATGTATACAGGTGCTCATTGGGTTATGAGTACACCGGACAGGACTCGCCGGGAATCTGCTAGTTGGTATTATACATATCGTCAGATAGCAGTTCCCTAGTGACATGTGTACAGGTTAGTTCATCGACCTGAGGTCGTCATTTGTCTCGTGTGAGTTCCCACTGTGCTTTGATTTCTACCCTACCACGGCTCAAAGGAGTCGTGCAAACAGGTAGCTTTTGGGTACAGTCCCGAGCCATATGGAGGCACGTGAGCGGATCGGCAGGGGATTCGTCTCTCCCGGTATTGGGGGCGAGATCGTGCTGTGTCTAGGAGAGCCATTACACAAAGCCCACGGCCGTGGCAGAAGATTTACTGGTAGGTACTCCAGTAGTATCTCAGGGTGATATTGGGCTACACTCCGACACAACTTATACTGCTATTGGGGGTCTGACGTTACTAGCCCCCTAGGCAGATATGCGATACTCATAGACGAACGGACCGGACTGTATATACATTGTCACTGTTAGGCTCAGTAGGGTTTCCGGATGAGTTCGCTCATCGGTCTCCCTTGAGGTCAGTCTATGGGCAGTCGTTACGCATAGCTAGCGCCGCTGACGGTTTGTGGTTAAACCCACTGCCAGGGTACTGACGAGTCATTAGAGTTCCCCACAGACAGTTTCCCAAGTTTGGGGGAAACGTTGTAGAGGCCGTATGGTTTTATGGCAGGGTTCGGAAAATGCACGTGCGTTTACGCACGTGTCAGATTTCGGGCAGATGATACTGGTCGGCTTTGGTTTAAGCCGGATCCGAGTATTATATTGAGTAGATATAATATCTTTGTCTCAGTTGCATTTGTATTCAGTCGTAATACAAATGTAGGTATATTTATAAGTTACGGGGTTGTCCTGAAATTCGTTTCAGGATCGCTTTTGAAAGTTGTCAGTTTCCAGTTTTCTATCAGCCGTATTTAACATTTGGTTAAATACGGATTTTGTCTTTTCTTGAGAAGAGTGTGGATGCTTCTAGAAGGTTCTAGAAGTGGTGATTAGGCTTATGACTCATATGTTGCATTAATGGTTTTGGTGACAAGGATTAGTGATTCATTGGTTTCATTTATTGTGTTCACCCTTTGTGTTCACACTAGATATTTTCTTATTGTCATCTCCCCCTCTCCTACACTCACCCCCCTCCTATATATGGCCGGCCCCTCTCCTCTCTCTCACACATACTTGATAATTCATTTGGAAAAAGATTATGATAGTTTTGGGGTGCATGGAAATTTCATAGCTCATTTCATTCCATCACCCGATTCGAGTGGCAACTTCATTAACCGTTCGTCCATAGCCTTGGACGTAACGAGACAAAGTATTCTACCCATTCTCTACATCAATCTTGGTCGTCTCTTTTAGCAAACTTGACGACCGAGTTGCCTCGAGTCAGAGGCGGGAGCCCGTTTAAAGAATCGTTGACGTGGTGCCACCTGGACAAGCAGATCGGAGATCGACGAGATCGAAGCAGCCGCAACGGAGCGTGGGATGATGGTTAAAGAACGAAGGACTCGGATCGTTCGGTATAACCTTTCTACACTCTTTATAGTTTGTTAGTTTAGCTATAATGGCAGATCCGGGTTATAGTATACGATAGCGCCAGTTAAAAAGTTTTTGTTCCGCATTTGGCGTCTGTAGACGGCCGGGGCGCTACCGTAGACTTACAGGTACAGCGATAGCTCATCTCCTTCAACTGGTCGGGTGAGGGCGGCGGCGTTGCCAGGTGCCTCTTTAACTGGTCGAAGGGGGTCTGACACTCCTCCGACCACTCGAACCTCGGGATTTTCCTTAGAGCTTTGAAGAATGGGAGGCATTTCTCCCCAGACCTCGACATGAAGCGACTCAGAGCGGTCATCCACCCGGTTAGCTGCATGATCTTGACGTTGGTCTTGGGTGCGGTCATGTTGAGGACAGCGTCGATTTTTTCCGGGTTGGCCTCGATCCCACGGTGGGTGACCATGAAACCGAGAAACTTTCCCCCGATGACCCCGAATGCGCACTTGGCGGGGTTTAGCTTCATCTTGAACTTGCGGAGTACCTCGAAGACCTCGCCCAGGTCCTTGGAGTGGCCGGTCGACGAGACCGATTTGACGAGCATATCGTCGACGTAAACTTCCATGTTCCTGCCGATCTGTGGCTTGAACATGCGGTTGACTAACCGTTGGTACTTAGCTCAGGCGTTATTAAAGCCGAAGGCCATCACCTTGTAGCAGTATACCCCCCGGTCCGTTGTGAATGCGGTAAAATCTTCGTCTGCCGGACTCATATGGATCTGATTGTAGCCGGAGAAGGCATCCATGAAGCTCAATAACTCGTGACCTGCCGAGCTGTCGACGAGCTGATCTATCCGAGGTAAGGGATAGTTGTCTTTGGGGCAGGCCTTGTTGAAGTCGGTGAAGTCGATGCACATGCGCCACTTCCCGCTTGACTTCTTGACCAGGACTATGTTTGCTAGCCACTCCGAATAGGGCACGTTCCGAATGAAGTCGACGGCAAGGAGCCGATCTACCTCGTCCTCGATAGCCTTCTATTTGACCGGGGAGAAGCTTCTCTTTTTTCTGCCTGACGGGTCGAGCCGTAGGATCAACCCCGAGCTTGTGAGATATAATTTTGGGGTCGATCCCAGGCATGTCAGCAGGCACCCAGGCAAACACGTCGGAGTTGTTTCTGAGGAAGTGGACCAAGTCATCTCGCTGAGTTCCTGTCAGAAGCGACCCGATCTGAACAAGTTTTTCGTTGTCCCCTTCTACGAGGGGGACCTCTATCGGAGGCTCCACCGGGGACTCTCGGACCTCTGTTTGCTCATCCCGAGTGTCTAGTGAACCCCTGATGTCACCCTCACCTTCGACATCGTCGACCGGTCTCTCTAATGAAGATGTTGCGGTGAAGCAAACCTTTGCAATTCACTGGTCTCCATAGACCCAACCTATCCCACCCTGGTCGACAGGGAACTTCATCGCCAGATGATAGGTCGATATCTAGGCCCGGAGGGAGTTCAGCGTGGGGCGGCTGAGGAGGATATTGTAAGCCGATGGGATTCTAGCTACGATGAATTCCACCGGCAGTGTCCGCGTACGGTTGGTTTCCCCAACGTTGAACTGTAGAGTGATTACCCTTTCCGCCGGGATGGAGTGGTTAGTGAATCCTGAGAGGATGTGGGAGGTCGGCCTCAGGTCTACCGAGGCGAGCCCCATGCGCAGGAAGCAGTCATGGAAGAGAATGTCTGCCGAGCTCCCCGAGTCGACCAGGATCCTGTGCACCTCGTATTGATGGACTCGAGCCGTAATCACCAGGGGGTCATTGTGGGGCAAGGATATGCCATGAAAGTCCCCATCGTCAAAAGTGATTAGCTCGGTCTCCCTTGACCTCTTCATCGGTCGGCTGTCGGCCTCCGCGGCTAGTGCGGGATGCTGAGTCTCGTATGTACCCGACGCACCCCCGACCATCATGACCACGATTTTCGACGAGCCTTGGTTCCCTATGGTGAGGTTCCTTACGCCCCCCGGTGGGGTTGCATTTGAGCTGCCGTGGAGAGTCTCGCGTGCGTGACCCCGTCGAGAGGGGGGTGCCGGTCGTGCCTGTAAACAGGCAAGCTGACCGCTACTGCCTCGAGAGGGGCAGGGGTGCGATGAGACTCGGGGCGAAACTCTCTAGCGTAAAACCTCGGAACCAAACTTAGCGGTGCCCACCGGGTTTTCGAGTACGTCGGCCCGAGGGAACCATGGTTGCCGGAAATGATGAGGCGGCAGTCGGCAGTGCCTACACGAACGGAATCTTCTCTCCCCGCGTAGGGGTCCTGGTCCCGAGGCGGAGGAGGTTCGTCCGCGCCTCCGTTGAGGGGGAGGCGGCGGCTGGTGCTTGGATCATCGTGATGGTCGCTCGCCATTAGGTTGAGATCTGAAGCCGAACTTTCATTTTTTTGGAATCAAGGATTTCTCACAGATGGCTCCAGCTGATGGAGGCTGAAATCTCCTTCAGATGTTGCCTTCCGTTGATCTGCTGATGGCGGCGACGGGTGGCTGAGATTGGATCTTGAGGCTGTCGCTCCTGAAGCATGTGGATCTCAATGGGTTTGAGGTTGTGGTTATCGAGCTACCTACAAGGAAGTCCCGGGGTGGTTATACCACCGAGGACCCTCCGACGATCAAGTTAGACTAGGGATCCGAGCAGAGTAACGCTTAGTGGAGTAAAAAATGGCTTACTTGAACCATCTGAAGAAGAGGTTTATATAGCGGTGGCAGCAGGCGAGGCAGGCGCGAGAATCACGCCAGCCGTTACGCTCCCGATGTCACGCCCGTGTAATGAGCAGGACCTCCCATTAATAACGAGACAAGCTCGTTAATGGGGGATCGTGGTGGCGTGGAACGTAGGATATGGATGGCGGAGATCTCATGCATGGCGAAATTCACGGGGTGGCGGTTACGCCTGCAAGCGGTGTTGTTGGTCGGTCGATGAGACTGAGAAAGATGACCTCGGCGGGAGAGCTCACGGACGAGCGGGAGAGCCCAGGATATTGGTTCCGCGGTAGCTCGGAGACCAGTTGTGAGGCCGAGGAGGCCAGTTGTGCAGGGGGCTCGGAGGCGGGCCAGCGGGCGCTCGGTAGGACGAGCGTAGGTGTAGTCTAGTCGGCCACTGTAAGTCCTTTCTTGCATGCTCTTGGACACGTCATCTGCCACGTGTCCTGATCTGGGAGATCACCGATATCGAGCATCATCATTAGCTCCTACTCTCGTCCAGACCAGCTGACAGGTCAGGTCGAGAGTGGTTCACCGGATCACCCGAGGTGAGCTCCTTTCCGAAGATATCGTCGGGCATGTCTCTTGGCAATTGGTTGTCTTTTCTGGATGAGGCCAGCGAATCAAGGCGAGATCCTTTCCATTAAAGAGGGTGCGCCGGATCGTGTGCTCTTTGGTGAAGCGACGGGCCACGTGTCGTGTACCGGTTGGCTGATGTGATGTGCCGCAGGCTTCTGGCATCTGATGGGACGCTGCCAATGTGTTTGCGACAGGTGGAGCGATCGTGGCCATTGAGTGCAGCAAACCGTTTTGGCGGGAGTCGACCATCGCCGTTGGATGAGGATGCTGGCTTTATAAATCGAGGGGAGGCCTGATTCAGGATCCCTCTCTCTTCATATTTTTCTCATTCTGAGTCGAGCCTCTTCTCCCTTTTGGCAGGACAGATGGTGCGATCCCAGACTCTTGGTGCCTTCGGCGCTCAGTCCTGGAGGGGGGACGGAGGGTAAGTTAAGAGTTTTCAGTCGACCTGCTTAGACTTGTGCATTCTTTTACTTTTTTGGCATCGCTGACTCCTCTATATTTTGTCTTATGCAGAACCTATAAACCTAAGCAAATTTCGGGCCCTGGTCAAAACGAAGAAAGGGAAGAAGGACGGAGGCACCGTCCCTTCTCGCCCACCGTCAGCTCCGGCTCCACCGGTTTCCACTCCATCCAGGTGCCCAAGCGTTCCCCGGGCCCCAGAGTCCAGTCGTGCGCCGAGCCGAAAGCGTGCTCGGAAGCAAGAACCCCGGGCTCCGGAGGTGGGAGGCGAGACTGGTTCTCCTGCGTCGCTCCTCAAGAGGTTTCATAGGACGGCGCCCCGCTCCCCGGCTTCCCCGATCCTCGTGGACGATGGGGAGCTTCGCTTCGAGGTGCCCTCGGGGCTTTCCGTCGTCGACAGCCTGCTTTCGGAGATGGAAAGGTCGGCTGGGGGCAGAATCCCTCAGGGGACCCACCGGGCCCAAATGGCGGCTATAGCTCAAGAGGCCATGCAGGTTAGTGGTCGCACCCCACTTGGTTCTTCATTATATTTCTGTTCGCGTAATTAGGTGCCCCCTTTTCCTTTTTAACCCTCTTTGTTTTCTTCAGGTCCTCCAGCATGTCGCCCTCGTCGTCAACATGGAGGACAAGGAGATAGCCCCGGCGACGCAGGTCACGGGAGAGTTCTCCTCGCGAGAGGAGAGCTCAAGGCTGGAGCTGGAGGCGGCTATGGAGAGGGTCGCTGCCCTCAAAGACCGGGTGGCGGCCGGGGACCGGGAGATCGCGAAGTGCCAAGAGGCCGCCCGAGCCGCCGAAGGTAAGTTAGAAGATTCCAAGGTGCTCGTCGCCACCCTGAAGAAGACGGCGAACACCCTCCAGAAGGAAAATGAGGCGGCGAAGGAGGGGACGAGGCGGGCCGAGCTCCGAGAGTCGAAGGCGGTGCAGAGCTACAAGAAGTCGGACCAGTTCTACACCGACCTCGCTGGAGCAGCTGCGGTCGTTTGGCATGACGCCCTCGACGCCGTCAAGGCCGTGATGCCGGAGTTTCCCGACGGCGAGCTCCGAGTGAGTACCCTCTCGGGATGACGCGCAGGGGAATGCCCCCGGAAGCGCTGCAGGGGGAGAGGCCCCCGGTGGGAGCGTTGGGGAGAAGTCAGTCCCCCTGGCTCCCGGTGCCGAGGCTCCCACGATGGACACCGACCTTCAAGACGCTACCCCGGTTGTCGCAGTCGACGCGCAGCTCATCGAGGTTCTCCTCGGCCCCGAGGCCTGAACTTCCCCACCCCCTTATTCTCTTTGCACTAAAATTTTGTATGCCTTCGGGCGTTTTTGTAAACCGTCGGGCGTTTTTGTAAGGCTGGGGAGCCCATAATACCTCCTGTAAAGACTTTTGACTTCTTATGAATAAAAAAAATCTTTTGCAGTGTTCTTTTGTTTGTGGTAAACGTTTTTATTTGCGCAGTACTGCTTTCATGTTAGGTCGGTTTTTCATCTAGCGATCGCACGTCGAGTTGAATTCCACCACCAGCCAAGTGTGCAATGACCGGTGAAAGGTCGACATCTCCCAGGCCCCGAAGTCGAGGTGGGGATCGCTTGGTAAATTAAGCAGGGAAGCTGCTCGGTGGCCTCATGGTAGGGGCCTCGATCCTTGGTGTCATGGAGTAAGAAATTACCAGCCAAGGATGTACCGAGCACGGTAGCTGCTCGATGGTCTCTTGATGAGGGATTTGATCTGTGGCGTCGGTGGGTAGTGAACTACCGGCTATGGATGGACCGAGCAAGGTAGCTACTCGGTTGCTTCCTGGTGAGGGCTTTGATCCTTGGTGTCGTGGGGTAAGAAATTACCAGCCAAGGATGGACTGAGCAGGGTAGCTGCTCGGTTGCCTCTTGGTGAGGGCTTTGATTCTCAGCGTCGGTGAGTAAGAAATTACCAGCCAGAGATGGACCGAGCAGGGTTGCTGCTCGGTTGCCTCTTGGTGAGGGCTTTGATCCTTAGCGCGGAAAGGCATGGAGAGGCCTGCTAAGGATGGACCGAGCAGGATTGCTGGCCGGTTGCCTCTTGGTGAGGGCTTTGATCCTTGACGTCGGTGGGTAAGAAATTACCAGCCAAGGATGGACCGAGCAGGGTTACTGCCCGGTTGCCTCTTGGTGAGGGATTTAATCCTTGTCGTCGGTAGGTAAGAAATTACCAGCCAGGGATGGACCGAGCAGGGTTGCTTCCCGGTTGCCTCTTGGTGAGGGCTTTGATCCTTAGCGCGGGAGGGCATGGAGAGGCCTGCTAAGGATGGACCGAGCAGAGTTTCTTCCCGGTTGCCTCTTGGTGAGGGCTTTGATCCTTAGCGTGGGAGGGCATGGAGAGGCCTGCTAAGGATGGACCGAGCAGGGTAGCTGCTCGGTTGATTCGTGAGGTTCTGTCCCACCTTCCCTGATGTGTGAACATCAGGAAGAGGGACCGTCGTGGGCGACACGTATTATGAACGCGTGGGGAGAGGCGAAGCATAAGAGCAGCGTCGTTCCGATTTCGCCGAGAAAAGCGGGATGTCCGCCATGTGGCGGTACAGTAGTGGAAGAAACGAGCGACTGTTGGACTCTTGGGGGCGCTGTGGGGCTATAAAACGGAGGGCATGTTGATCACTCCTTTCTTCATCCCTAAAACGTAAGAATGGACACTTTCCCTTTCACCATCCCCGAGATCATCTCTTTCGAGGATGTGTACGTGTACGACCAGCTGTGCTCCGAGGAGATGCGGCAAGCGGTGATCCGACGGGTTGAGGATCACATCGGCCACCTGCTCCCCCGGCGATCGCCCCTTCTCCAGCTGCTCATGTACTCCATCTGGAGGGCATCGCCGAGCCTGCACAACCCTTTGTCCGGATAGCTGAAGGACGAGGCGGTTGGGAAGCTGAGGTCGCTATGTCGACTCGGCCTGATCTCGATGAGTCGGCGGGATTGCTCTGTGGCACTCGTCCTCTAGTGTTACCAATTGAGGCATCTCGCCGATGGGTGCCCGCCCGTAGAGCTTTATGGCCCGTCCGTGGCCATAAGGGTTCGCGGACAGCATCAGAGGCAGAGGTCCGAGACGGCAAAGGCTCGGCTGGTGGAGATTTCCTCGGAGTACCACGAGGAATACTTCTTGCACCTTCTTCCTCCACTGCTGTAATTTTTATGTTTTTTTATGTAATGTAAGGCTGAGGAGCCTATAATACATTTTTTGAATCAATGAAATTCTTCTTTTTGCAATGCTTTATCGTGTCTTTCTTGTCGTTTAAATAAAAAGAACTTAGAAGAGTTTACATTGCTTTGTTGAAGAACCCAAGTAGAGGCCCGCTAAGGATGGACCGAGCAGCGTAGCTGCTCGGCGGATCCAGAGGTTCAGTCTGACCTTTCTTGGTTCGTGAACATTAGGATGAGCGACCGTCGCAGGCGGCACATGTCAGGAATGCTTGGGGGAAGCGTAACGTCTCGGGGAGCCACGCCACTTTTGCCATGTGGCGGCGCGGTATCGGAGTAATTTTGGCGGATCCTAAGATTCGTACCCACGCACGCGTGAATTTGGGTTCTTAAGGATCCCGTTTGTGGTTATAAATAAAGAAGGAGACAGCAATTCCTTCGGCCTCGCTTTCTTTTGAGATGACGAGGCGCATGTATTCGATCGAAGAGATCATCACCTTCGACGACGTCTCCTTGTATGACCAGTCCCTGGCTGAGGATGGGTACCGGGAAGTGGTTCAGCGCCTCGAGGGTTACGACGGTCGGCTTCTCCCTCGGCGGTCGTCTCTGCTTCAGTTGCTGATGTACGCAATTTGGAGGAGGTCCCCGGGGTTGGACAACCCCTTTACCGAGGAGTTGCTGGACGAGACGCTCGACAAGGTGCGTTCGATCTTCCTGCTCGGCCTCATCTCGAAAGCCAGGCACGATCGATCCTTGGCCCTCATTCTGGAGTGCTTCAAAAAGAGATACATCGTGAGCTAAGGTGCAGAGGGCGGAGTGTTGGGTGCTTCCGTAGCGTCCTGGGTTCGCGTGCAGCGTCGGCAAGAGCGGGCTGTAGAGGCTAGGGCCCGGCTAGCAGAAATCTACTCTGTGTAAGTCTACGGTAGCGCCCCGGCCGTCTGTCCGAGGCCAAAATACGGAAACGAAAACTTTTCTTAAACTAGAAACCAGCGCTATTGCAGACTTTAAACCCGGATTGAACCATTAACCTATAACTAGCAACTAGAGAAAGTGTTGGAAAAGCTATACCGATCGATCCGTGTCCTTCGGTCTTTGGCCACCATCCCAAGCTCCTCGCGGCATCTCCGATCTCGATCTCCTCGTCGGAAAGGGCACCACATCTTCGAGTCTTTTTACGGGCTCCCGCTTCATCCGAAGCAACTCGGGCACGAAATTCGCTAGCCGACGTGTCCAAGGCGAAGTAGAGAATGTGTGTGACAAATTTGTCTCCTCCATCCATAGCATGGATGGAGGTTGAAGATGAAACCATCAATGGAGGTTGTGAGCTAGAGGAAGAAGAAGGAGAGGAGCATTTTCTTTTCTTTTCTTTTTTTTTTTTTTGCTATGATAAAAATGAGAGAGAGAGAGTTAGAATGAAATAATACAAGAGCAAACAAATCTATCATGGCAGCCCTTCTCTCTCTTCCTCTCATTTCATCACTCAAATCCATCACAAAATGTGACATATGCACAAAAAAAGAGACCATGAGTCACTAGGTTGCATGTGTCACATTAAATGCACCTCATGATGATTTCTAGCTCATAATTTCCATATGCAAACATTAATCCAAATGTTTGCAACAATAAAAAGATACGGCAACATCTAAAGTAAACTCGTGACGGATCACAACGATACCCCTCACCTGTATATACATACCTGCATCCGCATTCCGACCGAATGCGAATGCGATGAGACTAAAGTAATCCAACAAATCTAATACTACGATCCGGTTTAAACCAAAACCCACTAGTATGATCCGCCCGATCATGATCCGTGCACTACTGCACGTATATGATCGGACCCTGCCATATATCATACGGCCTCTACAACGTTTCGCCCGAAACTTGAAAACTGTCTGTGGGGGACTCTAAAGACTCGTCAATACATTGGCTGTAGATTTAACCACTAGCACGTCAGAGGTACTAGCCGTACGTAATGGGCTACCAGGTATTGACCAAAAGGGAGGTCGATGAGCGAACTCATCCTGACACCCTACTGAGCCTATCAGTGACAATATTTGTATAGTCCGGTCTGTTCGTCTATGAGCATCGCATAGCGGGCCTAGGGGGTTGGTAAAAGTCAGACCCCCAAAAGCGGTACAAGTCGTGTCGGAATGTAGCCCAGAACACCTTGAGATACTACTGGAATACCTACCAGTAAATCTCCTGCCTTGGCCAAAGACTTCGTGTAATGGCTCTCCTAGACACAACGCGATCTCACCCCCAATGCCGGGAGAGACGAAACTCCTGCCGATCCGCTCACTACCTCCATGTGGCTCGGGACTGTACCAACTAAAACCTGTTTGCACGACTCCTTTGAGCCGTGGTAGGATAGTAATCAAAGCACAGTGGGAACTCACATGAGACAAATGACGATCTCAGGTCGATGAACTAACCTGTACACATGTCACCAGGGAACTGCTATCTGACGTTAAATATAATACCAACTAGCATGTCCCGGCGAGTCCTGTCCGGTGTACTCATAACCCAATGAGCACCTATATACATCTTAGGTGAACCAACTGACACCAATGGCTTGTGAGACCGGCCACCGCCCCTCATCGGGGTCTCGACTGTATACACTAGTCTACTAATGGAGTATCGATGCCCAGTCTCGAAACTCCCACGACTAGGGACCTTTTAAGGATGTGCTTATAGTCCCCAGCTCCCACGTAAATGATTGCCATCATACTGCTGGTATTCAAGAAAGAATCCTAATGGCTCTATCAATGTGTAATAGCGACCTATAAGGTCATCTAAAGAAATACACGATGATAAAGATAAACCTGATAGCATACAATCATCTCGAGCAAGACTGTCTTACCGGCATAGGTCCTCCCTCAATCATTGCAATCACGTGCCTGTGATCCAATAATTGATTTTGAGGGCACTATATCCAACAATCTCCCACTTGCACTCAAGGCTAATTATTGCGATGTCGCATACTCACAGCCCGTGTGATACCGAACACCCAACTCCTCTACTAATCAGTTTCACAAAGCCCGTTTGCGAAACTATTGCGTTCGAGGAATAGCCTCAGTGAGTGGATCCGCCATGATGTTTCTTTCTATGTCTCTCTTTATCTCAAGTTCGCGGAGAAAGCCATCTCCCGAAATGAGCAATACCTATCTTAGAATATGTTTGGATATCTGATGGGACCTAGTTCATAAATGAACTCCAAATCCAAACTTCTTAGACTGTATCGTCAACTGAAATTAATCAGTACCCTGTGCCACACCTCCCTCAGTATCCGCTTGGACCACCTGTCCAAACTACTGCCCCTCATCAGAAGGAAAACTATAACTCTGACAGTCACTTTGTCATCCAGGTCACCTTGGAAGCCTGGAATGATAACCGTCTCCTTAAAGAGGCGGTCGTTATCATATGCCTAGAACATCCACTTATGTTCTAAAACTGCTTCCGAACGTTTCTCCAGGATAGGGTTAATATCAACTTATTGCATCTCGTGCAAAAACAATATCTGGTGTGGTACTTGACATCTCATGATCAACTCAATTGCCTAAGCAAGTAATCTGCCAGTCATGCACATCCCTCTCCCCTTTAGTCTGTAAGAAACCTTTAGAGAGGGTGACTCCATCACCTGCAGGTATACTACCATGCCAGGAGTCGTCCATTCTAAAATACTTTTAGAATGTTGTCTAAGTACCCAGATTGGGAAACTACCCAAATCTAGATCTAAAACCATAGATCTAGTTGTAAGACTACGGTAGCGCCCCGGCCGTCTTTCCGAGGCCAAATGCGGAAACGAAAATTTTTCTAAACTAGAAAACCGGCGCTATCGTATGCTTAAAACCCGGATCGAACCATTAACCTACTACTAGCAAACTAGAGAAGGGATAGAAAGCTATACCGATCGATCCGTGTCCTTCGGTCTTTGGCCACCATCCCAAACGCCCAGCGGCAACTCCGGTCTTGATCTCCTCGTCGGAAAGGGCACCATATCATCGATTCCTTTTACGGGCTCCCGCTTCATCCGAAGCAACTCGGGCATGAAGTGTGCTAGCCGACGTGTCCAAGGTGATGTAGAGAATGTTTGTGATCACTTTGTCTCTTGCATCCATGGATTTAGATGGAGGTTAGAGGTGTTGCCATTAATGGAGATTTGAGCTAGAGAAGAAAGAGGAAGAAGAAGGAGTTTCCTCTCTCTTTTCTTATGTGTTGTGTTATCATAAAATGAGAGCAAGAGAGAAATAATACAAGAGCCAACCACACCCTTGGCTGCCCCTCTCTCTCCTCTCATCAAATCAAGACACAAATCAATCCACTAATGTGATATTTTTCACAAAAAAGAGACCATGAGTCACTATATATGTCTATGTCACTTTTAATGCATCTCATAATGAATTCTAGCTCATTATTTCCATAAGCAAACATTAATCCAAATGTTTGCCACAACAAAAAGATACGGCAACATCTAAAGTAAACTCGTGACGGATCACAAGGATACCCCTCACCTGTATATACATACCTGCATCCGCATTCCGACTGAATGCGAATGCGATGAGACTAAAGTAATCCAACAAATCTAATACTAGGATCTGGCTTAAACCAAAGCCCACTTGTATGATCCGCCCGATCATGATCCATGCACTACTGCACGTATATGATCGGACCCTGCCATATATCATACGGCCTCTACAACGTTTTGCCCGAAACTTGAGAAACTGTCTGTGGGGGACTCTAAAGACTTGTCAATACTTTGGCTGTGGATTTAACCACTAGCATGTCAGAGGTATTAGCAGTACATAATGGGCTACCAGGTATTGACCAAAAGGGAGGTCGATGAGCGAACTCATCCTGACACCCTACTGAGCCTATCAGTGACAATATCCGTACAGTCCGGTCCGTTCGTCTATGAGCATCGCATGTCGGGCCTAGGGGGTTGGTAAAAGTCAGACCCCCAAAAGCGGTGCAAGTCGTGTCGGAGTGTAGCCCAGAACACCCTGAGGTACTACTGGAATACCTACCAGTAAATCTCCTGCCTCGACCGAGGGCTTTGTGTAATGGCTCTCCTAGACACAACGCGACCTCACCCCCAATACCGGGAGAGACAAATCCCCTGCCGATCCGCTCACTTGCCTCCATGTGGCTCGGGACTATACCCAACTAAAACCTGTTTGCACGACTCCTTTGAGCCATGGTAGGGTAGTAATCAAAGCACAGTAGGAACTCACACGAGACAAATGACGACCTCAGGTCGATGAACTAACCTGTACACATGTCACCAGGGAACTGCTATCTGACGTCAGGTATAATACCAACTAGCATGTTCCCGGCGAGTCCTATCCGGTGTACTTATAACCCACCTGTATACATCTTAGGTGAACCAACTGACACCAATGGCTTATGAGACCGGCCACCGCCCCTCGTCGGGGTCTCAACTGTATACACTAGTCTACTAATGGAGTATCGATGCCCAGTCTCGAAACTCCCATGACTAGGGACCTTTTAAGGATGTGCTTATAGACCCCAGCTCCCACGTATATGATCGCCATCATACTGCCGGTCGTCAAGCAAGATCCTAAGGGCTCTATCAACGTGTAATAGTGAACATGTCACCTAAAACTGTACACGACTGATAAAGACAAACCATGATAGCATACTATTCTCTATCAACGTGTAATAGTGAACTACAATGTCACCTAAAGCATGTACACGATGATAAAGACAAACCAGATAGTATACAAACCTCTCGAGTAAGACTGTCCTACCGGTATAGGTCCTCCCTCAATCATTGCAATCACATGCCTGCGATCCAATAATTGACTCTGAGGGCACTATATCCAACAATCTCCCACTTGCACTCAAGGCTAATTATTGCGATGTCGCATACTCACAGCCCGTGTGATACCGAACACCCAACTCCTCTACTAATCAGTCTCACAAAGCTCGTTTGCGAAACTATTGCGTTCGAGAAATAGCCTCAGCTAGTGGATCCACCCTGATGTTTCTTTCTATGTCTCTCTTTACCTCAAGTTCACGGAGAAAGCCATCACCCGAAATGAGCAATACATGTCTTAGAATATGTCTGGATATCTGATGGGACCTAGTTCATAAATGAACTCCAAATCCAAACTTCTTAGACTGTATCGTCAACTGAAACCAATCAGTATCCTGCGCCATGCCTCCCTCAGTATCCGCTTGGACCATCTGTCCAAAATACTGCCCCTCATCAGAGGGAAAACTATAACTCTGACAGCCACTCTGTCATCCATGTCACCTTGGAAGCCTAGAATGATAACTGTCTCCCGAAGGAGGATGCCGTTGTCTTATCCCTAGAACATCAACTTATGTTCTAAAACTGCTTCCGAATGTCTCTCTAGGATAGGATTAATATCAACTTACTGCATCTAGTGCAAAAACAATATCTGGTGTGGTACTTGACATCTCATGATTGACTCAATTGCCTAAGCAAGTGATCTGCCAATCATGCACATCCCTCTCCCCTTTAATCTGTAAGACACCTTTAGAGAGGGTGACTCCATTACCTGCAGGTACACTACCGTGCCAGGAGTCGTCCATTCTAAAGCACCTTTAGAATGCTGTCTAAGTACCCAGATTAGGAAACTACCCATATCTAGATCTAAAACCATAGATCTAGTAACCAGAATATCTGATATAATATCCATATCCTATGTGGAGAAACCACTATGTGACAACCAAAGTATAACCGATCGTAGTATAGGAATTTCACTTCCTACTCAGTGTATGTCATCCAAATATCAGGACATCACACCCTACTACCTTCTTAACAGATCCATCCCCTATTCTGATGAAGTCAAACCTATGACTGTCACATCAGAAATAGATGATCTATCTCCGCTATATCTTCTTTAGTCTCTAAATAGACACAAGCTACTTGTCCACTACGCTTCCGCTGCTCCCACTGACTACGACAACCCTCTGGCAGAGTCATATACACGTGCATTTCTAAAGCCAATTCAGAACGACGCTATACTCATCCTCCCGCCAGGTCTCATAGTCTGGAACAATAGTAGTGTCAAGTCTGGGTAAATAAGAACCTCCCTGTCACCGTCCTTGAGGCTACCGGAGTACCTCTCGGGTGCCTGAGGTTACCCACCATATCTGCGGAGTGGCCAATGGAATGTCAAACCGGATCGAATCTTTAGGTTCTTATCAAATTTTTAGTAATCGTTTGCGGTTCTGGAATCACTTCCAGTTCTACCATACTCCCACCACTGTTTTCTGAAAAAATCCATTTTTATTAAAACTGTGGCGAGTCAAGAACAATATCACTATTGATCTTCCAGATGGTAGAAAGTCAACCCTCGTCATAGCCCGGGTCAACCCACAAACAGCCATTACAGAAACGTGCCTTGAGATATCCAGAGTCTTGTTTTAAGCATAAGCCGGACAACTCCCCATACCTTAACATCGTTAAGATATGAACCGTTCTATATCCAATATAGAAACAGAGGCACTGATTTAATTGGAACCAGATTCAAATCATGCAGCTGTCTCCAGTGCATGTCAACTAAATGGAAGGAGGCTGATCAGTATTACTTAACATAGGAGTGCTTGCAATTATGAGTAACCTGAAAGAGAAGCAAGTTCTCACAATCATTACTATCAACTGAATACCATACACAAGTATCCACATCTTCGATCACCTTGAAGAATCCTGATACTTGCAATACCCGGTTCTCTACTTTATTCATATACCTATAACTTATCAAAACTTGGACCTTGTATTTCTACGAAACACATGTCCAAGAACTAGAGAAGTCACAAGTAAACAGAATATAGTACGAGGACCAACCCCTCTGTCCTCATGGACACTGGACAACATACAATACTCTGTATAAGTCCCCTGAGTCAAATAACTCATTCCCTGTGTATCGTAGGTTGAAAACTGTACTTATGGTTAAGAAGAATTACACCGCTGTTTAATACTCCTTACCTAACCATCCACTGATATAGGTAAATGTCATAGACATAATTTCAAAAAGTTATATCTCACTTTATAAAAATAAACGTACAGATATATCAATTTGAAATTGGTGCATTACAACGGATATTCAAAACCAAAATATTTGCCGTCCGGCAAACAACCCAGGTGATTTCCTCGAATATCACCAATTACAACGAATCCCGATATAATGAGGATAATCACCCAATTCCCAATAACTTACTCCCACTCATCATCTGTAAAACCATACAGATGTGAGAATCATACCGGGTAAATACATACCCTAGAGCAAGGACTAATTGGGAAATCAGTTTTCTTTTAACAGTACACAGTGAAACTGAAACATTGAAATGTTTCGTAGGGGTATCCGGGTATTCCTAGTAATGCCTCTTCCATTATCCAGATTCACAACTATAACCGTATTCTTTTCCATCTCTCCAAATCCCTTTATATGTCTTTAGTCATTACCTTCTGTACACCCTCTTAGGCTAAATGGTTTTCTTCCTTCCCTACCGTTCGGCACCAACCTATGGTTTGGAAGAAGACCATCCAATAAGCATAATGGGTGTGCTGTCCTAATCCTAGGAGCACTCTCAACCCGAGAGAAGGTAAAGATAAAAGACAACTGAATAAACTTATTCCCATTTCTCCTGAACCAGAATCCATCCCCGAACTGGAACAAGTTCCTTCGAGTTCGTATATAACCATACGATGGAGTATCCAAATAACTGTGGATCTTCGTAGTGATACGGACAGTTTTGGAGAAATACAAAGGTGATGTAGCATTGGCGAAGAAATACTTGGTTTAGTCGTGAAAAACAGTCGCAATTTACTTTGCCCTCTTACTAATCCCTTTATTTGTCTTAACTTATTACCTTCTGTACACCATCGTTAGGCTAATTGGTTTCCTTCATTCCCTACCGTTCGGCACCTGCCTATGGTTTGGAAGAAGACCATCCAATAAGTGTAATAGGTGTACTGTCCTAATCCAAGGAGCATTCGCAACCTGAGAGAAGGTAAAAGGAAAAGACAACTGAATAGTCCTATTCATTTTCTCTAAGACCGGAAACCATCCTCGAATCTGGAACAAGTTCCTTCGAGTTCGTATATAACCATACGATGGTTTTATCCAATGGAAGTGGACGTTCGTAGTAATACGGGGTGTTCTGGAGAAAAAGGGTAAAAGTAGGAGTGGTAATGAGGTACGCAACTCTGACAATCCAAAAGCCAGTGTTTAAGAAGGTTCGGTTAATCTTGGTCACTGAGTCATAGTCAAGGGTCAGGCCATAGTCGCTGCCAAAGAGAGAGAGAAAAGAAACACTCAGCGTGCACTCTAACCTAGATCAGAATGGTTATCACTTTATCTAATCAGGAAACCTCCCACTGTCACCTCAAATTTTCCTCCAAACCTGAAAGAAGAATTAGTCGGGATCACCCGAGGAGTAGACCAACTCATCAGTGGGAATCGGGATCTAACTATCATCGCATGATAACGTGACGGAATCCACTCACATTATCACACTCCAGAAGGTATGCGCATGCCTGGCAAGTTTCTGTTTCTTTAGAAACTCCCGATATGATTTTTACCCCTAGAATCTAAGTGACCTTGACACAGTCAACAAATCAAAGAGTCCTAGTCAAGTTCAACCCGTCATTATCCTGGATTGCATTAAACTCACCCGTACGAGCCCTTGATACAGTCAACAAGGCCGCACGACTGTCTTAACCAATCCCATTAATATGCCACAAACAAACACTACTTAGCTACCGCACACTACGCCTTGACACAGTCAACAAACGCAACACGAATACTAAGTAATACTTGTAAGAAATGACGGAAGGCTACGTCTAGATTTTGGCGAAAAACTTTTACCGTAATGAACTTGATATCGTTGAAGGAACTGCATAGCCTTTTATAAAAATATAGTGGCGAAAACATTTGCTAAAGAGGTCACTCCCGGTGAAGGGATCTCGGCTCTTTCCCCGTAGAATGAGGTGCAGGATATTCCAACTGAATACCATAATGCAAAGCAAAAGGCAATCGGCTATAGTGAAGTTATTACCCTGACGCAAACTTCTGTCCAAGGGGTCACTCACGGTGAAGGGATCTCGGCCCTTGCCTCGTCGACTGAGGTGCTGGATATTCATAACCGAACACCACTGTGCAAAACAAAAGAGAACGTCCTTGCAATAACAGCTTTTTGAAAATTGTTCCAACAACATCAGAACAGGTTTGTTTAGCTTGCATTGATCCGAATCAATGCAATCCCATCAATTAATCACACCACAAAAGAACAAAAATATGATGTACGTATATGCTATCCGCATTCGCCACTGGGTCTCGTCATCAGCCGTTAGGTTATTTAACTAACGATAGAGCGGGGACTGAACTAGCGCGGATGTAAAACATATACGATATCTACTAGTATATATATCAATATATAATAATCGCTCAAGGCGTGATAAAATGCAACATCACAGAAATGTAATAAGCATCACAGAACAATACAGATAATCTGGGATCCCCGGGTTTCATAGAGCCGCTACTGAAACCCGACTTTCCCCTGGTCGTGTAGATAGCCTGTGCAATGAAATCCTAGACCCCTACGGGCGCGGCAAGTTACCCGCCAAAACCTGAAGCGAGGCAGCCCCCTTCAACAAAGTGAATGGACCACCCAGCACTTCACGGAATCCGGTAACTTGAGCACCCCTCCTTGGGTCAACCTGTACCCCCTACGAGTGCGGCGAATAGACCGCCAATTCTAAAGTGAAGCCCCCTCCATCTCAAAGCCATGAGATGCGGGCCAGTTGCCCTCTAGAACCCGGCTATCCGTGCACCCCTCCGCGGGATAATCCTAGTACAGAAAGTAAAATATATACAACGGGTACATCGACCTCAGCCCGGTCGTGGCCCAAAAGAAGAATATACAAACAGGCAGTGACGGCAGTCCACATGTCGGACGCTCGCCCCGCAATATCAAATGTACATATACAACCAAACTGTACTACCATTGCATCCAGGCTATCCATCACGACAAATCCGCAACATCACAGCACAACACAGAACATCAACGTGAATGTCACGTTCGCAAATCCGTTTAAAAAGGCTATAGCAATTAGACAAGATTTACCGATCACATGACATTCACAGTTGCAGATATAATGTAAATACTGTGAACTAACATATTTAAATTTTCGATCGACGAAATTTCCCGAAGTGGGCTCCAAGAACAATACCCAGTACTCAAACAAATCCGGGCCTAAAATAAAATTACCAGAAAACCCTTTTCTAAGTCAGAGACCAACTGAAGAAATTTGGTCAGATGAAGCCACAGAATGGTGGCGGAACCGTGGCCAAAAGGAGGGTACGGCCGCGGTTCCGCGGCGTTACTGTTGGATCGTCGTACCAAATTTCTACAGTGCTCCTAAAAAACCCTGCCTGATTTTCTGACATGACCAAAAAAATTTTTAGAGCAAAAAAAAAAAATTCGACAGAAACTGAACAATTAGAAACGCGGATTTTGGAAATTTCGCCCGATCGAAGTTCTAAACACGTTAGATCAAGCTAGAAAAGGTTAATGGCGTGGCTCTGATACCATGTAAGACTATGGTAGCGCCCCGGCCGTCTTTCCGAGGCCAAAATGCAGAAAGGAAAATTTTTCTAAACTAGAAAACCCGTGTTATCGTATGCTTAAAACCCGGATCGAACCATTAACCTACTACTAGCAAACTAGAGAAGGGATAGAAAGCTATACCGATCGATCCGTGTCCTTCGGTCTTTGGCCACCATCCCAAGCTCCCCGCGGCAACTCCGGTCTTGATTTCCTCGTCGGAAAGGGCACCACATCATCGATTCCTTTTACGGGCTCCCGCTTCATCCGAAACAACTCGGGCACGAAGTGTGCTAGCCGACGTGTCCAAGGTGATGTAGAGAATGTTTGTGATCACTTTGTCTCTTGCATCCATGGATTTGGATGGAGGTTAGAGATGTTGCCATTAATGGAGATTTGAGCTAGAGAAGAAAGAGGAAGAAGAAAGAGTTTCCTCTCTCTTTTCTTATGTGTTGTGTTATCATAAAATGAGAGCAAGAGAGAAATAATACAAGAGCCAACCACACCCTTGGCTGCCCCTCTCTCTCCTCTCATCAAATCAAGACACAAATCAATCCACTAATGTGACATTTTTTACAAAAAAGAGACCATGAGTCACTATATATGTCTATGTCACATTTAATGCATCTCATGATGAGTTCTAGCTCATTATTTCCACAAGCAAACATTAATCCAAATGTTTGCCACAACAAAAAGATACGGCAACATCTAAAGTAAACTCGTGACGGATCACAAAGATACCCCTCACCTGTTTATACATGCCTGAATCCGCATTCCGACTGAATGCGAATGCGATGAGACTAAAGCAATCCAACAAATCTAATACTAGGATCCGGCTTAAACTAAAGCCCACTAGTATGATCCGCCCGATCATGATCTGTGCACTACTGCACGTATATGATCGGACCCTGCCATATATCATACGGCCTCTACAACGTTTCGCCCGAAATTTGAGAAACTGTCTGTGGGGGACTCTAAAGACTCGTCAATACTTTGGCTGTGGATTTAACCACTAGCACATTAGAGGTATTAGCCGTACGTAATGGGCTACCAGGTATTGACCAAAAGGGACGTCGATGAGCGAACTCATCCTGACACCCTACTGAGCCTATCAGTGACAATATCCATACAGTCTGGTCCATTCGTCTATGAGCATCGCATGTCGGACCTAGGGGGTTGGTAAAAGTCAGACCCCCAAAAGCGGTACAAGTCATGTCGGAGTGTAGCCCAGAACACCCTGAGATACTACTGGAAACCTACCAGTAAATCTCCTGCCTCGGTCGAAGGCTTTGTGTAATGGCTCTCCTAGACACAGCGTGACCTCACCCCCAATACCGGGAGAGACGAATCCCCTACCGATCCGCTCACTTGCCTCCATGTGCTCGGGACTGTACCCAACTAAAACTGTTTGCACGACTCCTTTGAGCCGTGGTAGGGTAGTAATCAAAGCACGGTGGGAACTCACACGAGACAAATGACGACCTCAGGTCGATGAACTAACCTGTACACATGTCACCGGGGAACTGCTATCTGACGTCAGGTAGAATACTAACTAGCATGTTCCCGGCGAGTCCTATCCGCTGTACTCATAACCCAATGAGCACCTGTATACATCTTAGGTGAACCAACTGACACTAATGGCTTGTGAGACCGGCCACCGCCCCTCGTCAAGGTCTCGACTGTATACATTAGTCTACTATTGGAGTATCGATGCCCAGTCTCGAAACTCCCATGACCAGGGACCTTTTAAGGATGTGCTTATAGACCCCAGCTCCCACGTATATGATCGCCATCATACTGCCGGTCGTCAAGCAAGATCCTAAGGGCTCTATCAACGTGTAATAGTGAACATGTCACCTAAAACTGTACACGACTGATAAAGACAAACCATGGTAGCATACTATTCTCTATCAACGTGTAATAGTGAACTACAATGTCACCTAAAGCATGTACACGATGATAAAGACAAACCAGATAGTATACAAACCTCTCGAGTAAGACTGTCCTACCGGTATAGATCCTCCCTTAATCATTGCAATCACGTGCCTGCGATCCAATAATTGACTCTGAGGGCACTATATCCAACACTAGTAACCAGAATATCTGATATAATATCCATGTTCTATGTGGTGAAACCACTGTGTGACAACCAAAGTATAACCGATCGTAGTATAGGAATATCACTTCCTACTATGTGTATGCCATCCAAATACCAGGACATCACACCCTACTACCTTCTTAACAGATCCATCCCCTATTCTGATGAAGTCAAACCTATGACTGTCACATCAGAAATAAATGATCTATCTCTGCTATATCTGCTTTAGTCCATAAATAGACATAAGCTACTTGTCAACTTGCTTCTGCTGCTCCCACTAACTACGACAACCCTCTGGCAGAGTCATATACACATGCACTTCTAAAGCTAGTTTAGAACGACGCTATACTCATCCTCATGCCGGGTCTCACAATCTGGAACAACAACAATGGCAAGTCTGGGTAATCAAGAACCTCCCTGTCACCGTTCTTGAGCATACCGAAGTACCTCTCGAGTGCTGAGGTTACCTACCATATCTGCGGAGTGGCTAATGGAATGTCAAACCAGATTGAATCTTTAGGTCTTATCAAATTTTCAGTAATTGTTTGCGGTTCTGGAATCCCTTCCAGTTCTACCATACTCTCACTACTGTTTTTCTGAAAAAATCCATTTTTATCAAAACTGTGGCGAGTCAAGAACAATATCACTATTGATCTTCCAGATGGTAGAAAGTTAACCCTCGTCATAGACCGGATCAACCCACAAACAGCCATTACAGAAACGTGCCTTGAGTTATCCAGAGTCTGGTTTTAAGCATAAGCCGGACAACTCCCCATACCTTAACATTGTTAAGATATGAACTATTCTATATCCAATATAGAAACAGAGGCACTGATTTAATTGGAACCAGATTCAAATCATGCAGCTATCTCCAGTGCATGTCAACTAAATGGAGAGAGGCCGATCAGCATTACTCAACTTAGGAATACATCCAGATATGAGTAACCTGAAAGAGAAGCAAGTTCTCATAATCATTACTATCAACTGAATACCATACACAAGTATCTACATTTTCGATCATCTTGAAGAATCCTGATACTTGCAATACCTGATTCTCTACTTTATTCTTATTCCTATAACTTCTCAAAACTTAGACCTTGCATTTCTACGAAACACATGTCTAAAAACTAGAGAAGTCACAAGTAAACAGAATATAGTACGAGTACCAACCCCTCTGTCCTCATGGACACTGGACAACATACAATACTCTGTATAAGTCCCCTGAGTCTAATAACTCATTCCCTGTATGTCGTGGGTTGAAAAATGTACTTATGGTTAAGAAGAATTACACCGCTGTTTAATGCTCCTTACCTAACCATTCACTGATATAGGTAAATGTCATGGACATAATTTCAAAAAGTTATAAATTATTTTATAAAAATAAACGTACAGATATATCAATTTGAAATTGGTGCATAACAACGGATATTCAAAACCAAATATTTGCCGTCAGGCAAACAACCCAGGTGATTTCCTCAAATATCACCAATTACAACGAATCCCAATATAATGAGGATGATCACCCAATTCCCAATAACTTACTCCCACTAATCATCTGTAAAACCATACAGATGTGAGAATCAAACCTGGTAAATACATACCCTGGAGTAAGGACTAATTAGGAAATCAGTTTTCTTTTAACAATACACAGTGAAACTGAAACATGTAAATGTTTCGAAGGGGTATCCGGGTATTCTTAGTAATGCCTCTTCCATTATCAGATTCACAACTGTAACCGTATATTTCTTTGCCATCTCTCCAAATCCTTTTATATGTCTTTAGTCATTACCTTCTGTACACCACCTTTAGGCCAAATGGTTTTCTTCCTTCCCTACCGTTCGGCACCAGCCTATGGTTTGGAAGAAGACTATCCAATAAGCATAATGGGTGTACTCCCCTAATCCTAGGAGCACTCGCAACGCGATAGAAGGTAAAGATAAAATACAATTGAATAAACCTTATTCCTATTTCTCCTGAACCAGAATCCATCCCCGAACTGGAACAAGTCCCTTCGAGTTCGTATATAACCATACGATGGAGTATCCAATAAACTGTGGATATTCGTAGTGATACGGAGTGTTCTGGAGAAATACAAAGGTGATGTAGGATTGGCGAAGAAATACTTGGTTTGGTCGTGAATAGCAGTCGCAATTTACTTTGCCCTCTTACTAATCCCTTTATTTGTCTTAACTTATTACCTTCTATACACCATCGTTAGGCTAATTGGTTTTCTTCATTCCCCACCATTCGGCACCTGCCTATGGTTTGGAAGAAGACTATCCAATAAGCGTAATAGGTGTATTGTCCTAATCCAAGGAGCACGCACAACCTGAGAGAAGGTAAAAGGAAAAGACAACTGAATAGTCATATTCATTTTCTCCAGAACCGGAAACCATCCTCGAATCTGGAACAAGTTCCTTCGAGTTCGTATATAACCATACGATGGTTTTATCCAATCGAAGTGGATGTTCGTAGTAATACGGGGTGTTCTGGAGAAAAGGGGTAAAAGTAGGAGTGGCAATGAGGTATGCAACTCAGACAATCCAAAAGCCAGTGTTTTAAGAAAGTTCGGTTAACTTGGTCACTGAGTCATAGTCTAGGGTCGGGTCATGATCGCTGCCAAAGAGAGAGAGAAAAGAAACACTCTGTGTACACTCTAACCTAGATCAGAATGGTTATCAATTTATCCAATCAGGAAACCTCCCACTGTAATCTCATATTCTCCTCCAAACCTGAAAGAAGAATTAGTCAGGATCACCTGAGGAGTAAACCAACTCATCAGTAGGAATCGGGATCCAACTATCATCGCATGATAACGTGATAGAATCCACTCACGTTATCACACTCCAGAAGGTATGCACATGCCTGGCAAGTTTCAGTTTCTTTAGAAACTCCCGATGTATATTTTTACCCCTAGGACCCAAGTGACCTTGACAATGCCAACATATCAAAGAGTCCTAGTCAAGTTCAACCCGTCATTATCTTGATTGCGTTAAACCCACCCGTACAAGTCCTTGACAATGCCAATATAACCGTACGACTGTCCTAATCAATCCACATATCCATGCGACAGAAAAGCATTACAGAGCTACCGAACACTACACCTCGGCAATGCACGACAAATGTAGCACGAATACTAAGCAATACTAATCTGAAATGACGGAGGGCTACGGCAGGTTTTTGACGAAAAACCTTTAACGTAATGAACTTGATATCGTTGAAGGAACTAGATAGCTTTTTATAAATATAGTGGCGAGAACCTTTGCTAAAGAGGTCACTCCCGGTGAAGGGATTTCGGCTCTTTCCCCGTAGAATGAGGTGCAGGATATTCCAACTGAATACCGCAATGCAAAGCAAAAAGTAATCGGCTATAGTGAAGTTATTACCCTGACGCAAACTTCTGTTCAAGGGGTCACTCCCGGTGAAGGGATCTCGGCCCTTGCCTCGTCGACTGAGGTGCTGGATATTCATAACTGAATACCACTGTGCAAAACAAAAGAGAACGTCCTTGCAATAACAGCTTTTTGAAAAATGTTCCAACAACATCAGAATAGGTTTATTTAGCTTGCATTGATCCGAATCAATGCAGTCCCATCAATTAATCACACCACAAAAGAACGAAAATATGATGTACGTATATGCCATCCGCATTCGCCACTGGGTCCCGTCATCACCCGTTAGGTTACTTAACCAACGACAGAGCGGGGACTGGACTAGCGCGGGTATAAAACATATACAACATCTACTAGTATATATATCAATATATAATAATCGCTCATGGCGTGATAAAATGCAACATAACAGAAATGTAATAAGTATCACAGAACAATACAGATTATCTGGGATCCGCGGGTCTCATAGAGCCGCTACTGAAACCCGACGGTCCCCTAGTCGTGTGGATAGCCTGTGCAATGAAATCCTAGACCCCTACGGGCGCGGCAAGTTACACGCCAAAACCTAAAGCGAGGCAGCCCCCTTCAACAAAGTGAATAGACCACCCAGCACTTCACGGAATCCGGTAACTTGAGCACCCCTCCTTGGGTCAACCTGCACCCCCTACGAGTGCGGCGAATAGCCCGCCAATTCTAAAGTGAAGCCCCCTCTGTCTCAAAGCCATGAGATGCGGGCTCGTTGCCCTCTAGAACCCAGCTATCCGTGCACTCCACCGTGGGGTAATCCTAGTACAGAAAGTAAAATATACAACGGGTACATCGACCACAGCCCGGTCATGCCCCAAAAGAATAATATACAAACAGGCAGTGACAGCAGTCCACATGTCGGACGCTCGTCCCGCAATATCAAATGTACAAATACAACCAAACTGTACTACCATTGCATCCAGGCTATCCACCACGACAAATCCGCAACATCACAGCACAACACAGAACATCTACGTGAATGTCACGTTCGCAAATCCGTCTAAAAGGGCTATAGCAATTAGACAAAATTTACCGATCAAATGACATTCACGGTCACAGATATAATGTAAATACTGTGAACTAACATGTTTAAAATTTTCGATCGACAAAATTTCTCGAAGTGGGCCCCAAGCACAATACCCAGTACTCAAACAAATCTGGGCCCAAACAAAAAATACAAGAAACCCCATTTCCAAGTCAGAAACCACTGCATGAAAAATGGCGCCCTAATTCTACAGTAGTGTGGCGGAACCGCAGCTAAAACAAGGTTAGTGCCGCGGTTCCGCGGCGCAATGACGAGATCATGGTACCAAATTTCAACAGTGTTCTTTAAAAAGCCTGCCTGATTTTCTGACGTACCGAAAATAATTTTTAGAGCAAAAAATAATTTCGACAGAAACTCAGAATTGGAAATGCATTTTTTTGGAAATTTCGTCCGATCAAAGTTCTAAACACGTTAGAGCAAGCAACTATAGGTTAATGGCGTGGCTCTGATACCATGTAAGTCTACGGTAGCGCCCCGGTCGTCTGTCCGAGGCCAAAATGCGGAAACGAAAACTTTTCTTAAACTAGAAACCGGCGCTATCGCAGACTTTGAACCGGGATCGAACCATTAACCTATAACTAGCAACTAGAGATACGGTTGGAAAAGCTATACCGATCGATCCGTGTCCTTCGGTCTTTGGCCACCATCCTAAGCTCCTCGCGGCATCTCCGATCTCGATCTCCTCGTCAGAAAGGGCACCACATCTTCGAGTATTTTTACGGGCTCCCGCTTCATCCGAAACAACTCGGGCATGAAGTTCGCTAGCCGACATGTCCAAGGCGAAGTAGAGAATGTGTGTGACAACTTTGTCTCTTGCATCCATAACATGGATGGAGGTTGAAGATGAAGTCATCAATGGAGGTTGTGAGCTAGAGGAAGAAGAAGGAGAGGAGCATTTTCTTTTCTTTTTTTTTTTGCTATGATAAAAATGAGAGAGAGTTAGAATGAAATAATACAAGAGCAAACATATCAATAATGGCTGCCCTTCTCTCTCTTCCTCTCATTTCATCACTCAAATCCATCACAAAATGTGACATATGCACAATAAAAGAGACCATGAGTCACTAGGTTGTATGTGTCACATTAAATGCACCTCATGATGATTTCTAGCTCATAATTTCCATATGCAAACATTAATCCAAATGTTTGCAACAATAAAAAGATACGGCAACATCTAAAGTAAACTCGTAACGGATCACAAGGATACCCCTCACCTGTATATACATACCTGCATCCGCATTCCGACCGAATACGAATGCGATGAGACTAAAATAATACAACAAATCTAATACTAGGATCCGGCTTAAACCAAAGCCCACTAGTATGATCCGCCCGATCATGATCCGCACACTACTGCACGTATATGATCGGACACTGCCATATATCATACGGCCTCTACAATGTTTCACCCGAAACTTGAAAACTGTCTGTGGGGGACTCTAAAGACTCGTCAATACCTTGGCTGTGGATTTAACCACTAGCACGTCAGAGGTACTAGCCGTACGTAACGGGCTATCAGGTGTTGACCAAATAGGAGGTCGATGAGCGAACTCATCCTGACACCCTACTAAGCCTGTCTGTGACAATATTGTAGGGTTCCTAGGCACTCTTGTGAAGGTTCAAAAGGCATCAAACATGCCCGGATAAAAATTTAGACGTGCCGAACAACCCAAAGCCGGGATCTTTGCTAGATTATTAGGGTTTAACATGCAAGATGATAACTTTTATCTAAGTGTGAGGGATTACAACCTTTGTAGTCCGCTCCTTCACTTCACAAGCTCCGAGTAGAAGTCCCTTTGCCGCGATCCACGATCTCCCGGACTCATGAGAGGCTCCACGACTCGAACGATCCATGCTAGCTCGAAGTATTCCAAATCTCCGATGATCTACCTCGAAGTTGCAAAGACTCAAGCTTTCTCACTCAAAAGAGATGAACACACTAATCCCATGGGCTAGATGAGATGAGGATGAGAGAGTAGTAATTTTGCTTTCTTTTTATATCATTTTCTCATATTTATTCATCACTTAAGGATTTTCTAGCAAGCTCTTCTTCAAGAGAGAAGAAGATGATAATAGAAAATAGATAATGATTAATCCTTTTGTGATGAATAGAAATATAAACTATATGATTGAATTGTAAACCATGGTCAAGGATGAGTGGTCAAGATTTTGTAGAGAAATAACTAGAGTTAGGGTTTGGTTGAGTTAAAGAATGTGTCATCCATAAAGATCTTAAGAATGACAAAAGAAAAAGCTTCTAGAAGGTGCATGAAGCTACTAACCCTAATCAAACCCTAATCTCAATTAATCATCCTTAAACATGTTTAACAATTAATCATATCATGTCACAATAATATATATCACATATATATTATATATTTGCAACAAAAGAAAATAATACAATTAACATATATCGCATATATATCAATGTATCATCCACTGAGAAAATGAAATAATAAAGCGAGCCAATATTAGATAATGTAATACAATATATCATATATATTATTATACATTAAATCATCGAATCAACACTTGATCCGACGATCCGGCTATATCGAATATTACCGACTAATATATCATGTACCGATTCATCGAATCAACACTTGATCCGATGTCCCGGTTCATTTCTAAATATCGCGAGAATATAATACGGTATCCTATATCGCATTATTCTCGCTCCTGCGCATATCACATATGCGCCACTACTCCGTTTCGCCTGAGCCAAGAAACCTCTGTGTAGGACTCTAAAGAATCGTCAATACGCCGGTAGCAGGTGATGATCATATCAAACACCCACAAGCTGCAAGCGGTCAGCTAAACGTAACAGCCACCCAGGTATTGAGCGATCAGAAGATCAACAAGCTAGCCTGTGCGTTCTCCTGTGAATCCAACCAATAACACTCCCGTACAGTCCGGTCTGTTCGTCTGATATGTCGCATATCAAGTCTAGGGGTGGTATACGTCAGACCCCAGTAACCGATAAGTCGTGTCGATGTGTGGCTCATAACGGGTCGAGAAACTACTAGTAACACTTACCAGTAAATCTCTATATCAGCCCTGGCCAGGGACTTCCAGTTATAGCCAATCGAACACAGCACAACATCAACTCCCTATACCGGGAGAGACGAATCCCCTCCTATCGCTCATTGCCTCCATGTGATTCGGGACTGTACCCAAAAGCCACCGTTTTGCACGCCCTCTTGGACGTGGTAAGGTGGAAATCAAAGCACAGTGGGAATCACACAAGACTCTATGACGATCTCGGGTCTACAGACTACCCTGTACCAGTGTCACCGGAGAACTGCCATCTGACGTGTGGTATATCACCATCTGGGAGTTCTCGGCGAGTCCGTCCAGTGTACCCAGTCTCTACTGAGCACCCGTACACCATCTCTGATATCCAACACCGATGGATATGGGATCATCCATCGCCCATCATATGGATCAAGATGCGTATACGCTAGTCTACTCTGGTGTATCGATGCCCTGTCTCGATATACCCTCGACTAGGAACAGTTATAGGATGTACTCATCGACTACCGCGGCCCTACTAGTATCATCTCATCATAGTCCCAGTAGTCGAGTACAGATCCTAAGGGCTTTATCAACATGTGAGAGTAAAACAGTAAACCAATACAAGTCAACATGTTAAGATAAAGTGAAACCAAATAGCATACTATCATGTCGAGCAAGAAAGTCTTCTCTATATATAACCAAGCATCCATTATAATATACATCATATGTACAACAATGGCCTCTAGGGCATATACATAACTAACAATCTCCCACTTGCACTAAGGCCAGCTGCTTTAGTATCTCATACCTAGCATCCCGAATAATCTCTCAAACTGCATCTGGGGAATAGCCTTCGTGAATGGATCCGCAGTGTTGTCCTTCGTATCTACTATCCTGACCTCGATCTCCCGGCGATCAACTATCTCCTTGATCAGGTGATACCGCCTCAGAATATGTCTGGACTTTTGATGGGATCTGGGTTCCTTGGCCAATGCCACAGCTCCATTGTTATCGCAATACAGAGGTATTGGATGCTCAATGGATGGAACCACTCCAAGTTCAGTAATGAACTTCTTGATCCAGACAGCCTCTTTGGCAGCATCGTTGGCAGCGATGTATTCAGCCTCCATCGTCGAGTCTGCAACGGTATCCTGTTTGGAACTCTTCCAACATACCGCCCCTCCATTGAGGGTAAAGACAAAACCCGAATGCGACTTAGAGTCGTCCTTATCACTTTGGAAGCTGGAATCGGTAAAGGACTCCACCTGGAGTTCTCCGTTACCATACACCAAGAACATCTCCTTAGTCCTTCATAAGTACTTGAGAATGTTCTTCACAGCTGTCCAATGACTCTCTCCAGGATCTGCTTGATACCGACTCACTACACTTAGTGAGTATGCTACATCGGGTCTGGTACATAGCATCGCATACATGATAGAGCCTACTGCCGAAGCATAGGGTATCCCTTGCATGCGAGCTCTCTCCAAATCAGTCTTAGGAGACATCTCTTTGGAGAGAGTGAGTCCAGAGATCGTGGGTTGGTTCCCACGCTTGGATTCTTCCATACTAAACCTCTTTAGTATGTTGTCAATGTACCTGGATTGGGACAATCCCAGTATCCGTTTAGATCTATCTCTATAGATCATGATTCCCAATATGCAGGAGGCATCACCTAGATCTTTCATCGAGAATCTCTGTGATAAGAAGAGCTTGACTGATTGCAGCATAGGAATATCATTTCCTATCAAGAGTATGTCATCCACGTACAATACGAGGAAGACAACCTTACCCTCTGCTACCTTCTTATAGATACAAGGTTCATCTATATTCTTGATGAAGTCAAACTCTTTGACTACAACATCAAAACAGATGTTCCAACTCCGCGATGCTTGCTTTAACCCATAAATGGATTTAAGCAGCTTGCACACCTTTCCGCTGCTCCCACTATCTACGAAGCCCTCTGGCTGACTCATGTACACGCTCTCTTCTAAATCACCGTTTAGAAAGGCGGTCTTAATATCTATTTACCAGATTTCATAGTCATGGTATGCAGCAATGGCAAGTAAGATCCGGATGGACTTAAGCATAGCCACTGGAGAAAAGGTTTCGTCATAGTCCACACCTGGTCGTTGACGAAAACCCTTTGCTACAAGTCTAGCTTTGAAAGTCTCAACTTTTCCATCTACACCAAATTTCTTTTTAAAAATCCACTTGTTTCCAATGGGTTTTACCCCTTCAGGAGCATTTTCCAAAATCCATACTTTATTGGTGTACATGGATTCCATCTCAGATCGCATTGCATCCAGCCATTTCACAGAGTCACTACTCGTGATGGCCTGCTCGAAACTAGTCGGGTCATCATCATCCATGATGCAATCCTCGCTTCCACCATCAATGAGAAAACCGTAGTATCTCTCAGGTGGACGAGAAACCCTACTAGATCGGCGGAGAGGCTGGGGTTCGTCGGGTACTACTGAATCCTCTGGTTCCACTAAATCATCTGTTGTAGTTTGTTCTGCTGGAACCTCTTCCAGTTCTACCTCAATGCTGCTGTTCTGTTTCATAAGAAAACCTTTTTCTAAGAAAGTGGCATGTCGAGAAACAAACGCCTTTTGTTCCTCGGGGTGGTAGAAGATATACCCTTGTGAGTTTTTGGGATATCCTACAAACTTACATAAGACAGATCTTGCCTCGAGTTTGTCCGGATTTTATCTTTTTACATAGGCCGGACAACCCCATATCTTAACTCGTTTAAGATACGGTCTCTTCCCACTCCATATCTCATATGGTGTGGTAGGTACAGATTTAGTTGGAACTTGATTCAATAGGTATGCTGCTGTCTCAAGCGCATACCCCCAGAAGGAAATAGGTAACTCAGCTGTACTCATCATAGAGCGTACCATATCTAATAGGGTGCGATTCCTCCGCTCAGATACACCGTTGTGCTGTGGTGTATAAGGAGGAGTAAGCTGAGAGAGAATCCCATTCTCTTTTAGATAATCTAAGAACTCATTGCTTAAGTATTCACCTCCTCGATCAGATCGAAGAATCTTAATACTTTTGCCCGTTTGATTCTCTACTTCGTGCTTATATTCTCTGAATTTCTCAAAAGCTTCAGACTTGTGTTTCATCAGGAACACATGTCCGAATCTAGAGAGATCGTCAGTGAATGTAATGAAGTAGGAAGAACCGTTCCTAGCATGCGTAGACATGGGACCGCATACATCACTATGTACCAGTCCTAAGAGTTCGGTAACTCTTTCTCCGTGTCCACTAAACAGAGCTTTGGTCATTTTTCCTTTGAGACATGAATGGCAAGTATCATAAGATGATAATTCGAACGAATTCAAATAACCATCTTTATGTAACTTAGCCAGTCGTGTCGCATTGATATGACCAAGTCTACAATGCCACAAGTAGGATTCGTTCATATCTGAACTTTTCCTCTTGTGTGTGTTTTGTATATTCAGGACTGTATTCTGATTTAGAATGAATATGCCATTATGTAACGAGCCTGATGCAATCAACTTTTGATCTAGGAATATGTTCATAACATTATCCTGTACTACAAAATTATATCCCTCTTTACTCAATAAAGAAACTGATATAATGTTGCACATCATGTTCGGTATATAATAACACTCATTCAGAATCAGTGTATTACGACTTGGTAATACAAGATGATATTCGCCAACTGCTTTGGCTACAATACTTGCACCGTTCCCTACTTGAACGGAATGATCACCTTTTCCTAGTTCTCTACCTTTTCGTAGCCCATGTAACAATTTACATATGTGGGATCCTGATCCGGTATCTAATACCCAGGACGTAGGGTGAACTGAGAAACAGTTCTCAATAACTAACACACCTGAAGAAGATGCATCAACATGCACGTTCTTTTGGGCGGTGTGAGAATCCAGATATTCTCCTGTTTCCTGTTCAGTCTTATAACTCTTACAAGAAAGAACGGGTCCAACATTCCCATGCTCAGTACAATAATTAGGTTTAGTCAATACATCCATATTATTATCTTGATTATGGCATGACATGGTCGCTACCTGGTGAGAGAGAGAAGAAAACACTTTAGCGTACGCTCTTGCAAGATTAGATTGGTTATTATCTTATCTAATCAGGATGTCTCCCACTGTTTTTATCAAATCTACCTTAAAACCCTAAAAGGTAAGATTAGCCGGGATTAATTACACCTTACAATTTCGTCAATCTTTCAGCCAGATCAGTGTCGGTACTTTGAGGGAGGTTCCCCGTGCTATCGCACTGACCTAATTAAAGTAAACCTCGTTTTCCCAGAGGCGTAACCTCGTTAACACTTTTCTAGACACCTACTTGAATGACTAAGTCCTGTGTAAAACTCTCCCAGTAGTAACTCTTACTCGCAGTGGGTATCGGGATCCAACTATCTCATAGAAGGTATGCAATCTCATCGCAAATTTCAACGCTTGAAATTCCTGATAAAGCTTTTACCCCTAGTGTGCTATGACCTTGACGCATGCCAAACAACCCATAGTCCACTAGTCAAGTTCAACCCGTACATTTCGTGATTGAATTAAACCCACCCGTACGACCCTTGACGCATGCCAAACAACGCCGTACGAATACCCTAATCCAATCGCATCGCATGCTGCAGATAAGTAATAATCAGCTACCGTACACTACGCCTTGACGCATGCCAAACTACCATAGCACGAATACTAAAGATTACTTATCTGAAATGACGGAGGGCTACGCAGGTTTTTCTGAAAACCTTGAGCGTAATGAACTTGATATCGTCGTAGAATCGAGTGAAGTTTTTCAAAAGGAGTGTTTTTGAGGCTTTTCTTAGTTTCGCTAAAGGGGTCACTCCCGGTGAAGGGATCGTCGGCCCTTTCCTCATCGAATAAGGTGCAGGATATATCATATATACCGCTGTGCAAAGCAAAACTCTAAAAGCAATCAAAAGACAAACCGAGTTTTGTAGCATCTGCCAGTTTTGCTAAAGGAGTCACTCCCGGTGAAGGGATCTCGGTCCTTTCCTCATCGAATAAGGTGCGGGATATATCGTATATATCACTCTGCAAAGCAAAACTGTAGCTACCCCTTTTATAAAGTTTTGATTCTACAACATCTTTAGGTTTCTTTTCTTTTATTAATCTCATTAATAAAAATCCCATCAGCTTATGCTTCCTAAGCATCATAGAAGAAACGAAAGCAGTAATATTTATATATCAGCATATATATATATTATAAGCATTCGTCTCAGGCAGTAATATGATCTCATCACAGAACATTGCAGCAGAAGAACATATATGAAATATTGGATATACTAGGACGTCCGTGTTTTCAATACGAGCCTGTATAAAACACGGATTCCACGGTCGCGACGAATAGCCAAACCCACATCCCAAGACCCCTACGAGAGCGGCAAGTAACACTGCCAATTCTAGGGTTAGAAGACCCGGTTTCGACTCCTCGAGATGGCCTCCCACTGGACCCTAGAACCCGGTTACTTGTGCTCCCCTCCTTGGGTCTACCTAATGCGGAAAAGTAAATAATATACAACGGTGACATCATCCGCAACCTGGAAGTGCCCCAAATAAAAGAATATTACATTACAAATGAATTTTACATGAATGAAAATAAAAACCCTCATCTCACATAAAACCCCCGGCTATTCAGAACGCGACGATCCAATATAACATATCACAGTAACACATAATATCTCATATCATCAACGTATGTAAATATGCGCATCCCAATTGTCGTTGACATATAGCAACGAAACCGGCGATATCACATATTACACTTACGGTCACAGAAAAGAAAGTGTAAAACTACAATATTTGGAATCCACAATCACTTTAGACATCGTAAATCCGAAATATCACATACTTCGCATTTCATGCCTAACTCTATGAATTCCACATATTGTATCACATTCCAGATAAATAGACAGTATTAAACTTTTCGAACAGATAATCAAACACCCAAAACTTCCCAAAGTGCTCAACTCTTGAGCGGAGTTCAAATAATCCCAGAATATGTCACAGTACCGGTGATCCAGCCGTAGAAGGGTCAAGCCAACGCCTCACATGTGGCACGCCGTACTGCCCCAAACCCGAAGGTTCAAAAGGCAGTTCAAGACGGTCACATAATCGAGTTAAGGTTTGTTGTCTTCTAGAGGGTCCACCGCTTAACTTGTACAATTTTTCCGAATGATTTAAACCCGATAAAAATTCAACACTTGAAAGTTTGTCGTACCGGGAAACAGTGAGTTAATGATATCTGTTTAAATAGTTTAACAGTTTCTAAATATCCGGAAAGAAATACGAATTTAAATATTCCGATCGAATCTACGATCACAAAATAAACCCCAGATTTTAACAACACTGGAATCACTGTTAAAAATATCCAGAAGCATCAACAAGCACCTACGGACATTACCAGAAAAGCCACGTGTCACAATCCTATCAATCCGCCGCGGAACCGCCGCGCAAGCAAGTGATTGCGCCGCGGTTCTGCCGCCGTTTGATCGAATTAGGGGCTCGGGTTTTATGGTAATTCTTAGAATTCCCTGCTGATTTTTTTACATATTTTTAATTCAGAAAAATCCCAAAATTTAAAAAATTTCCAGAGAGGGGTCTTTTTGCGTCGTTTCGGGTTCGATCAGAGTTTTAACTTCGTAAACACATCGTCTAATGCTCTAGCTAGGCTCTGAAACCACTGTAGGGTTCCTAGGCACTCTTGTGAAGGTTCAAAAGGCATCAAACATGCCCGGATAAAAATTTAGACGTGCCGAACAACCCAAAGCCGGGATCTTTGCTAGATTATTAGGGTTTAACATGCAAGATGATAACTTTTATCTAAGTGTGAGGGATTACAACCTTTGTAGTCCGCTCCTTCACTTCACAAGCTCCGAGTAGAAGTCCCTTTGCCGCGATCCACGATCTCCCGGACTCATGAGAGGCTCCACGACTCGAACGATCCATGCTAGCTCGAAGTATTCCAAATCTCCGATGATCTACCTCGAAGTTGCAAAGACTCAAGCTTTCTCACTCAAAAGATATGAACGCACTAATCCCATGGGCTAGATGAGATGAGGATGAGAGAGTAGTAATTTTGCTTTCTTTTTATATCATTTTCTCATATTTATTCATCACTTAAGGATTTTCTAGCAAGCTCTTCTTCAAGAGAGAAGAAGATGATAATAGAAAATAGATAATGATTAATCCTTTTGTGATGAATAGAAATATAAACTATATGATTGAATTGTAAACCATGGTCAAGGATGAGTGGTCAAGATTTTGTAGAGAAATAACTAGAGTTAGGGTTTGGTTGAGTTAAAGAATGTGTCATCCATAAAGATCTTAAGAATGACAAAAGAAAAAGCTTCTAGAAGGTGCATGAAGCTACTAACCCTAATCAAACCCTAATCTCAATTAATCATCCTTAAACATGTTTAACAATTAATCATATCATGTCACAATAATATATATCACATATATATTATATATTTGCAACAAAAGAAAATAATACAATTAACATATATCGCATATATATCAATGTATCATCCACTGAGAAAATGAAATAATAAAGCGAGCCAATATTAGATAATGTAATACAATATATCATATATATTATTATACATTAAATCATCGAATCAACACTTGATCCGACGATCCGGCTATATCGAATATTACCGACTAATATATCATGTACCGATTCATCGAATCAACACTTGATCCGATGTCCCGGTTCATTTCTAAATATCGCGAGAATATAATACGGTATCCCATATCGCATTATTCTCGCTCCTACGCATATCACATATGCGCCACTACTCCGTTTCGCCTGAGCCAAGAAACCTCTGTGTATGACTCTAAAGAATCGTCAATACGCCGGTAGCAGGTGATGATCATATCAAACACCCACAAGCTGCAAGCGGTCAGCTAAACGTAACAGCCACCCAGGTATTGAGCGATCAGAAGATCAACAAGCTAGCCTGTGCGTTCTCTTGTGAATCCAACCAGTAACACTCCCGTACAGTCCGGTCTGTTCGTCTGATATGTCGGATATCAAGTCTAGGGGTGGTATACGTCAGACCCCAGTAACCGATAAGTCGTGTCGATGTGTGGCTCATAACGGGTCGAGAAACTACTAGTAACACTTACCAGTAAATCTCTATATCAGCCCTGGCCAGGGACTTCCAGTTATAGCCAATCGAACACAGCACAACATCAACTCCCTATACCGGGAGAGACGAATCCCCTCCTATCGCTCATTGCCTCCATGTGATTCGGGACTGTACCCAAAAGCCACCGTTTTGCACGCCCTCTTGGACGTGGTAAGGTGGAAATCAAAGCACAGTGGGAATCACACAAGACTCTATGACGATCTCGGGTCTACAGACTACCCTGTACCAGTGTCACCGGAGAACTGCCATCTGACGTGTGGTATATCACCATCTGGGAGTTCTCGGCGAGTCCGTCCAGTGTACCCAGTCTTTACTGAGCACCCGTACACCATCTCTGATGTCCAACACCGATGGATATGGGATCATCCATCGCCCATCATATGGGTCAAGATGCGTATACGCTAGTCTACTCTGGTGTATCGATGCCCTGTCTCGATATACCCTCGACTAGGAACAGTTATAGGATGTACTCATCGACTACCGCGGCCCCACTAGTATGATCTCATCATAGTCCCAGTAGTCGAGTACAAATCCTAAGGGCTTTATCAACATGTGAGAGTAAAACAGTAAACCAATACAAGTCAACATGTTAAGATAAAGTGAAACCAAATAGCATACTATCATGTCGAGCAAGAAAGTCTTCTCTATATATAACCAAGCATCCATTATAATATACATCATATGTACAACAATGGCCTCTAGGGCATATACATAACTAACAAATATCCGTACAGTCCGGTCTGTTCGTCTATGAGCATCGCATGGCGGGCCGAGAGGGTTGGTAAAAGTCAGACCCCCAAAAGCGGTACAAATCGTGTCGGAGTGTAGCCCAGAACACCCTGAGATACTACTGGAATACCTACCAGTAAATCTCCTGCCTTGGCCAAGGACTTCGTGTAATGGCTCTCCTAGACACAGCGCGACCTCACCCCCAATACCGGGAGAGACGAAACTCCTGCCGATCCGCTCACTGCCTCCATGTGGCTCGGGACTGTACCTAACTAAAACCTGTTTGCACGACTCCTTTGAGCCATGGTAGGGTAGTAATCAAAGCACAGTGGGAACTCACACGAGACAAATGACGATCTCAGGTCGATGAACTAACTTGTACACATGTCATCAGGGAACTGCTATCTGACGTCAGATATAATACCAATTAGCATGTTCCCGGCGAGTCCTGTCCGGTATACTCATAACCCAATGAGCACATGTATACATCTTAGGTGAACCAACTGACACCAATGGCTTGTGAGACCGGCCACCGCCCCTCGTCGGGGTCTCGACTGTTTACACTAGTCTATTAATGGAGTATCGATGCCCAGTCTCGAAAGTCCCACGACTTGGGACCTTTTAAGGATGTGCTTATAGACCCCCAGCTCCCATGTATATGATCGCCATCATACTGCTGGTAGTCAAGCAAGAATCCTAAGGGCTCTATCAATGTGTAATAGCGACCTATAAGGTCACCTAAAGCAGTACACGATGATAAAGATAAACCTGATAGCATACTATCATCTCGAGTAAGACTGTCCTACCGACATAGGTCCTCCCTCAATCATTGCAATCACGTGCCTGTGATCCAATAATTGACTTTGAGGGCACTATATCCAACACTTTGAGTATCACCAGGAGTACTTCCTCGATCCTGTTCCCCCTATGTTGTAAATTTTTCCTTTCTCTTTTTCTGTACGGCTGAGGAGCTCGTAATACCTTTGAATGGATAAAATTCTTCCATTTTGCAATGCTCTATTGTTCCCCTTTTATTATTTAAATAGAAATAACTTTAGAAGGGTTTACATCGCCTTTGTGAAAGAAGAAATATACATGCATAGCTATTCTTTTCAGAGGTACAGCTTGAGCTTCTCACCATTGTAAGGTCGTGGAAATCTGCGACCATCCATGTCTTGTAAGCGGTAGGCTCCGCCGAGCAGGACCTCGGAGACGAGGAAAGGACCGTCCCATTTTGGGGAAAACTTATGCAATTTTCCTTGATCAACGAACTCGTTCCGCCTTAGGACTAAATCTTTGGTCTTGAAGAAGCGATGCTTGACTCGTGCATTGTAGTAGCGGGCGGTTTGCTGTTGATAGGCGGCAGCTCTGATCTGAGCCTGGTCTCGTTTTTCTAACAAGATGTCCAGATTGGTTTGGAGGGCTGAGGTGTTCGCTTCGTCGTCGAAATGCTCGACCCGGTGACTGGGGAGCCCGATCTCCGTTGGGACCATTGCCTCGGTACCGTAGCAGAGGCTGAAAGGGGTCTCCCCGGTAGGGGTTTTCTTCGACGTGCGTAGGGCCCATAAGACCCGGGGTAATTCCTTGACCCAACTGCTTTGGCGTCCTTCTAAGCATGTCCGAAGACCTCGGAGAACGTCCCGATTAGCGACTCCGGCTTGCCCGTTGCATTGGGGATGTGTGACCGCGGCAAACTTCATGAGGATACGATATTCGCTGCAGAATACCTTAACTCTTTCGTTTTCGAAATTTGTCCCATGGTCGGTGATGATACACCTCGGGATGCCGAACCAGAGTATCACGTTGTTCTGCAGGAACTTAATAGTCGTGGTGGTGTCCGGTTTCCTGATAGGAATGGTCTCGATCCACTTCATGAAGCAGTCCACTGCGACGAGGACGTACTTGTGCCCGCCCGTATCGGCAGGGAACTGGCCTATCATGTCCATTCCACACTGGGCAAACGGCCATGGGGAAGTTAGGGCGGTTAGCTCGGTAGTAGGAAGGCGAGATATGCTTTCATGGAGTTGGCAACTCTTGCATCTCTTGACGAGCTTCTGGGCGTCCTGATGAATTTTCGGCCAGTAGTACCCCTGGAGCAATGCCTTCTGGATTAAGGTGCGGGCCCCTTGGTGTGCACCGCCGACCCCTCCATAGATCTCACGGAGAACGTAGTCGGCTTCCTGGGGGTCGACGTACCGAAGCATGGGCTGAGTGAAGGACTTCTTGTAGAGGTTCCCATTGCTCCAAATGAAATGGCGAGCTTTAGCTCGGAGTCGGCAGGCTTCTCCCTGATCTTCTGGGAGCGTACCTTCCCTCAGGAATTCCACGAGGGGCTTTCTCCAGTCCCGGTCTTCTTCTCGGGTTGTGTACACTTGAAGTGGCATTGCCCCGTCTTCCACGCTGGGCCGTGGCAAGACCTCGAAGAGGATGTTCCTCTTGTTGTTGGCCGTATAAGATGAAGCCAGCTTACTCAAGGCGTCTACCTGGGCATTTAGCTGTCTGGGGATCTGCTCCACCTAGACTTCGTGGAAGTCCTTCCGCAGTCTTCTTATCTCAGCCAGATACTTCACCATCAGAGGCTCCCATGCCTCGAATCGGCCGGTCACTTGGCCGACAACCAGGGCGGAGTCGCTGCGGATCCGAATCGTTTTCAGCCCCAGTCCGAAGGCTATGCGTAGTCCGGCCATCAAGGCCTCGTATTCCGCCGCGTTATTTGAGGCTTTGAACCCAAACTTCAGAGAATACTCTATTTCGGCCTCGTTCGAGCCCCGAATGATGAGGCCGGCACCACAGCCCTCCTCGGTCGAGGACCCGTCGATGTAGAGGATCCAATCAGGGATGGAGTCGGGCTTCTCATCGACTGGGGGTTGAGCTGTAGGGGCTGGCATGGACTCTGGCTCTTTGCTAGGGATGGTGCACTCGATGATAAAATCGACCAGGGCCTGTGCTTTTATAGACTGCCTCAGGCGGTATTTTATGTCGAACTGGGATAACTCCCATCTCTATTTCTCCAAGCGGCCAGAGGACTTGGGGGGACAAGGATAGCCCCCAAAGGCCGTTCGGTAAGAACGAGGATGGTGTGCGTCTGGAAATAGTGTCGTAGCTTCCTTGAGGTTACGATGAGTGCCAAGACGATCTTCTCTATGGCTGGGTACCTCGTTTCTGCGTCCTCGAAGACGTGGCTCACATAGTATACCGGCTTCTGGACTCCGTCGACCTCTCGTACGAGCATTGAGCCTGCAGCTTGGTCGGATACCTCTAGATATAGTGATAGCTCATCCCTTTCAACTGGCCGGGTGAGCAGCGGTGGAATCACAAGGTGCCTCTTTAATTGGTCAAAGGCGGCCTGGCACTCCTCCGACCACTCGAACCTTGGAATCTTCCTTAGAGCCTTGAAGAACGGGAGGCACTTCTCCCCAGACCTCTACATGAAACGGCTGAGAGCGGCTACCTGTCCTGTCGGCCGCATGATTTTGACGTTAGTCTTGGGCGCGGCCATGTTGAGGATGGCGTTGATTTTCTCCCGGTTAGCTTTGATCCCACGGTAGGTGACCATGAAACCGAAGAACTTTCCGCCAGTGACCCCAAATGCGCACTTAGCGGGGTTCAATTTCATCTTGTATTTGCGGAAGACGTCGAAGGCCTTGCCCAGATCCTTGGCATGCTCATCCGATGAGATCAATTTGACGAGCATGTGTAGGACTACGGTAGCGCCCCGGCCGTCTATCCGAGGCCAAAATGCGGAAAAGAAAATTTTTCACAAACTAGAAACCGGCACTACCGCATCCTATAAAACCCGGATCGAACCATTAACCTAAAACTAGCTATCAAGAGAACGGGTAGAGGGCTATACCGAGCGATCCGTGTCCTTCGGTCTTCGGCCTCCATCCCGATCTACTCGCGGAATCTCCGGTCTTCATCTCCTCGTCGGAACAGGCACTACATCGCCGGGTTCTTTTACGGGCTCCCACCTCTAGACCGAGGCAACTCAGGCATGAAGTTGGCGAGTCGACGTGTCCAAGAATACTGTAGATGAAGTGTAGAAAGCTTTGTCTCATTGGGGTAGTTGAAGTTGCCTTTGGAGGGAGGAGATGAAATGAGCAATGAAAATGGAGCTAGTCTTTTTGCATGAATGGAAAAATGAGATACAAAGTTTCTCTCACAAAAATGAATTCCTCTCTCATCCAAGAAGTGGCCGGCCCATCCTTATCATGGGAGGAAAAAATGTGAAGCCAAAAAGCAAGAGAAGAAAATGGATGATAACAAGAAAAAGATGTCACCTCATATCTAATCCAAAGTCTTTTACAAATCCCTTCACATTAAATGCAAACCATGTGAAGAAAAGAATGGAATCAAAAGATGCTAGATTATCATAATCCCTCATTTTACAAGAAACCCCCTCCACATATCCAATTTACACACTTTCAAATAACCCCCTCCATCGGAAAAATCCGGCCGTGAAGGAACAAAGGAAAACTGGCCGAAACGGAATGCAAACTAGAAACTTCAGAAAACTGATCCCGTAATAAATTACAGGAAAACCCCGCGACTGTATATACATACCCGCATTTGTATTCCGACCAAATACAAATGCAAAGAGACAAAATCTACACTGTACAATACTAGGATCCGGCTTAAACCAAAGCCCGCTAGTATTATCCGTCCAATCATGATCCGTGCAATACCGCACGTATATGATCGAATCCTGCCATATCTCCATACGGCCTCTACAGCGTTTCGCCCGAAACTTGAGAAAACGGTCTGTGGGGGACTCTAAAGACTCGTCAATACTTTGGTTGTGGATTTAACCACTAGCACGTCAGAGGTATTAGCCATACGTAACGGGCTACCAGGTATTGACCAAAAGGGACGTCTGTGAGCGAACTCATGCTGACACCCTACTGAGCCTGTCAGTGACAATATCCGTACAGTCCGGTCCGTTCATCTATGATTATCGCATGACGGGCCTAGAGGGTTGGTAAAAGTCAGACCCCTAAAAGCGGTACAAGTCGTGTCGGAGTGTAGCGCAGAACACCCTGAGATACTACTGGAATACCTACCAGTAAATCTCCTGCCTCGGCCGAGGGCTTTGTGTAATGGCTCTCCTAGACACAGCGCGACCTGACCCCCAATACCGGGAGAGACGAACCCCTGCAGATCCGCTCACTGCCTCTATGTGGCTCGGGACTGTACCTAACTAAAACCTGTTTGCATGACTACTTTAAGCCGTGGTAGGGTAGTAATCAAAGTACAGTGGGAACTCACACAAGACAAATGACGATCTCAGGTCGATGAACTAACCTATACACATGCCACCAGGGAACTGCTATCTGACGTCAGGTATAAGACCAACTAGCATGTTCCCGGCGAGTCCTGTCCGGTGTACTCATAACCCAATGAGCACCTGTATACATCTTAGGTGAACCAACTGACACCAGTGGCTTGTGAGACCGGCCACCGCCCCTCATCGGGGTCTCGACTGCATACACTAGTCTACTCTGGAAAATCGATGCCCTGTCTCGAAAACTCCTACGACTAGGGACCATTTAAGGATGTGCTTATAGACCCCAGCTCCCACGTATATGATCGCCATCATACTGCTGGCCGTCAAGCAAGAATCCTAAGGGCTCTATCAACGTGCAATAGTGACCTATAAGGTCACCTGAAACAGTACACGATGATAAAGATAAACCAGATAGCATACTATCATCTTGAGTAAGACTGTCCTACCGGTATAGGTCCTCCCTCAATCATTGCAATCACGTACCTGTGATCCAATAATTGACTCTGAGGGCACTATATCCAACAGCATGTCGTCGACGTAAACTTCCATGTTCCTACCGATCTGCGGCTTGAACATGCGATTGACCAAGCGTTGGTACATAGCTCCGGCATTTTTGAGGCCGAAAGGCATTACCTTGTAGCAGTATACCCCCCGGTCCGTTGTGAATGTGGTGAGATCCTCGTCTGCTGGATTCATACGGATCTAGTTGTAGCCGGAGAAGGCATCCATGAAGCTAAGTAGTTCGTGGCCTTCCGAGATGTCGACGAGCTGGTCTATCCAAAAGAGAGGATAGTTGTCTTTTGGGCAGGCCTTGTTAAGGTCGGTGAAGTCGACGCACATGCGCCACTTCCCGCTTGACTTTTTGACCATGACCACGTTCGCCAACCATTTTGAGTAAGGCACATTCCGAATGAAGTTGGCGGCGAGGAGCCTGTCTACCTTGTCCTCGATCGCCTTTTGCTTGATCGGGGCAAAACTTCGTTTTTTCTGCCTGACAGGTCGGGCCGTAGGGTCTACCCCGAGCTTGTGAGATATGATTTTGGGGTCGATCCTAGGCATGTCGGTAGGTGCCCAGGCGAACACGTCAGAGTTGTTTCTGAGGAAGTGAACCAGGTTGTCTCACTGAGTCCTCGTCAATAGCGACCCGATCTGAACGGTTCGTTTGCCATCTCCTTCTACGAGGGGGACCTCTGTCAGTGGCTCCACCGGGGTCCCTCGGACCTCTTTTTGCTCGTCTCGAGTGTCCAGAGAATCCTTGATGTCACCCTCGCCCTCAACATCATTGTTTGGCCGCTCAGATGTAGATGTTGTGGTGAAACATACCTTTGCGGTTTGTTGGTCTCCGTAGGCCCGACCTATCCCGCCTTGGTCGAGCAGGAATTTCATCGCCATGTGGTAGGTCGATATCTGGGCCCGGAGGGAGTTTAGTGTCGGGCGACCGAGGAGGACGTTGTAGGCCGATGGGATTCTCGCTACGATGAATTCCACAAGCACGGTACGCGTACGTCCAGCCTCCCCGATGTTAAATTGGAGAGTGATTACCCCTTCCGCCGGGATGGAGTGGTTAGTGAACCCTGACAGGATGTGGGTGGTCGGCCTTAGGTCTGACGGGTGAGTCCCATACGCAGGAAGCAGTCATAGAAGAGAATGTCTTCCGAGCTTCCCGAGTCGATCAATATCCTTTGCACCTCGTAGCGATGGACCCGAGCTGTGATCACCAGCGGGTCGTTCTGAGGCAGGGAAATACCGTGGAGATCCTCGTCGATAAAAACTATCGGCTCGGTTGCTTTGACCTTCTTCCTCGGGTGGCCGGCAGGTCCCTTGATCGGGGAGGGATGACGTGTCTTGTCAGTCCCTGTCGTATCCCCTACTAACATGACCATGATTTGGCCGATTGTAATTCACCGGGAGAGGGACGTTGCTCCTGCTCATTGTCGGCTTGCCGCTTGTCTCGCAAGTACGTTGCCAGGTGTCCCAAGAGGATTAGCTCCTCGATATAGTCTCGGAGCTGTTTGCAGTTCTCGGTGGAGTGGCCCTACGACCTGTGGAAGCCGTAGTAGGGGCTCCGGGTGCGCTTTGTTGCCTTGTTCGAGACTGGGGGGAGTTTGAAGAACCTCTCGCCCTTAGCCTCCTCCAGCAGTACTGTCTGGGAGACGTTGAACGGGGTGTACTTGTTCTATCCGGGGTAGGTTGGTGTTCACCTAGGATTCAAGCTGGATCTCACGTTCAGTCCAGGCCTTTACCTCGGCCATGGTCTTAGGTTGTGCTAATGCAAACGAGCGTAGCTACTCCTTATGCCTACGACCCGACCTAAGGGCCATAATGACCGTTTCGTCCCGGTGTTCTGGGACCTTGAGGAGGGCGTTGTAGAAGCAGGTGACGTACACTTTGAATGATTCTTTGTCTCCGCTCTTTATGGTGAAGAGATGGTCGACGGTCCGCTTCTGCCTTCTGTTCACGACGAAGTGGCCGAGGAATTGGATGGCCAACTCATCGAAAGTGGAGATCGAGCGCGGCGCGAGTCCTCGGAACCAGTCTCGTCCGGAGTGGATGAGAATGGCGGGAAAAGCACGGCATTGTGCGGCGTCGGAACAGTCCTGGAAACTCATCCCGGCCGTGAACGCGTCCAAATGATCCTTCGGGTCGGACTTCCCGTCGAAGAGGGAGACTTTCGGGGGCTTGTTCTGGAAGGAGACGTGGACGACGGGTAGCTCTTCGGTGAAGGGCTTCGTGAGCGAGTCGGCGGCGTATTTAGCCCCGTCGCTTGAATGACGACTTTCCCGATACATGCCTTCGATCTTCTTTTCAAGGGCATCGAGTCAGCCATGGTATCCCGAAGATTCGGCACATTCTGATTTTTGGCCTCCACTGCCGGAGACCTCTGCCTGGCCACGGCCCCGATTCCGTTCGATGAGGTTCCTCAAGTCCCCTGGCGAGGTCGTCTTCGAGCTGCCATGACGAATCCCGTGCATGCGACCCCATCAAAGGAGGGAAAGCCGGTCATGCCTGGGCGCAGGCGAGCTGACCGACACCTCCTCGGGAGGGACAAGGGCATGATGGGGCTCGGGGCGAGGTGCTCTGGCGTAAGACCTTGGTGTTAAGCTATGCGGCGCCTACCAGGTCATTGAGTATGTCGGTCCGGGGGATCTGCGGCTGCCGAAGACAGCGAGGCGGTGTTCGGTCGTGCCAACGCGGGCAGAGACTTCTCTCCCTCTGTAGGGGTCCCGGTCCCGAGGCGGGGGAGCGGCGACCTGGGGAGCTTGCCCGGCCGTTTGGACACGGACGAGTGCATCCACGACGGATGCGAGTCGATCTATCTGAGCGGATAGGGCGTGAATGGCGTTTGGGGGAGGAAGGAACTCTCCCTCGTCTCCACTGCGGGGAGGCTGACGGCCGGTGCTTGGATCGTCGCAGTGACCGCTTGCCATCAAGTCGAGATCGGAAGATGAACTTTTGGTTGAGTGGAACTAGCATTCCCACAGACGGCGCCAACTGATGGATCTCTGGATCTCCTTCAGATGTTGTCTTCCGTTGATCTGCTGCGAGCGCTGATGGATGGTCGAGATTGAGTTGGAGAGTTGCCTCTTAGAGCGTGTGGATCTCAATGGGTTTTGTGTGGTTGAGGCTGAGCTACCTGCAAAGAAGTCCCGGGGTGGTTGTGCCACCGAGGACCCTCCAACGACCAAGTTAGACGGGCTATTTTGGCAGAGTAACGGCCTATTTGATTAAAATTGACTTACCTGAGTCGTCTGAGAGAGGGGTTTATATAGCGGCAGCCATGAGCAGGCGGGCGCGAGATTCACGCTGACAGTTACACCCCTGGCGTCACACCCACGTGATAGGCGGGATTCTCCATTAATGACGAGATATGCTCGTTAATGGGGATCATGATGGCGTGGAACGCGGGATCATGGGCGGCGGATATCTCGTGCCTGGCGAGATTCTCGGAGCCGTAGCGGAAGCGCCTGTGATCGGTGTTGTGGGTCGGTCGGTGAGACCGAGGAAGATGAGCTCGGTGGGAGGATCGGGAACGAGTGGGAGGCCGAGGCATCTTGGCTCTGTGATAACTCGGAGGCGAGCTGAGTGGTCAGGAAGGCCACAGAAGGTAGGGACCATCCTCGGGCCGGAGTCCCGGGGTGTGACTCCAACGTAACGTTCTTGATCCTTTCTCGTAAGCTGTGGAACACGTCATCTACCACGTGTCATTATCTGGGGAGTCACCGATATCGAGCATCATCACCTGCAATTTGAATTTATGGGAGAACTTAGAAATTGATTGTAATTCCGATGGCAAGATGTTTTTTTTTCTCAATCGTCTTGAACACATGGGCCTTGGCCTACTACCAGATGAACCAATGACAGTTACCTTACCTGAACTTTTGCATCCTGTTGGAAGTCTTGTCCGAGTTTTCATGGCAACTTTTACAAGTGATGTTTCTTGAATTTTTCATGTTCTTGGGATATTTTCAACTGCCCTGCAAGCTACCAATAACGATTGCATGTCATAATGCTCAAAGATGTTGGAGCTCTAGCCATGAGAGCAGAACATCGGCACCCTATTCTTACTATCCAAATTTATTGCTGGTTCCCCCCCCCCTTCCTTGACGAAATAGCCTTTGGAAAAGACCGCAAGAAACGAGGTGTTGCATGCCATCATCCAAAGTTAACAGTATTGCAAAGGAAAGAGGGCATCCGAGCTATAGTTACATCAGCAAATCTCACTCCAAAGTAGTGGAACCATGTAACGAATATAGTTTGGTGGCAGGATTTTCCATCTAGAAGTTCTCCAGAGTATTCAGCGCTTTTTTGTATAGTTCAAGATACATATCATGACTTTGCTGCTCAGCTAGCTGGGTTAATTGCATCTCTCGTCTCTGATGTACCCAGCCAAGCACACTGGATTTCAGAGTTGACAAAGTATGACTTTGAAGGGGCTGCTGGGTATCTGGTTGCTTCTATACCTGGAATGCATATAAAGAGGTCTTATTCTGAAACAGAACATTTAGTAATGGCTAAAACAATCAGTCACTCACAAGCTAAGGCCATGAAATATCTTGGCTCTGTTCAAGTGGCTGTAATGGGTTTGAGCCATCGTTTTTGTACTGGCGCTGATTCTAATGGCGCACAACTGAAGACGTTGGCTTCAATTTGTTGCGCCACGGCAGCGCCCCGGCCTCTTGCTCGAGGCCAAAATGCGGAATAAAAATTTTCCTTACTCGGAAACCGGCGCTACCGCGGACAATGAAAACCCGGATCGTAACCATTAACCTAATGCTAGCAAACAAAAGATAGGGTGAGAAGTATACCGAGTGATCCGAGTCCTCCGGTCTTCTCGTCATCGTCCCGATCTCCCGCGGAAAGTGTTGCCTCCACATCGTCGCCTCCTCGCCGGAAAGGGCACCACATCGCCTTCTTCTTTTACGGGCTCCCGCCTCAATACCGAGGCAACTCGCGCATGAAGCCGGCAACTCGACATGCTCAAGATGTGCTGTAGAATGTGTAGTAGATTGTCTCACTTGGGTTTTGTTGCCATTTGAAGATGATGGAGGAAACAAGGATTAGAAAAATGGTGCTTGCATTTTTCTAGCATGAAAAAGAGATCAAGAAAGAAACTCTCAAGAATGAAGCTCTCTTCTTCTTCCTCTCTTTCTTTTTCTTCTTCTCTTTCTTTTTCTTCTTCTCTTTTTTTTTCTTATGAAAAACTTATCATTTAAATGAGAATGGTGGAGGAGATAATATGAAGCATGAAGGGAGGTGAGTGTAGGGTAAAGGAAGTGGTGACCACATCAAGACATAATCATCACAAACTCACATCAACTCTAATCCACATCTTATCTTCATAAAGCATGAAATGAATGGTATCTAAAAAGGTTATCATAATAAATCATTTGCAAGAAAAACCTCCACAAAGTGTTATTTGCAAAACTGCAAATAACCCCCTCCACCAGAAAAGTCCGGCCGGGAAAGAACAAAGGAAAACCGGCCGGAACGGAATGCAAACTGGCAACTCCAGAAAACTGGTCCCGTAATAAATTACAGGAAAACCCCTATACTGTGCATACACACCCGCATCTGTATTCCGACCGGATACAAATGCAATTAGACAAAATCTACACTGTACTAAACTAGGACCGGCTTAAACCAAAACCGGCTAGTAAAATCCGTTCGATCCTGATCCGTGCAATACCGCACGTATCAGATTGAACCCTGCCATATAACTATACGGCCACAAGTACAAAACTGTCCGATCCTGATCCGTGCAATACCGCACGTATCTGATCGGACCCTGCCATATCTCCATACGGCCTCTACAGCGTTTCGCCCGAAAGCTTGAGTAACTGTAAGTGTGGTGGACTCTAAAGACTCGTCAATACTATGGCTGTGGATTTAACCACTGGCACGTCAGAGGTATAAGCCAATACGTGACGGGCCACCAGCTATTGACCAAAAGGGACGTCGATGAGGAAGCTCACCCCGACACCCAACTGAGCCTGTCAGTGACAATATCCGTACAGTCCGGTCCGTTCGTCTATGAGTATCGCATGGCGGGCCTAGGGGGTTGGTGAAAGTCAGACCCCCAAAAGCGGTACAAGTCGTGTCGGAGCGTAGCCCAGAACGCCCTGAGATACTACTGGAATACCTACCAGTAAATCTCCTGCCTCGGCCGAGGGCTTTGCGTAATGGCTCTCCTAGACACAGCGCGACCTCACCCCCAATACCGGGAGAGACGAACCCCTGCAGATCCGCTCACTGCCTCCATGTGGCTCGGGACTGTATCCAACTAAAACCTGTTTGCACGACTCCTTTGAGCCGTGGTAGGGTAGTAATCAAAGCACAGTGGGAACTCACACGAGACAAATGACGATCCTCAGGTCGATGAACTAACCTGTACACATGTCACCAGGGAACTGCTATCTGACATCAGGTATAAGCCCAACTAGCAGGTTCCCGGCGAGTCCTGTCCGGTGTACTCATAACCCAATGAGCACCTGTATACATCTTAGGTGAACCATCAGACACCGGTGGCTTGTGAGACCGGCCACCGCCCCTCGTCGGGGTCTCGACTGTATACACTAGTCTACTAATGGAGTATCGATGCCCTGTCTCGAAACTCCTACGACTAGGGACCTTTTAAGGATGTGCTTATAGACTACCAGCTCCCACGTATATGATCGCCATCATACTGCTGGCAGTGAAGCAAGAATCCTAGGGGCTCTATCAACGTGTAATAGCGACATGTCAGGTCACCTAAAGCAGTACACGATGATAAAGATAAACCAGATAGCATACTATCATCTCGAGTAAGACTGTCCTACCGGGATAGGTCCTCCCTCAATCATTGTAATCACGTGCCTGTGATCCAATAATTGACTCTGAGGGCACTAACTCCAACAATCTCCCACTTGCACTCAAGGCTAATTATTGCGATGCCGCATACTCACAGCCCGTGTGATACCGAACACCCAACTCCTCTACTAGTCAGTCTCACAAAGCTCGTTTGCGAAACTATTGCCTTCGAGGAATAGCCTCAGTGAGTGGATCCGCTGTGATGTTTCTTTCTATGTCTCTCTATATCTCAAGTTCGCGGAGAAAGCCATCTCCCGAAATGAGCAATACCTGTCTTAGAATGTCTGGATATCTGATGGGACCTAGCTCATAAATGAACTCCAAATCCAAACTTCTTAGACTGTATCGTCAACCGAACTTAATCAGTATCCTGCGCCAAGCCTCCCTCAGTATTGCCTTGGACCACCTGTCCAAAATACTGCCCCTCGTTGGAAGGAAAACTATAACTCTGACAACCTCCTTGTCGTCCATGTCACCTTGGAAGCCTGGAATGATAACCGTCTCCTAAAAGGAGGCTGCCGTTATCATATCCCTAGAACATCAACTTATGTTCTAAAACTGCTTCCGACCGTTTCTCCAGGATTGGATCAATGTCAACTTATTGTATCTATTGCAAGAACAACATCTGGTGTGGTACTTGACATCTCATGATTGACTCAATTGCCTAAGCAAGTGATCTGCCAATCATGAGTATTCCTCTCCCCTTTAGTCTATAAGACACCTTTAGAGAGGGTGACACCATCAACTGCAGGTATACTACCGTGTCAGGAGTCGTCCATTCTAAATACTCTTAGAATGCTGTCTAAGTACCCAGATTGGGAAACCACCCAAATCTAGATCTAAAACCATAGATCCAGTAACCAGTATGTCTTACATAATGTCCAAGTCCCATGTGGAGAAACCACTGTGTGACGACCAAAGTATAACCGATCGTAGTATAGGAATATCACTTCCTACTACCTTCTCAACAGATCCATCCCCTCTTCTGATGACGTCAAACCTATGACTGTCACATCAGAAATGGATGATCTATCTCCGCTACATCTGCTTTAGTCTATAAATAGACATAAGCCTGATGTCCACCAATGCTTCCGCTGCTCCCACTGACTACGACAACCCTCTGGCAGAGTCATATAGACGTGCACTTCTAAAGCTAGTTTAGAACGACGCTATACTCATCCTCCTGCCAGGTCTCGCAGCCTGGAACAACAACAATGGCAAGTGTGGGTAAACAAGAACTTCCCTGTCACCGTCCTTGAGGCTACCGGAGTACCTCTCGGGTTCCTGAAGTTACCCACCTTATCTGCGGAGTGGCTAATGGAATGTCAAATCAGATTGAATCTTTAGGTTCCTTATCAAATCTTCAGTAATCGTTTGCGGTTCTGGAATCACTTCCAGTTCTACCATACTCCCACTACTGTTTTTGAAAAATCCATTTTTATTAAAACTGTGGCGAGTCTAGAACAATATTGCTATTGTTCATCCAGATGGTAGAAAATCAACCCTCGTCATAGCCTGGGTCAACCCACAAACAGCCATTACAGAAACGTGCCTTGAGTTGTCCAGTGTCTGGTTTTAAGCATAAGCCGGACAACTCCCCGTACCTTAACATCGTTAAAATATGAACTGTTCTATATCCAATATAGAACCAGAGGCACTGATTCAATTGAACCAGATTCAAATCATGCAGCTATCTCCAGTGCATGTAAACTAAATGGAAGGAGGCCTATCAGCGTTACTCAACTTAGGAATGCTTCCAATTATGAGTAACCTGAAAGAGAAGCCAGTTCTCTTAATCATTACTATCAACTGAATACCATACACAAGTATCCACATCTTCGATCACTTTGAAGAATCCCGATACTTGCTATACCTGGTTCTCTACTCTATTCAAATACCTATAACTCCTCAAAACTTAGACCCTGTGTTTCCACGAAACACATGTCTAAGAACTAGAGAAGTTAAAAGTAAACAGAATATAGTACGAGGACCAACCCCTCTGTCCTAATGGACACTGGACAACATACAATACTCTGTATAAGTCCGCTGAGTCTAACAACTCTTTCACTGTGTATCGTAGGTTGAAAACTGTACTTATGGTTAAGAAGAATTACACCGCTGTTTAATGCTCCTTACCTAACCATCCACTGATATAGGTAAATGTCATCGACATAATATCAAAAGGTATATCTCACTCTATGAAAATAGACGTACAGATATATCAATTTGAAATTGGTGCATAACCGCGGATATTCAAAACCAAATAATTGCCGTCCGGCAAACAACCCAGGTGACTTCCTCAAATATCACCGATTACAATGAATCCCGATATAGTGAGGATGATCACCCAATTCCTAATAACTTACTCCCACTCATCATCTGTAAAACCATACAGATGTGAGAATCATACCTGGTAAATACATACCCTGGAGCAAGTGTCTAACTGGGAAATCAGTTTTCCATTAACAGTACACAGTGAAACTGAAACATTGAAATGTTTCATCGGGGTATCCTGGTATTCCTAGTAATGCCTCTTCCATTATCCAGATTCATAACTGTAACCTTGTAATTCTTTGCCATCTGTCCAAATCCCTTTATATGTCTTTAGTCAATACCGTCTGCACACCCCTTTAGGCCAAATGGTTTTCTTCCTTCCCTACCGTTCGGCACCAGCCTATGGTTTGGAAGAAGACTATCCAAAAAGCATAAAGGGTGTACTGTCCTTATCCTAGGAGCACTCGCATCGCGAGAGAAGGTGAAGATAAAAGACACCTGAATGTACTTTATTCCTATTTCTCCTGAACCAGAATCCATCCCCGAACTGGAACAAGTTCCTTTCGAGTTCGTATATAACCATACGATGGAGTATCCAATAAAATGGGATCTTCGTAGTGATACGGAGTGTCCTGGAGAAATACAAAGGTGATTTAGGATTGGCGAAGAAATACTTGGTTTGGTCGTGAATAGCAGTCGCAACTTACTTTGCCCTCTTACTAATCCCTTGCTTTGTCTTAACTTAATACCTTCTGTACACCGTTTTAGGCTAACTGGTTTTCTTCATTCCCTACCGGTCGGCACCAGCCTATGGTTTGGAAGAAGACTATCCAATTTGCGTGATAGGTGTACTGCTCCTAAACCAAGGAGTACCCGCAACCTGAGAGAAGGTGAAAAGAAAAGACAACTGAATAATCCTATTCGTTTTCTCCAGAACCACAAACCATCCTCGAAGTCCTTCGAGTTCGTATATAACCATACGATGGTTTTGTCCAATGGAAGTGGACGTTCGTAGTAATACGGGGTGTCCTGGAGAAAAGGGTAAAAGTAGGAGTGGCAAAGAGGTCTGCAACTCAGACAATCCAAAAGCCTGTGTTAAGAAGGTTCGGTCAACTTGGTCACTGAGTCATAGTCCAGGGTCGGGTCAATGGTCGCTGCCAAAGAGAGAGAGAGAAAAGAAACACTCAGCGTGCACTCTAACCTAGATCAGAATGGTTACCAATTTATCTAATCAGGAAACCTCCCACTGTACCTCAAATTCTCCTCCAAACCTGAAAGAAGAATTAGTCGGGATCACCCGAGGAGTAAACCAACTCATCAGTGGGAATCGGGATCCAACTCTCATCGCATGATAACGTGACGGAATCCACTCACGTCACCACACTCCAGAAGGTATGCGCATGCTTGGCAAGTTTCAGTTCTTTTGAAACTCCCGATAATTGTTTTTACCCCTAGGACCCAAGTGACCTTGACAATGCCAACAAATCAAAGAGTCCTAGTCAAGTTCTACCCGTCATTATCTTGATTGCATTAAACCCACCCGTACGAGTCCTTGACAATGCCAACAAGACCGCACGACTGTCCTAACCAATCCACTTATCCATGTGACAGAAAAGCATTACATAGCTACCGAACACTACGCCACGGCAATGCACGACAAACGCAGCACGAATACTAAGTAATACTAATCTGAAATGACGGAGGGCTACGACTGGTTTTTGGCGAAAAACCTTTAACGTAATGAACTTGATATCGTTGAAGGAACTGGATAACCTTTTAGAAAATATAGTGACGAAAACATTTACTAAAGAGGTCACTCCCGGTGAAGGGATCTCGGCTCTTTCCCCGTAGAATGAGGTGCAGGATATTCCAACTGAATACCACGATGCAAAGCAAAAGTAATCGGCTATAGTGAAGTTAATGCCCTGACGCAAACTTCTGTCCAAGGGGTCACTCCCGGTGAAGGGATCTCGGCCCTTGCCTCGTCGACTGAGGAGCAGGATATTCCAAATGAATACCACGATGCAAAACAAAAGTGAACGTCCTTGCAATAACAGCTTTTGAAAAAGTGTTCCAACAACATCAGAATAGGTTTGTTTAGCTTGCATTGATCCGAATCAACGCAGTCCCATCAATTAATCACACCACAAAGAACGAAAATATACTGACGTACGTATATGCCATCCGCATTCGCCACTGGGTCCCGTCATCACTCGTTAGGTTAGCTTACTAACGACAGAGCGGGGACTGGACTAGCGCGGATGAAAAACATATACAACATCTACTAATATATATACCAATATATAGTATTTCGCTCAAGGCGTGAATAAAATGCAACATCACAGAAATGTACAGCATCACAGAACAATACAGATATCTGGAAGCCCCGGGTTTCACAGAGCCGCTGCTGAAACCCGACGTTCCCCTGGTCGTGTGGATAGCCTGTGCAATGAAATCCTAGACCCCTACGGGCGCGACAAGTCACCCGCCAAAACCTGAAGCGAGGCAGCCCCCTCCAGCACCGTGAATGGACCACCCAGCACTTCACGGAATCCGGTAACTTGGGCACCCCTCCTGGGTCAACCTGTACCCCCTACGAGTGCGGCGAATAGCCCGCCAATCCTGGACTGAAGCCCCCTCCGTCTCAAAGCCATGAGATGCGGGCTTGTTGCCCTCCAGAACCCGGCTATCCGTGCACCCCACCGCGGGGCAATCCTAGTACAGAAAGTAAAATATACATATACCGGGTACATCGACCGCAACCAGGTCGTGCCCCAAAAGAATAATACAAACAGGCAGTGACGGCAGTCCACATGTCGGACGCTCGCCCCGCAATATCAAATGTACATAATACAACAAAACTGTACTAGCATTGCATCCAGGCTATCCCCCACGACCGATCCGCAACATCACAGCATAAACATAGAACATCAACGTGAAAATCACGTTCGCAAATCCGTCTAACCGGGCTATAGCAGTTAGACCGGATTTACCGATCGAGTGACATTCACGGTCGCAGATATAATGTAAATACTGTGAAATAATGTGTTTAAAATATCCGATCGATCAAATAATTAACAAGTGGGCCCCAAAAGAAAACTGTAGCACTCACAGAAATAACTGGCCCAATTTTAATATTCCAAAACCCCTAATTATAGCCCAGAAGCCCACTGGAGAAAATAGAAGCAGTGACCCCACCAACCTGCGGCGGAAGAGCGGCACAAATAGGGTTTTTGCGGCGCTTCCGCGCTCCTGTTGAGTGATCACTGTCTCGAATTTTCCCAGAGTTCTTAGAACTCCCTGCACATCATTCTGAGACCACCTGAAAAATTTTTAGACTCCAAAAAATTTTGACAGAAACTGATGTGCAATAAAAAATACGGTTTTTGGAATTTCGGTCGATCGGATAAGCAAAACACATTAGAACAAGCTAGGTAAGGTTAATGGCGTGGCTCTGATACCATGTTGCGCCACGGCAGCGCCCCGGCCTCTTGCTCGAGGCCAAAATGCGGAATAAAAATTTTCCTTACTCGGAAACCGGCGCTACCGCGGACAATGAAAACCCGGATCGTAACCATTAACCTAATGCTAGCAAACAAAAGATAGGGTGAGAAGTATACCGAGTGATCCGAGTCCTCCGGTCTTCTCGTCATCGTCCCGATCTCCCGCGGAAAGTGTTGCCTCCACATCGTCGCCTCCTCGCCGGAAAGGGCACCACATCGCCTTCTTCTTTTACGGGCTCCCGCCTCAATACCGAGGCAACTCGCGCATGAAGCCGGCAACTCGACATGCTCAAGATGTGCTGTAGAATGTGTAGTAGATTGTCTCACTTGGGTTTTGTTGCCATTTGAAGATGATGGAGGAAACAAGGATTAGAAAAATGGTGCTTGCATTTTTCTAGCATGAAAAAGAGATCAAGAAAGAAACTCTCAAGAATGAAGCTCTCTTCTTCTTCCTCTCTTTCTTTTTCTTCTTCTCTTTCTTTTTCTTCTTCTCTTTTTTTTTCTTATGAAAAACTTATCATTTAAATGAGAATGGTGGAGGAGATAATATGAAGCATGAAGGGAGGTGAGTGTAGGGTAAAGGAAGTGGTGACCACATCAAGACATAATCATCACAAACTCACATCAACTCTAATCCACATCTTATCTTCATAAAGCATGAAATGAATGGTATCTAAAAAGGTTATCATAATAAATCATTTGCAAGAAAAACCTCCACAAAGTGTTATTTGCAAAACTGCAAATAACCCCCTCCACCAGAAAAGTCCGGCCGGGAAAGAACAAAGGAAAACCGGCCGGAACGGAATGCAAACTGGCAACTCCAGAAAATTGGTCCCGTAATAAATTACAGGAAAACCCCTATACTGTGCATACACACCCGCATCTGTATTCCGACCGGATACAAATGCAATTAGACAAAATCTACACTGTACTAAACTAGGACCGGCTTAAACCAAAACCGGCTAGTAAAATCCGTTCGATCCTGATCCGTGCAATACCGCACGTATCAGATTGAACCCTGCCATATAACTATACGGCCACAAGTACAAAACTGTCCGATCCTGATCCGTGCAATACCGCACGTATCTGATCGGACCCTGCCATATCTCCATACGGCCTCTACAGCGTTTCGCCCGAAAGCTTGAGTAACTGTAAGTGTGGTGGACTCTAAAGACTCGTCAATACTATGGCTGTGGATTTAACCACTGGCACGTCAGAGGTATAAGCCAATACGTGACGGGCCACCAGCTATTGACCAAAAGGGACGTCGATGAGGAAGCTCACCCCGACACCCAACTGAGCCTGTCAGTGACAATATCCGTACAGTCCGGTCCGTTCGTCTATGAGTATCGCATGGCGGGCCTAGGGGGTTGGTGAAAGTCAGACCCCCAAAAGCGGTACAAGTCGTGTCGGAGCGTAGCCCAGAACGCCCTGAGATACTACTGGAATACCTACCAGTAAATCTCCTGCCTCGGCCGAGGGCTTTGCGTAATGGCTCTCCTAGACACAGCGCGACCTCACCCCCAATACCGGGAGAGACGAACCCCTGCAGATCCGCTCACTGCCTCCATGTGGCTCGGGACTGTACCCAACTAAAACCTGTTTGCACGACTCCTTTGAGCCGTGGTAGGGTAGTAATCAAAGCACAGTGGGAACTCACACGAGACAAATGACGATCCTCAGGTCGATGAACTAACCTGTACACATGTCACCAGGGAACTGCTATCTGACATCAGGTATAAGCCCAACTAGCAGGTTCCCGGCGAGTCCTGTCCGGTGTACTCATAACCCAATGAGCACCTGTATACATCTTAGGTGAACCATCAGACACCGGTGGCTTGTGAGACCGGCCACCGCCCCTCGTCGGGGTCTCGACTGTATACACTAGTCTACTAATGGAGTATCGATGCCCTGTCTCGAAACTCCTACGACTAGGGACCTTTTAAGGATGTGCTTATAGACTACCAGCTCCCACGTATATGATCGCCATCATACTGCTGGCAGTGAAGCAAGAATCCTAGGGGCTCTATCAACGTGTAATAGCGACATGTCAGGTCACCTAAAGTAGTACACGATGATAAAGATAAACCAGATAGCATACTATCATCTCGAGTAAGACTGTCCTACCGGGATAGGTCCTCCCTCAATCATTGTAATCACGTGCCTGTGATCCAATAATTGACTCTGAGGGCACTAACTCCAACACAATTCTTAGAAAATTCCAAGAAAATGCTTCGAGTACACTAGAGGTCCTTATTGGATATGTATGCCCTAGAGGCCATTATTGTATAGTACTAGTTTGTATAATACATTTTGGAAGCTTGGGATATATACACGGATTTGCGACAGTCTTGCTCAATATAGTAGTATGCTACTTGGTTTGTTTTTATCTTAATATGTGTGTATGTTTCTTTTAACATATCGCTAATACATATTGATGGAGCCCTTTGGATCTTTGCTTGATTACCGGCGTTGTGATGTTGATCACACTAGTGGGGGCTGGGTAGTCTATAAGCGCATCCTTATTTTGGTCCCTAGTCGTAGGATTATCGAGACAGGATATCGATACTCCAGAGTAGACTGGTGCATACGCTTCTTATCCCAGTAGGGAAGATGGTCTATCCCACAGCCATCAGTACGCCGTACTGGAGATAGTATGCAGATGCTCGTTAGGTTACGAGTACACTGGACAGGACTCGTCGGGAACTGTTGGTTGGTATTATACCTATCGTCAGTTAACAGTTCCTAGGTGACATGAGTACATCTTAGTCCGTTGACTTGACACTGGCATTTCGCCTCGAGTGTGTTCCCACTGTTCTTAAATTACTGCCCTACCACGGCTCTATTGAATCGTGCAAACAGGTAGTAGTTGGGTGCAGTCCCGAAACATTTGGAGGCAGTGACGGTTAGGCAGGATTCGTCTCTCCCGGTATTGAGAGTTGATATCGCGCTGTGTTTACGAGAGCCGTTACACAAAGTCTCTGGCCAGGGCAAGCGAGATTTGCTGGTAGTGTTTCCAGTAGTTTCTCAGGGTGTTCTGGGCTACACTCCGACACGACTTGTACCGCTATTAGGAGACTGACGTTTACCGTCCCCTAGGCCCGACATGCGATACTCCCAGACGAACAGACCAGACTGTACGGAGATTGTCACATTCAGGCTCAGTAGGAGTTCGGATGGGTTCACCTCATCGGTCTTCTTATCGGCATCTACCTGGGGACCGTTACGTACAGCTAGTACCGCTTGCGGCCTGTGGTTAAACCTACTGTCAGCGTAGTGTCGAGTCTTTAGAGTCCCACACAGAGGGTTGTTCGCCTTTAGGCAAAACAGAGTAGAGGTCGCATGGTTTTGCGACAGGGTTCGTTCACATACGCGCACTTGTGCACGTTTGGTGTCCGGACAGTTTTTACTAGCGGGCTTTGGATTAAACCAGATCCTAGTATTTGTTTTAGGATTGGTTTTGTCTCATTGTATTCATGTTCCTCGGAACACAGATGCGGGTGTGTATGCACAGTTTACAGAGGCAGAGGAATCTCATTAGGGTTTTTGACCGTTGACTTTTTCTAAACCCTAATGAGAATGAGAAATATGATTAATAATATTAATTAAGGATAATTATGCCATGGTTAGGGTTGGGTTGACCATTTGACTTTTGTTGACCATTTGACTTTTGTTGACCATGATGATTTCTTTTGCAAAGATGCTTCTTGAAGCTTGCATTTGCATTTAATGTGAAATGATAATGGTCAAATCAACTAACCATCACAATTTTCCTAATTATTATTATTATTCTCATATTTTCTCATATGAGAGCAAGGTTGGGATTTATCCTCTCATTCTCTCTTGCTCATTCTCTCTCTTGAAAAGCTTTCCCTCTTCCTCTCTCTCAAAGCTCTCTTGTTTCATGAGTTGAAAAACATGAGCTTTGTGAGATAAAACCATCAAAACACCTCTCTACTCATTCTAAGGTTCTTTGTCTAGCAAGCCAAGCACTCTAGTTACCTCTTGGTTGAGGTAGGAGCTCAAAGTAGAAGTCTTCAGGTGGATCTTTCTTCGGCAAAGAGAAGACGAAGAGGAGGAGCCGTCTACACCACTCCAAGGAGCAAGCAACAAGGAGGACCACAACAAGAAGAGAAAGAGTTCAAGAACTAGGTATAACCATCTAATCTAGTAGCTAGAACTTGTAGTTTATTTGTTAGTTTTTGTTTAGCAAAGATCCTTCATGGTTGGTCTATATTTCCTTGTGAGAAAATTTTGATTTTTACCTATTCCGCCTCCTCGAAAGAACCGGGGTGGGTAACATAGACCTTTCAGTCCTCTTGAAGAGAAATATTAACACACCTGACTCTAATGCCATGAGCGTTTTTGTTGCAGACACGGCTGAATTCTCATAGGGAGGTACCTTCGCGTGGACTTCGGGATGACAAGGGGACGCGTGGCGTCATTGACTTTAGCAGGCGAGGATCAAGATGAGTAGATGTATATCTACGGGGGAAGTTGGGTGGATAGCTTGTAGCACCCCCACAACTGTAGAATAGGGTATTGCTGTATTATTATTGGTTTGAATGCGATATTTGGATACTTAGCAAATATGGTATCTAGGAGACCGTATGTTAGATTAGGTTTAGTCTTGGAAGACCTATCCTTAAGGTTATTACCTTAGTAGCGAATCGTAAGTTATGTGTTGTCTCACATACACACCCACACATGCACTTTGTGGATATATATATGTGTGTGTGTGTGCGCGCGCGCAGCGTCATACACACACACATATGCACATGAGATGAGGAAATGAGATGTTGAATGGATATGAGTCGATATGATCGGGCATGATGCCGTGAGGTTATGATATGTGATTGAGTCGTGATATTGTATATGATATGATATTATGATAGATCGTTGGGCGATATGTATTCATACATGCGATAATATGTGAATTGATGATATTAGATCGTATGAGACTTTAGAATTGTACCCCTGATCATGATATTGTATGATGATGATACCGTATGAATGATAATGTATATATGATATTTGACCCGTACCCTGGATTTTGGGGATATCGTACGATGGATTTTGCCGTACGAGATATAGATATGATGATTGATCCGCGCTCTCGACTCGAGGATGCGGTACAATGTATTATTACCGTACGTGATGATATGAGGCTGGATCGCCGACTATTAGATATATCGGCTCAGGATAATATAGATTTCCTATTACCTTTCGACTAGTTTCTTAGTTTAGTCTTTTAGTGGTTTAGGTAGATGCTAGACTAGGCTCGAGTCATATATATTTTCAAAATTAACGAATCGTAAGTATTTTCAAAAGACAAACCGAGGGATGCTATGGATTTTCAAAGGACATGTCTTTTCTCAAAAACACCGTAGCCCCTGCTTTTCTAAAAACCACGATTCGTGCTATTTCAAACACTAAAACTGTATGACTCGTATGCAGATAAGTATATTCTATTATGTTTCGTTTGTTAGTTATATGTATGCCCTAGAGGCCATTATTATACATGTGATGTATATTATAGTGGATAATTGGACATATATAGGGAGAACTTTCTTGCTCGATAGGATAGTATGCTATCTGGTTGCTCTTTATCTTAACATGTACACTTATTGTCTCTCTATTACATGTTGATAAAGCCCTTAGGATAAGTACTTGACTACCAGGATTATGATGCAGATCATACTAGTGGGGCAGAGGCAGTCGGTAAGTACATCCTTCAAATGTTCCTAGTCGTGGGAGTATCGAGACGGGGCATCGATATTCCAGAGTAGACTAGCGTATACGCTTCTCGACACATGTGATGGGTGATGGATGATCCCATATCCATTGGTGTTTGACATCAGAGATGGTATACGGGTGCTCAGTGGAGACTGGGTACACTGGACGGACTCGCCGAGAACTCCTAGATGGTATTATACCTCATGTCAGATGGCAGTTCTCTAGTGACACCGATACAGGTT